>OX392462.1:44839672-45251085 GCA_947623515.1 Neoascia interrupta | reverse complement strand
AATTGAGTGTCCTGATTCCGAATATGCTATTCAAAATTGTCGGTCTCGATAAACTTGTTCCGTTTTCTCGCTGAACATTGCCCAATTGTCAATTTGATAAACTTGGAATAACTTGAGATTTGGATCAGATCTTTAAGGATCAGGTATCACTGGCTTGTCTATAGACTTTCCGTCTTACTATGGGTTAATTTACTTACTTTTTTGTGCAACTATAGGTCGGTTCATCTCCCAGAGACCCCGTGTAGCTGGCGGCAGAATGTTATTTTTGTGACATTCTCTCTAAGGGCAACAGACTTATGAAAACTAGAAAGATGTTGAAGTCAGTAAAAAATAATTTTTAAAAAACTGTCACGCACCGAATTGCGTCATAAATCTTGGTTGTAAAATTTCAGTTTCTATTAATTTTAATTGTATTTAGAACTTGTCAGTTAAGAATCTTCTTCCTTAAAACAACGGCGTGGCATCAATCCCTTTTCAATAACATCGATTTTTGTGTTCATATTTTTTATCAGAAGTGGTATACAAGTGTTGATTGCATTTTCATATTAAAAATTTGGTTTTTACTTCAAAACGCCCCCAAAACTGGGCAGAGTATAAGTTTATACATTTCAGTTGATAGCTTACGCACATATCTGGACATTTATAAGTTTTTTGGATTTAAAGCAAATATATCGAATAAAAAACCGTTTATCAGAATGCAAATTATATATGACCACGCCCACCACGGGGGTGGTTTTCGTTTTTTTTTAAATGCCAATCATAATACACTCAAGCGAGGATGTCGCATACCAAATTTCAGCTTTCTACGGCAACTTGCTAATACGTAAAGTGGGCGTGTCAGTGGGCGGATTTCAAAAACTTTTACAGTTGTACTGCTTCGGGACCTAGAAAGAACATCAAGTTTGAGGGTCCTTGCTTAAAATTTAAGGCCTAAAAACTACCAACACATCTACAGGCGGACATGGACTTACAATTCGGTCTCGATCACAGGCCCTTAAGGTCTTAGGGGTCCACGGTAATTATTTCCCTATGTTCTATATTTCTCTAAGAGCTAGGATCATTGTTTTATGTCATTCTGAATCAATGGAAAAATAGTCTGTGCCGTTCGATCACTTAAATTTTTAAAAATTTGAAACGTTTTGAAATTTACACGTTTGAAATTTAAATAAAATTATGTAGTGCACTTCAACATAACAACGCCTTTCATTTGGAACCGTTTTCAGAAAATTCGGTTCAGCAATTACGCTGTAAAAGGGTTGTCGAAAAAACGTTTTACCTATTAATATAATTAATTTTTCAAAACAACCTAAAAATACGTCAAATTTTCCAATTATTATGTAAAACTAATAAGTGGAAGCTTAGTATGAAACTTAAACAGCGCGAAACTTAAACTGATTCACGATAAAACGAAGATAACATTTTTTTTTGCATGATTTTTTGCTTTTTTCAGTTTTTATAAGCTTAAAACTCTGTCCGTATTCAAAAATTATACACGAATGAATGTTTACATACTTCTCTTTACATCAAACTCTGCTCCCTTTTCCCTATACCGGATCGTCTTTTACAAAAAATTTAAATAGTTATCAAAAAAAAAAAAGAAAAGACAAAAGAAATCATGCTCCAAATGATTCCTTTCAGGTGCATCTACTGAGTTTTATATAATCCGATAAAGAATGTCGGATAAATCCCCACGACATGAAGTTGCCAGCTCCAGACTTCAGATCTCCATATCCATAATTAAATTAATAATACATTTTGCAAATAGTGCACTTCTTACCTAGCGAACCGCTCTTTATCTTGAATATTTTCATCTTCCATTCTGTTGTACTTATTAGCGCTTGGCTCTTCTTCATCTGATCTGAAAACAAAAAAGAAGTAAATTGAAACTAATTAGTTTATAATTGCATAGTTTGAGGTGATGTTAATTAATTCGGGCGTTCATAAATTAATCATAATTTGAATTTCAATGAAGATAGCAGCAAGCAACAGCAGCTCTATGAACCCCTGGTGTTGCAACAAAATATCAGTTTAATCGTCGTTTTTACCCCCTGTTTCGAGTACTCAAATGTGCAGTACGTGTTTAAGAAGTATAAACAAATGAAACAATTCAGAATGGGGTAGTTTAGAATGATAAACAATTGCACTAGTTCACTAAATCAATTTAAAAAAATCACCTGAAGTTAAACCTCAGCATAAGAGATCCAGATTGAAAAAAAAAAAATGTCGATGGGAATGATTTCGTTCGAACTAATATCCTCTGCTACGTAGTCGCACCTCACAGCGGTTTATCGCCAGAAATCTGCTGGTACTACGACCGACTTGACGAAAAGTACATGCATGGGAACACTGCACGAGTGGTTGCATTTTTATATAGAAATCACGACAAGGATACACCGGAATACGAAGCGGAACAACAACTTCCGATGTTGGAACAAAAAAGTTGCACTGTTTTCCGGCGTGAGTCGCACAATAGGGGACATTGGAATCCTGGTGATGGGAATGGATCATCACAGCTACGCCTTGTGAATCACTTTTCTTTTTTTTCTTTTTCTAATGCGGGCCAGAATTTTTCGTTGTTTATGGGAATATTTGAAATTTTTTTCCACAAGGGTAAACGGATATATATTTAGTGTGGGAAAGGGGCTTGTCCTGCGCCGGCCGCCCCCACCCCCACGACGAAAAAAGAAAACCTTTCGCGTATTTACCCAGGGAAAGACAATTAACCATTGAAAAGGGTCATAACAAATTGCTTTAATTAAAGAAATGTGTATTTTGACTGTCATTGTGAATGAGGGAGGCAATAAGGTAAGAACGAGAAATTGCGATTAAGAAAGAGTTTTATTACCCACCGAATTCCGTAAATGTTCCTTCCAATGGAAATTAGTTTTTAGAACGCAAATAAAAAAGAACAATAAACTGCAACAAACAGAAAACCGTCTGTGCGTTGTTGTACCTATATCTGGTGAATTTTCAAAGGTTTTCGTTTTTTGCACAAAAATAAGTATCATTATCGTATTGTTGCACAATAGCACAATATAAAGAAGTTCATATAACTTGTGGGGATATTGTTATCATGCAATCCTTTTGCTTTCTGTTTCTTTTCAATACAAAGATATACCATAACATTATATGCGGCTATTAAGGTGTGTTTTTTTATACACAATGGCGATAGGGAATGGTTGAATGAATCATTTTTGTATTACCATTCAGAGAGCAAAATGTTGCAGAGCCTCTCTAGCCAAGATTGCGGCTTGCACAATACTCTTGTTCCTTTGCACACTCATAGCTAAGGGGGCAAAAAAGCCTGTAGAGTAAATTTATCGCTATTCGAAATAATGCCCCGGAGATATGTAGACGAAAGAAGAAAATTTTGTTAAGAAACAACAAACAATATCCTACTGATGTACGAGTAGAAATATGTATGTTCAGAACAGAGCCACTTTCTTAGACGAAACAAACTTGACCATCTGTAAGGTTGCAACACGCTGTAAAAGTAACAAACCCCTCGAAGATCGATAATACCTTTCGGTTAAGGGCTTAGCTTTGCGTGTTTTCCTCGACATTAAGGGCGCATTCGATAAAACATGTCCCCACCGGTCATAAAATTGCGATTAGCGGGAGAAGATTAAAAGTAAATCCCGAAGTGTCTCCACCGGACAAACAAAGGATTAATTTGTTGCAAAACAGAGTGCCGATGACATTTCCCAGAAGAAGAGAAAACGATTCGTGCTAAGAATACCAATTAAAAACATAATTTGTGACAGATGTGTCATACATGGACAACTTCAGTTTCCTTTTTCGAGTATTCAACTGTTATAAAAGTGTGCGAAAAGGATTAAAAGAAGCAAAAAAGTGGTGTGTGAAAAGGGTAAATGAGATTTACTAGGAGATTTAGTTTTAATAATTTACTTGCCGAGAGGACTTTAATTTTTATGGTAAATCTCAAGAATTATAAGAAATTAGTTGAAGATTTATATTTATCGCGGATAAGTGCTCGGTAGAGACATGCTTTTAGCCTATATCGTCATCAGCTTTCCTGATGTGATGACTTATTTATGATTGCAAGTGCGGTTAGAATAAATGACCACCTTCAGCGATTGTAGCACAATGTAATTACAGAAAGGTTCTACTTCTTGTACTGTCACGAAATTGGGATGTAAGTAAATGCGTAAATGCTGAACCCATTTAGCATTGAGAAGTTCTTCATTAAGCCACAATGGAATTATGGGGAAGTCGAAGAGCGTTTACATAGAAATTAGGGTCTAAATCCAAAAATTAGACATCGGCAGCTGTCGTCGGATGTTCGCAATCTTTTGAAAGGAAAAAAAAGATCAAATACAGAAGTTTAAAAAAAAATCAGTATGACACTACACTTCGTATGTAATTGAGAGCACGTCATAGGGCTGGCACCCTTACATATCTTCATCGGAAAGACGCCTGCTTGATGCTAAAAGCTGTGAGTAGGACCAAAAGTTCAAATCTGAGGACCTGCTGATTTACGTGCAAATTTCTTAAATTGATTCTAAACATGCGCATGTTTGTATTTAGGAGCAAGAGTTCCGTGGACTTTAAGCACGTCGAATGTCGTTGATTGGTCAAACAGTGTTCCAGAACTAGATGATAAAAGTCTAGTTGGCAGACGGATCAAACATGGTCAGGGTCCCTGGCGTTTGAGCCTATGTTTTAGGGTCCAATTCCTGGGACTCGATACCAATGAGAATGCTATCTGCGACATTCCAGGCTTTTGTCCGTGCCCTTGAGATCTGCATTAAATATATATCCAATATCTGCAAGATCTGCGTAAAGCATGTATTACAGCTGAAATTTAAATGCAGTCCTTATGCACAAGGTGCCACGAATAAAAAAGAAATTGCACTTTTTGCGCTTCTTTCGTGGGTGCCGTGATGCATTGGGCAAAAGGTCCCGAGTTCGATCATCCTCATCAGGTTCCTCATCATATCCAGTCCTGCTTTACGGTGCAGAAGCATGGACCCTGTCAAAGGCGGATGAAAACTTCTTAAGGCTGCTTCGAGAGGAAAATTCTTCGGACGATTTACGGTCCCGTCTGAATAGACTGAGAGTGGAGGAGGAGGTATAACATCGAACTGTACGGGCTGTACAGCGATACCGACCTAGCCAAAAGAGTTAAAACAAAACGTCTACGATGGCTGGGTCATCTAGAGCGGATGGACCGGCCCGGAAAATCTTCGAATCCACACCGCAGGGACGGCGCGGTAGAGGAGCACCGAGACTCAGGTGGCGCACGCAAGTGGAAGTGACCTCAGCCAACTTCGCGTGCAAAACTGGAGGCGGCTAGCTAAGGACAGCTTGTTGGCTGGCGAAGCTTGTTGGCTGAGGCCCAGGTCCACCCCGGACTGTAGCGCCACCTTAAGTAAGTATACATATAAGTAAAGAAATAAGGAGGCTTCCTAACTAGTCCTGACAAGGTAAGCAGTACCAGTACCCATTTAAAAGTAAAACTATGGTATGGAGCATGGTGTGTACTATGGCCTATTTTAAAGAAACGTCGTTTGTGGAAGCCATGAAATTGGGAGTGGCTCCAATTAATCTAGAACCTGAACACGAAATAATTGGTTTAGTTTTCAAAGCATGCTGCTTGAAAACCGACGACATATGGGTTAAGCATTCAATTCAAACCCAGCTGCTTGGTAAGGCCTTTTATTCTACCTACATCCCTACTTATCCAATTAATCAATTTTTATAAACATTGGTTTAGATATTGATAAGACGTTGTAGAAGGACATAGGTTGCTTTTTGTCTCGAAAAAGTAGAAATAGGGAGTCCGTCAGTATTGAAGCTAAAACCCCCTGAAAGTTTTAGGAATTTAGGCACTAAGAAATAAATGAACATTTATCCAAAACTTTCTTTTGACATGATAACAGACGAATGTATACGTTAGAGTTTGCGTAGCAACGATTTCGATTGTTTCCGGTTTTCGGTAGGTGTTTGGCTTATTTTCAATTGGACATAATATTTATGCTACTGGATATATATATTCCTCGCAAATGCCCTTGCCCTGCGAAAGCAAAGATTCTAACAACAGACTCAAACTAGTATACAAGGAGTTTAAGATGCTGAACGTCACGTGTCTTTTAGAGCCGCAGAGACTTAAGAGAAGTCTCAGGTCCGTCAAATTTTATATGCCGAACTTTATGCAGGTTAAACGGGTGCTTTTTCGAGCAAACTCAAACATGGCAGCTTTTAAACGACGAGCGTCACGAGTCTCTTAAAGCAGTAAAAATTTTATAAAATATTCAAATTGTAAACGTCAAATATGAGACGATGTCATTTTGTATGTACCCAAACCAGCATCTGTCACATACCCAATAGTGAGCCAAACCAGAGCTATTCAGTGAGACGAAGGAGAACTTTTTTTGTAGGTAAGATATGCATGAGGGGCATGTTGCCCCCTGCAACCAAAGCTTTATCGCACCTACAGGAACGGCCGGTGGTGGTCCCGCTAAGGCTTTACACGCTTGAGTGCATAGCGAAGTATGGAAACCCGAGAGGATGCCAAGTCGATTCTCCTACAAGAAAGGAGGCTTGGCATCTGGAGCATCTGTACAGCCAAGACAAGTTGTTCTTTGGAGTTTGGCAAAAGTGGCAGTAACATGTGCCGCGAAATCCTGATCCACCAAACAATTTGCGTATAAGGTGAGTGGTCTTACAATGGCCGCATAAATCTAGGCCCCTTTTTCGTATATAAGCAAACCTCATGTTTTGCCAAAAACGCCACTGCACTGCCATCACAAAGTGGACACTGATGCTTTTTCGCTTTTGGATTCAACGTGCTTGGACCATATAAATGTTTTTCCACAAGGATTACATCCAAATATTTCAATTCATTGGATATCAGGATAGTCACACCTTCAAGCACGAGTTGAGTCCGACTTGAGGCCTTCCTTTTTTTCGTAAAGAGATCAACCGTAGATTTTAGAGGATGCACTAAAAGCCCATTCCTAGTGCACCTATTATCGATCAAGCCTGGGGATCTCTGCTCCTGATAGCAGTCAGTATCTTGTGTAGGTTTGTGTGTAGATAATAGGAAAGTTGAAAACCGATAGCAGAGAGACTACAACCATGCACCATCAACTGGGAGAAAGAACACCATCTTTCGAGCAGTCCCTTTACTCCAGTTATCACGCACTTGCCACAATCTGCTTCGGCTATCAGCGTCCTGTGCATTAGCATTGCCTTTAGTGCTTAATCGATCGAACTAATGTTGTTGCAAAGCTTTTAAAGGTCGCGTAATCAAAAGCCCCCTCTATGTTGACGAACGCGCCCGCACGTACTCCTTCCGGTAAATTCCGAGCACATTTAATCCTACGAACACTGTTTTGAAGCGCAGGGCCAGGATTTTCGCTGGCTGACAAGCGTGTTGCATCTCAGAAAGAGGATGTAATCCAAGAGCAGCCTTGCGCACGCGCAGCTCAACCAGTAGGAAGGAAGACAGACTTAGGTCTGAAACTATAATATAAGGCTAAATCGGACTTGGGCTAAGAAGACAATTGAGAAGCAAAGCCATCTCTCGAGCAACTAAAGTGTCCATGAATAAGACTCTCATCATCCCAGTCCTGCTTTACGGTGCAGAAGCATGGACCCTGTCAAAGGCGGATGAAAACACTTTAGGCTGCTTCGAGAGGAAAGTTCTTCGGACGATTTACGGTCCCGTCTGCATAGGCGGAGAGTGGAGAAGGAGATATAACATCGAACTGTACGGGCTGTACAGCGATACCGACCTAGCCAAAAGAGTCAAAACACAACGTCTACGATGGCTGGGTCATCTAGAACTGATGGACACCAACGCCCCGGCCCGGAAAATCTTGGTGACTGTAGCGCCACCTTAAGTAAGTAAATCGGACTTAGCGGGTTCTGGTATGAACGCGATGTTAACGAAACGCCAAAGAGTGGGTGTGTAACCCAAGGCAAATCTTGCAGTCAATATTTTTTAAAGCGTGCGCAACAGGTGATTTAAACATTGTTTAAGCATACCCGGGATTCAGTCACGGGATCAGTCACCGCTCTGGATGCAATAAACCAGTTTAGCCGCGTTGTGTTCGTTGGTACTAGAATGGCCGCTGAAGAGCACGTGGTGATCTGATTACCCGGAAAGTGAGTCTCTAGGAGGTCTTCTCCTAGGTCTCTGCCTTGGGTTCAGTGTAGAAGCTGGATTTCAAACCTGAAATCCATCAGGTTTGAGGATTGAAGCAAGTTTGCTTAGTCTCTTCCTGTGAAGGACAAGTCCACTAGTTTCACAAATAGATTCGACCTTTTCACACTAATTTTTGAAAAGAGTAATTTTTCGACTTGCGAATAGGTCTCTTAAAATCCTTTTGCTTCGACCGATATAGATTGTAGTCTTCTACTAAATTGGTTTGAAAGGACCGATTCAGAAGCTTCAGTATTCCACGAAGTTACCGGTTTGCGAGGCTGTTTCGTAATAGGGCACGCTTGTTCATAACAATTGGTAAAGACGCTGTTAAGCTCTTGAGCACACATCTCTACCTCTTTCTTGATCCAAGTTTGAGTGGAACTTAAACAAAGTTGCCAAGCTTCTCTCTATACTGTGCCCAGTTAGTTATGCTCGCTTAGTTTTTCTGGCGATGCCTTCCACTTGGTGATAGTCTTAGCAAACCTGTTGGGCAAGTAAGGTCAACTACCTGCTGTCTCCTGGCAGTGATAAATGTACGTCGAGGACCTACATTGTTAACAGTGATGTCAGACGAGAGGATGAGTTCCAAAAGGCGGTCTCCTTTTGTCTTACATCAGCTGCTGTCGCAAACAGTATTTTGAGCGTTAGCATCGCAACACAAGATGAGGCCCAATCCTTTGAATTCACAGTACACTACAAGCTCAACAACCGCCTTTGGTGTAGGAGGAGTTAGAGAGTTGTAGTTGAAGTAAGCCGATGCACCAACAAAGGCTTCCCATTCGCCGTTTGCATGGCAAGGAGTAGTGGCAGCAACCAACCAGGTCTTTGGTTACTTTCAATCTTAGCTGCCTCGAAGGATTTCGACGCAATAAGACAAGTCATGGGTCTATCGGACGCAGCTTATCGTAAAGAAAGTCGGGAGAAGCCTTAAATCCAGCAAGACAACATATGTCACCCTTTCACAACCATGACTCCTGTATGGAAGCTATGCGGTTTAAAATTCTACAGGCCGAAACCCAAAAACCTTAAAAGACTTAAAAGACCAGTAGTATAGTTTAGTAAGCAAAATAGAAGCCCCCACCTTCAGGCTGGCTCCCTGTCACATCTCCAATATCCATCAACTGTGCATGGGCATCAGCACCAACTATTGGCGGTGCCAAAATAAAATAAATATAAAAATAAAATAAATATTATATCCGATTTCCGTGCAACTACCCTCGATGGGAGAAAAGCTGACTTCTCTTGGAGGCCGCGAGTGAGCAGATTCATGGGCCTGAGGAGGACGGAAAAACCGAACCCCAGCTGTAGGCGTAAAAAATAAAGTTACGACCCCGAAAAGCGCGGGTCGGTATACACGTCACCTCACATGAGTGAAGCTCCCTTGCGGGCATAAAGGTGGAGATTAGAGCAGAATCAAAACCAACTGGTGAACCAAAGCAGTATTTCTTTTCGACACTTTTTCCACAATTCTATTTTGACATTATTCATTTTTCTTACACATATTTGCCAACATGTCTTGTTACGCAAATGGATGGCTTTTTTTTGGATGAATTGTTAGTCACTAAAAGAGTTAATTCCACAAAAAGACAAGTCCGTAAGACCGTTCATGTAAGCAAATGTTTCGGTTTTTATAAAAAGGACCAGCCGAAAGTAGGTATTGGGTGAACAAATCGACGCTATAGGTAGGTACCTACGCACATCAAAATTCCCACGAAAACCAGCGTCCAGCAACTTTGCCAGCACCCAATCGTCTAACCTCAAAGGCATATCCGCAATTAACTATAATGATAGTGATCGCTTCCTAAGAACGTTAAATAATTCATAAAAACAAGAAGATGAAAGGTATGAGGCATAAGCATACGTCCAGCCAGCGTGCCTGATGCAAGCCCGCTGGAAATTCCCTTATTCTTCATATCAAGATTCACCTACACTACGATGATGAATGCATTAGAGAATTCAAGCATTGGTTCTGCTTAATCATGCCTCAAAAGAGCGCGAATTTTTTTATATTCAGCTCTTATTCATTTCGTCGGTTCTTTAAAGAGTGCTTTTCTACCAGTAATTTAAAAATAAACAAGCAACAAAAAAGAAGGAAACTTCTTCTTCAAACACAAGCACACAGCTACATAATACATAGGAGGTGCGGTACATAGTACACATAAATCCGTTTCAAAGGAAGACAAATTATGTCGGATTCGATTCGCAGAGAAACGGCATGAAAAATGTATTCCCGTTTGCATTAGCAAAGAGTAAATCACTGAATGGCACTCGGTGGACTGGCCATCTCCACAGCTTGGTTTGTTGCCTTGGCTGATGAAGGTTCCTTTGCTCGCGCTGCCTTTTTTCCTAGTACCGAGACCGACTACGGTGGTGGACGAAAATAGCACCCATACAGCGAGAGTTATGCCAAACCAAAACTGCCGCATCGGTAAGGTGTATACGCAGAGTTTATTGACATTTAAATTTTATTGTCGCAAGGGACACAGCACACAGGGTTTTGTAAGGTTGTATAGAATTTTTAAAGTGAACAAAAAAAAAACAACAATGTTAACGCCGCACTTTTCTATTTTGATTTATTGTCAACAAGAATGGTTTTTAAATGATTAACAATCGATGGGCTCGACATGAATGACACTTGGTGTCCTTTGTTTCCTTGACCTTCGAATACTTTCAGGCTGTCTCACTGAATAAAGCTATTCGTACGTTTTTATGTAGGGTGAAATTTTATGGGGATTTCCACCAGGTGAGTTGCAACCAGGAACTCCCTTTTGTGCAGGGTTTTTCCTTGTTATGAAATTATGTAACCGGAGGAAACATTTTTTCGATTTACTGACTTCGACGACTGAATGTCTTTATCAGCACTTTGAATAAAATCAATCAGGAAAAGTGAAGTAGATTGAAATGTGAAATAATAAACAACACTTGTTGTTTGCTTTTGTTTGTACAACAAAGTCGTTTCATCTTTGGCGTGTTGACCAATCCTTGAAGCAGCAAGGTAGGAAATGAAACACAACAGCAAATAAAGGAGGAAATTATTGATCGATCTTGATGTAAGAGTGGAAGCACTCAAAAAGTGTTTGTTTTAAAAAGAAACCATAAAACAGGGTTTGGAAGTGTCGGTTTTGCAAAGGCAAAGATTCCTGAACGCTGTTAAGTTCTCAGCTTATTCAACCGTTTTAGTAGTCCGTAATCAATGATCATCTACCGAAACTGTACCCTAGTTCTTTTTTTGAGTTGAATGCGAAGGACATGATTTGACGTATCCCCAATGTAGCGAATTCTCCCCTCATCTCCTCTTACTTGTTAGTGGTTTTCAAAGGACGATTGAAGGCCTACCCCCGGGAATCAGGTTTGAATTATATGAAGATCTATACATTTCGACAGCTGGCCGAAAATGGCAGATCAAACATTGATTTATAAATTTGATAGCTTGCCAACTTTTAATAGCTGTGTTGACATCTATCGATCTTCACATGTTTTTTTCATTCGCCAGGTTTCGCATTCAAACTTTTGGCACGGGAAATCTGTCAAATACGTTGTTTCTTGTTTGTCACCATTGCAATTTATACGATTTAGCACAAAGCCTTAATGTTAAAACTTTATCAACAAAATTAGTCTAGAAGAGACCCGGTTTTTTTCGAAAAATATTCTTAGCTTACTGAAAATTTTCGAAATCGTACCTTTAAGATATGTGGTTCCGGCAGGACGGCGCTACGTGACACACAGCGGACGCCAAGGGGGGCATTTGAGCGATATCATATTACATGCAGCTTACTTTATGGGCCAATTTAATAAAGGAAGAATTCTGTTATTACCTCAAACACAATTCGTTTTAAACCATTTAGAGGAGGTCCTGTTTAAGGTTGAATATTTCACTTCTTACTTCCTCGGACTGGTACTTGAAAAACTGTAAGTCTTAGTTTAGGTTTTGGGACACTGGACCTTTATTTCTTTTTACAGCGGAACTCCCTTTACACGAAAGTAGTATTCAAGGAAAAAAAGTTGAAAAGGGGGACCTAACAGCTTTTGTGCAACTCCAACATCGAACGTACCTACTTATAACACTAATTGAGTTAGAAAGATCGAAAGATCCTGTCGAAGCCATCGATCGTGCTATATAACACCTGGTCTAAAATCTGGTGGGAAGCACATTGTTCGCTGGACGTTTCTGAAGAATTAAGCAACTCACGCAAGAAACCCCGCAAAAAAAAACCAAATGTTAAGTAACAAGAAGCTCCACAAGAAAAAATTACACTCCCATAGAAAGGGGAAGGACCAAATCGAGTCAAAGCCGTAAAAAATTGAATTTTCGACCTTGGCCGATAACACTCTTCCGATCCTATAATAGACTCCTCGAATGCACTGAGACCGAGATTTTTCACATCGACCTATCTTCCGTCGTTCAAACTTCTAAATCCCCGGGAAAGGGTAGCGTTGTCACTATTGCTTGTAAAGACAAATTTGCAAGGGATGTTAAAAAATTAAGACGAAAGGCGCAATTAGTGCGAAAGACGGCGGAACGCTCCAATAGGCTCGGAGGCCCCAAATGTAATTTTTCATCCTTGGCTGATAGCTCTCTTCCTATCCTATAATAGACTCCTCGAATGCACTTAAGCCTTGATAGGACCTTAACAGAAAATTGATCTTTATACCGAGTTTTGTCACAACGACCTATCTTCCTTCGTTCTTACTTCTATATCCCCGGGAAAGGGTAGCGGTGTCACTCTTCCTTGCAAAGACAAAGTTGCAAGGGACGTTACAAAATTAAGGCGAAAGACGGCGCGCGGGACGCTCCGATAGGCTCGGCTTAAAATGTCGGCAGAAATAGTTTTTTTTTCATTCTTATGCCTTATACTCATTCTGGCTGCTGTTGCCTATTTAAAATAGCTTTCATGACATCATGGTCTCGGCTCTCTCCCTTAAACTGCTTAATGGAACTGCCATGTTAAAAAAATCTTCGCCATAGTTCCATACTACGAACTGCTAGTGCCTTCGTTTAGCTGGACCCGTAAGTTGCACTGGGAAGCTGTTGAAAATAAGGGGTCTCGAATACGAAACGGACCTTTGTCAGGCTCGGGAAATAGTATGTTCTGTCTTTGAGATGAGGGCCGAAAAACTAGAGTTCGAGAATGAGGTTTCCACAACAGCGCCTCAATTTGATGAAGTTAATACAGTCAACACAGATTCTCAACTTTAGCCAGCTCTTGTCTCAGCCTACTTCGGCCCAGTTCAGACCGAGATAACATGTCAAGAAAGCAGCTCTTCGCTAATTTTCACCTGCCACTTGCAGGACGAGCGGAGTAGGTGGTGCTGTGTGAAGGGCAAAACCCTTCTTCCACCAGGCGTGGAGTGTCCTACATGCTTCTATTCCTCGGTCAATGGCCCAACTCGCAACAATAACACCACGGTTTTATTCCGGAACTTTTTCGGTGACATAATATCCTGAGCTAGAGGAGGAGGAGGTATAGCACCGAACTGTGACCTGTATGAGCTGACTCAGACAAGGCGCAGTCGAGGAGCACCGCGTCTTAAGTGCCGCGCCCAAGTGAAAAGGGACCTCAGCTAAGTTTGCATGCAAAACTGGAGACGACTGAATAGAGTGACGCAACAGCTCGAGGTGAACCAGGGCCAACTTCTCAACAATGTATGCTGTGTGTGTTGATTTCTTCACATACAAGGAAAACAGTCACCGGAGACGACTAGCTGAAGACAAATCTGGCTGGCGAGGATTGTTAGCTGAGGCCCAGGTCCACCCCGCACTGTAGTAGAGCCTTAGTAATCGATGAAGTGCAACCACAACGCTCACACAAGAATCAGGAGGTCCACTTGGTTTTCCTAGTTAAAGCTAGGATGAAGCCATATGGCAGGGACCTTACGATATGTGGAAGACCTGGAATCACCCTCTACCCCAACTGTGATTAGCTGAGGCAAGGTCAATATTTTTTATAATGCATTTCCGTTCAGGGATTTGTGGTGATCCTTATAACGAGGGCGGAGAAAGGAAAGAAACTGGATCAATGCAAAGGCAGTTTTAGATTGATTCTATTCTGCTAAAATTGTTAAGAAGTTTGCTTTTAATGCCAAAAAAAGAGTGCCCTGGAGTAGTACCAGTGAAAAACAACGACTTAACAATGAAAGAAAGAATTTATTTCACAAAACTTGCATCGTCTATTAGTTTTAGAGCAGGATTTTGCTATCAATTATATAAAAAAATGGTGGTTTTGATGATGGTTTGATGATTTTTTTTTTGATGGTTTAAAAAAAAAAACAGTTTTGGACCTACGAACCCTTTAACAAAATAAGTCAGAAGAACAGGTTCCACATTCTCAACAAACTCAAAACATTTTTGTCTGGTTGTCGGTTCCTAAAAAAAAATGGAGTGACTCAAGAGCTCGATGTGAACCATAGCCAACTTCTCAACCCAAATTTATTAGCCGAATCCGAACGGCGTTTTGACTAACAAATTGAGGCAAATTTAAGGTACTCCCGGAGGGTTTGTCAGACCCTCGTCGTCCGATCCTTGGGAATTGTACTCTCACCGGCAGGGTGAGAGTATAAATCCCAAGGGCAATTCACCGGGCTCCCCGGCAGGACACGATCCTGCTTTCTTCACCAGTCGCGACTACTCTATCGGTGACAGATTTTCTCCGCGAATTCGGTCAATTCGCACTTGTTTTTCACCTTAAGCATGCTCCAATTTTCGCATGTTTGACTTAGAATGTTTCAATTCCGTATGGTAGGCAGGTGGTGGAAAAGGTTAGAAACACCCGTGCCTAAGAAGAATCACCGTGACACGAAGAAGTGTCAACCAGTCTAGAAAATACATAGGTTTAAGAAAATTTAAGCACTTTCAAAAATTTTAAAGTTGATTTCAAATTATGTGTAATAAAAATAAAATCCTTTAATCCACCCACGGTAAAGAACAATCCTCATAAGCCGTAAGTAAAATCCTTTATAATCTCCGACAGAAGACAACCGAATACAAATCATCTGCACCAGACAAAAAACCGATTGATGCGGGTAAATTTATCGTTCGCAAACAATTTTGCACAAATCGACAGAGTGTACCCAGGAGTGTAAATCCCATAAACGTGATTTGTGCCACTCGACGAGGACTCGTTCATTAGTATTTTCATCCAGCAAATACTAGGTGAGGCGAAAAGTTTGATTATTCGATCCACCTACCTGTGGATGATACATCCTTGTGCACATACAGTCCAAGGGGCAAGTAAAATACTGTTTCCGGTATAACCCTTCCTTTCAGCTTCATCAATCACTAATTATACCAAAGAGATGTACCTAACAACGAACATTTTCGGGTAAATTTATCGAGGGGAAAGGCTATTTTAGGAAATGTCAAACGCTTCACTTGCATTGTCGAGTTTTTCTAGTGCGACATGGAAAGATGGTATGTATATACCCACCCGCCACAATCCAGTCTCGTCTCTCCTTCCAGTGGCACATAATAGTCCTTTGATGGGGATATTCGGGAAATCTTTTCACTTTGGATGAGTGTTTGTTCAGTTGATGCTTAGTTTATTACCCTAAATATATCCCGGCTACGGAGCAAAATAGATATATCGAAGGAGTGAGAGTGGCAGTGGAAGGAAGGTACCTTGAACAGAAAAAAGAACTCTCAGATATAATCTCTGATATCTTTACGGTTTTTACACTTTTTTTCATCCATGTTGCCGTCACCGGTCTTAGTATAAACGTATACATACATGTGTGCATATGCTGGCTATATATGCAGACTCTTCCTTTGAAAACTTTTCATTAATATTCGAAAAGTGTCTACGAACATTATAAGACCAAAGCAAAATACGATAAAGTACTACAACAAGGTGTACGCGCCCCGTTGATGTTGATGGTGATGATGATGATGGTATGGCGAGGCACACAGGGCTAAAGAATTCTGACAAACGAAACAACGAAAAAAAAAATGTAACTATAAGAGATTTCCTTCAATTCTTAGTAACAAGGCGCAAACGTAAAAATAAATAAATAAAAGAAACAAGCCATCAAGTAGGTATAGTACTGAGACGAGTGCAATCTGGTGTGCTTTGTGTCCCATTTCTTTTTGACAGTGAAAAATGTGTTATCAAACCAACAAATCGGAGATTCGGTTGAAATGAGTTCGTATAATGTTATTCAATTCCAATTTTCAAAATCTCGTTGACAAAAAGAAAAAAAAATTGAAAAGGGACGATAGAAAGGGAGTTTGAGCAATAGATCAAGATGTAGTTTGTCCCTTAAATGATAAGTAGCCATTTTTAATCAAACCATTTTTTAGAATAAGGTATCGGGGCAGACGTCATTGTTTGAAGCTTAGTGAAGAGTGCTCTAACTAACTGACTTTTTTCAAAATTAAAAGAAATTGTTTCATTTTGATAGAATTTTACAAAGAATAAAATCAAAGTATGGCAACACCCTAGTAAAATTCTCTGCAGAAGCTTTTAGTACTTACAGCCAATTTTTCCGTACATGAACCCAATTTTTCGAGTCAATTTCTATCCCAGAATCTGGGGAAATATCTAACCAAATTTGGTGGGTTAAGCCCAGAATAATCTCTTGATAACATTTGCAACATCTTTTGCTGTTTTTCTATGTGAAACGACAGTTGCTTGGCGTGTCAGGACAAAAATCGAACTTCTTTGCAAGTTTTGCCTGTGATAAAGTGACAGTTAGGAGAGGTATTGATTTCAGCAGTCGGGAGATTTCAAAAATGTTATAAACGGAGTTGGGCATGCACTAAAAAACTAGTACCTGACCTAACACTTAACTCCGCGATTAATAGATCTAGTTTTTAATCGGGGTTAATTCTGCAATTTAAAAACTGGCCCAAACTGACAGATTTTGAAAGACAAAGAGCGATAGTAAAGTAAAGTAGAGCGTAAAAAACACTTCGTCTAGAAATTTACGGAGGCATTTTGACTGACGTTGCTCAGAGCTACCAGTGGCAGGGCTTTCAATATAAACCGTTAATAATCAAGCAAACCGTCCGGCGGGGAATGGTTGGATAGAGACTGCCTGCTGACATACTCAACGAAGCAAGAGTGGGCAAAAGAAAAAAATATTTGATTATTTGAAAAAAAATAGACGACAAGAACATCGAATTCTACTACAAAAGTACTCAATCGAATGTTAAAAAAAGTACTAGCAGATATTAGCATTATTAGAAACTTGGAGAAGTGTGATTGGGAGGCACGGTGACCCGAATCAAAACAGGAACGGAGGGAACTTGTAAGGCTTGTCCAACATGAACACCTTTTTCCCACACAAAGCCATTTACAAATACACCCGGTACCGGCACAGTTTAAATCAAAAATCTTTGATTGATTTCTTTGTGGTACCATCGTGTGTTTAAAAAATGATTTGTAATGTTCGCGGTTTGAGAAGAGCTGACCTGTCAACTGATCACCTGCAAATTGCGCTTTAGTGACAGCATTCCTTTAGTGCCCAAGCGGGCATACGTGGCATTATACGCCTGCCGCAAAACGTTCGGAAGCATGTGGGGACTGCAACCAAACATAGTACACTGGATGTACAGCGGTTGTAGGACCCATCTTAACTTAAGGTGCAGTTGTATGGTGGAAGGCTACGGAAAAAAAATGTGTTATCTCTCTAACCTCACCAAAGTTCAAAGGGCAGCCTGCATGGGTATAACAGGGTACCTAAGGACCATACCAACCGCGGCACTGGAGTCACTACTCAACCTCACCCCCTTGAACATATACTGCAGCATCAAGGCAGCTAAAACAGCTGTTCGCCTAAGGGAATCCGGACTGTGGTCCTCAAGATCTTATGGATACGCCTCTGTGGAACTCAATGGGCTGCCTCCACAGATACCCCAGTCACGGATTACCTCCCTATGACATTCGCTTTCAACAGGAGATTCGCTGCCAGAATACCTGAAAGAGGTGAATGGAAAGAAAAGACCATTACAGGAGATGTTGAGATCGCCGTATATACTGACAGTTCTAAGATGGACGTCGGAACCGACACGGGCATCTTCTGTGGAGCTCTAGGGCTAAGTAAATCTTTTCGGATCAATGACGACTGCAGCGTTTTGCAGGCGGAGCTGGCAGCCATAATCCAAGCTGCATCCGAGCTGGCGAAACACAGCCCCGTAAACAAGACCATCACCATATACTCTGATAGCCAAGCGGCAAGTAAAGCCTTGGAATCAGACGTAGTGAAGTCAAGGGCTGTGAAACTATGCAGGGAAATTCTGGACGAGTTATCACTTGGCAACACTGTAACTGTGTGTTGGGTGCCAGGTCACACCGATACATCGGGAAACGAAGAAGCGGACAAGCTTGCGAGATATGGGTCTGGGATGAATACTTCTCTGGCCCTCAATTCTATAAGAATCCCGCTGAGTTCGATAGCACGTAGGATAGAAACTGAATCCTTGAGTAGAACAAACCTACGTTGGACAAAACTTGTTACGTGCAGACACACAAGGGACCTATGGCTTGATGATTCGGATGAATACCCGAGTTCTCACGGGAATCCACACGGGGCACTGCGCTGTGGGTCTACACGCTGAGCGGCTAGGCATACCGCATAACGTTTACTGCAGAAGCTGCAGGGAAGTTGAAGAAATTGAATCTGTTCGTCACCTGCTTTGCGAATGCCCAGCCCTAAACAGCATCAGGCGTAGTACCCTCGGCGGTTACTTCTTCAATGAGCTCGAAGATCTAAATAATGTAGACCTAAAGGACCTCAGAAGATTTGTATACAAATCCGGAAGGGTCCAAGAGGGTGGAACTCTGAGCTTCTAACAGCGGTTTATTTCTGTTTTCGTTCCAGGTGTTAAGAAGGTTCCCAATGGACACAAAGGACCCAACTGCTGGTCTAAGTGAGCCGTGACTATTGTCAAAAGGGCATCCATCAACCTAACCTAACCTAACCTTACCACCCAGGCGAAATCCAAGATTGGTGACCCGCATACGGTGGGAAAGGTTACAGGATGCTGAATGTGATTACAGGGAGCGATTTGCACGGCACATTTCGGAGAAGTTTGAACAAATTCCAACTGAGTTTTAAAATGTAGAGGAAGAATGACAGCTGTTTTCATCGGCAGTCATTGCCTCTGCAAGAAATGTTTGTGGAGTAAAGCGGCTTGGTGTGGCGGCTGGTGGTGCGAAAAGAACTGCGTGGTTTAAGACTCCTGGAGTTCAAGAAGCCATCAGAGAGAAGAAGAGAGTACATATTGTGTGGAATCAATGTAGGAACTCTATTTCTCGAGCCCGGTACACTGAGGCGCGAACAACTTCCAATATGGCGGCCAGAACAGCCAAAGAACAGGCATGGAAAAAGTTCTGCGAGATCTGCAAACAAGACATTTTGGCCGAATATTCGCCGGCTCAGAGGGAGCTAGTTAAATATCATTCAAGGGGTTCAATCGAAAGACGGTACACTTCAAATGAGAACGACATCAGGCAGATGGAGCGAGCACTTTTCGGAGTTGCTCAATCCCCAACGGCGCACTGAAGATGGCAATCCCATTGTTGATGAGATTAGGGCGGAGAATAGTCCTACAGTAGATAAAGTAACTGCCGCAATTAAATCGCTTAAAGTGGGTAAGTCTGCTGGAGCTGATGAAGTCCGGCCAAGGCCAAATGCACAAGGCAATGGGTGAAGAAGGTGTTAAATGGCTAGCACGTGTCATTAAGGTGGCCTGGGAAAGCGGGAAAGCGCCTAGCGATTGGCAAACGCTAGGGGCGATAGTGCCCATTTTCAAAAAAAGGGGATAAGAGTGATTGCTCTAACTATAGGGGTATATCTCTTTTAAGTCTTCCGGCAGCCTATTCCACATACGTGTTGTTCTGCTAAAAAAGGAATTCCAAACGCGGTACGCCCAAAACTTAGCTCCAGAGTGACATGGGATTATGATAATACGAACAAGAAAGCGCGCTGTTCCATTCGGATTAAGTTCAATATACTGTTTCTTAAGTGTTAAAAAAAAGTTTTAAAAAGAGAATCCGTACCAAAAAAACATTTTTTTCGTTTTCTTCCTAGTTACGTCCTTGGTTGGACAGATCCCCTTATATTGCGCCGCTATGAGCATAGATTCAAAATTTTGAAAAAAGCTACCATTAAAATAATATTCAACCGTTGGTTTCGCGATACGAACGAAGGTCTTAAAAATCTAGAATATAATTCAATTTTTTCCCAATTCGAATTTCCAAATTTTGACAAAATACATATCGAAACCAATTGACGAATGGAAAAGTAAAAATGCGATACCTGGTAGACAGTACAGAAATAAGTGGGGAATTGCAACAACGTCAAAATGACTTGTTTTTTGACTGTTTGTTCACTGAAAAAAGCTTTTTGTCAATTTTTTCCATTAGACAAGTAAATTAAAGTCGGATGATAAATTTGGGAATTTTTTGAAAGTTGACGTTGTTGCAGCCTTCAATCGCCAATTGAAACTAAAAAATTTGAGCTTCATGCCAAATTGTTTGTGATCTACTTAGTAGGTCTTACCCAATACACAAGGAGAGCTATAGCGTTTTATAAATGATCTTCATTGGGCCTTCTCTTCATTCCACGCATTTCACCAATTTTTTGGTCGCGATAATCGTCCGTCCGAAAAGATTTGTTTGTTTTCTTTGCGCTGAACATCTTGCGCCACATTAAGTTTCGACAAGAAACTTCTACTTAGGAGTCGGTAACCATCGACCACCAAGCGGAAAATTTGCGTCTGAGCATCTGCCTGCGCCCGCTCATTGATAAGTCATGGCGGAGGCAGCGACGAAACACATTTTGCTTGTTCTTCACGAACAAATGTTTTGGAGTTGAGGGCCACTCAAAATTAAAACGAAAAGATTATTGGCAGCGTGTTGGGTAAATTCCGCCCTAAGAATAAGAACTGAGCCTTTCGCAAGCCAGAACCTGGCAAATTTTTGCATCATTACTTGGGCCTACAGCCGTATAGAAACATCAACTGATCCAGAATTTTATAAAGTTAAGGACTGACCATAGACAATCAACGACGTGTGTTCGCTAAATGGGATTTTGAGTGGTTGAATGTTCAGTTGATAAATCATATTTAGCGACGAAGACCATTTTTGGATAAATGGGGTCTAATTTTGAAGATTCCCCAATTTAGTTGATTTTGGGCTGCGGAATCCTCGCAGTCCACGCATCTTCGAAAACAGCGTTGGCCAGGTCATTACTGTGAGCGCTATCGGTCGATAACCAAATTTTATGAAACGTAGACGTAGTTTCAACATAATGGCGTGCAACGTGCAACACAGCCCGTGTCACGTTTTGCACATTTTTCCCGAACAATGGTATCTCACGCGGAGGTGAATTAGCCGTCGGATTGTCCTAGGCGCAGGTCTATTTTAATGAACTTAATGACACCGCACTGCCCTGATTTATGCGCAAAAGTTATGAAAAGTTGGACGTTCAAATAAGCGCAGCGACACCGCAAAACGCATTTGAATGTTTTTTTATTCCATGCATCGATCGCTCAAAAAATATTTTTAAAAACCCTTTCGATTGTGGTGTGGCGACGAGACGTAAATGTAGGAGTCGCTGAATGCACCAATCCATTCACTTTACGAACACAACTGCTTGATTCACTATACGAACATACCTAACTGTCATTCCAGTCAGCTGACAGCAAACTGACATTCGAAGTACGAATTTCGATATCGATTTCTAGTCGATTTCTCTCTTAAAACAACCAGTGGAAAATTAACAAAGAGGAACTATAGAAAGTGCTAGAAAGTCATGAATTTGTACAAATACACGGATGACAGGCTTGGACGGGACAGTTATGTTTGAAACGTTGACTTGTGAAATTCGAGAGTAAAGTAAAAGCGATAAGATTGAAATAAAGTGTTGAATTCTAAGAAAATAAGTTGAATTAAGTGTGATTTGAACGTAAATAAATTTTGTTTGATAAATAAAGTGTTTAATTGTGTATTATAAAAGTAAAATTGGGTTTTATTCGACAAACCCCAGGTAAAAATACATATTAACAAAAAAAAAATAGACAATTTATGCTGTAAGTGTTAATTTCTTCACATACAAGGGGACCTACAATTTTTTGCCGAATCCGAACGGCACTTTGAGAAGTTTTTCAAGACAAATGATACTCTCGTAGGGCTTGTCAGACCCTCGCGGAGGTGGAGACCGTGGAAAAGGACGAGTCTTTTTTTTCATGTGACAATGGTAGGATTCAAACCCAGACCTCCGGCGTAGTAAGCACACACACTAACCTCTACGCCACGGCACCCCACAAAAAATACATTTTGCACTTTGTTAAATTTATGAATCAAACTTCGTGTTCTTCGACTGATTTATATAACTCACAAAGCATTCAATATAGCATTTCCATGTATTAAAGATCGGATTAAGAACTTGTAAGTTTCTTGTCCGATCTTCAAGACCCTCAAGCAAATTAAGAGAAATGCAAACAGCAGGAGTTCGAGCCATTGAGTCCGAACCGTACAAGAGACAAACCACAACTTTAGGAAAAGAACCACACCAGATTAAAGGCAGCTAAATCCTTAAGGAGTGCTTAGGAAAAAACATGATAAATGCTCGGAACATCAAGATCAAAATACAAAATACACCATCACAAGGCAACGAGAAACCTCAGCCCCTACACAACAAAAGCATGACAAAACAGCTCCACTCATTGGGCTTTATAAATTGAAACTGTTTTCTAAAACCCTAAGGTAATCGCTTTTCGTCATCCATCGTTTCATGAACGAGGTTAAGTCAATTCGCGACGCAAATGGCCCCTAAAAAGCTGTGCAAGTATAAAATTAGTCTTAATGTTCATAACCGCGTTCATAACCATACTTTAAAGCTTGCTGCTAAATTGAAGCCCTCTTTGATACGCTACAAGGTATAATAGTCAAAGGTCATAAAGCATATTACATTACCTTCTTCTTTTCGAATGTGATGCAGTGAGTTCGGTCAGTTGCGCCTCCGTATGGTGGTGCAAGTCGACGCCAGCGTGCAGGTTAGCTCCCAACGTAGCCAAGTCACTCGAACTTGCCGAGAGACTCGATGAGGGCGGAAGAGGAGGCACAACATTTAAATGCGAATGATTTGGGGCAACCATTGTTGTTGAGATGCCACCAGCAACAGCTGCCCCAATTGTCGATATCGACGTGGATGCCGTCGATAAGGGACTAGGACTATTTAGATTATGATGCGCTGGCTGGTGGTGCGGAGACGATGAGGCTAAGTATGCCGGTGTTAAGCCATAATGATGCGCGGCTATCGGATGACCGTCAGGAGGGGGCGGCGACGATACATACGTGTACATCGTATTTAACTCATACGGTTCCAGCTTGATAGTATTTTTATTTTTATTTTTTTACAGATTTATTCAACTCGACTTGCTTCTTGGTTGCTTTTTCTTTACTATAACTTCGTTTTGGCAAAAAGAGGTCACTGCACACATCACACTTTACCAGATACACTGGCGCAATGAAAAAGAAGCAACTTCATCAGCAACAAAACGAGACTGCACTTAAAAAAAAAAAACTGATTTTAAGTCTTCACGGGCACGACGACGACGACGACGGACGGTGACGAGGGTCGGAAAAGTTCTATATTTTCACTGACTTTGTAGATTTGTAGTTTCATGGAATAGACTACTCTCGTTTAATTGTTTATGGATGCATTAAAACACAATTGCAGCGAGTGTACGTATACAAATTTGCAGCTCATTGCATTGGCAGTCTGTCACCTTGAAAAATCTGGCCGATATGCCATTCCCATATTACAGCACCGCCGGTGCTACTAGTGCCAGCCAGCCAGCCATTATTGTTTACTGTGGCACTGGTAGTTGTTGCATTCGAAAAGTTACTCAACGCAATAATTTCGAGGCAATTGTGCGCTTCCTTTATTTTTTATTTTTGTGGGAGGCAAGAAGCGACGAGCTGGTGGAGTGCATCATCTCAGCTCTGAGGGTATAATTTATAAATAATGTTTGAGTTGAACTGTATATTTCGAATGTAATATTATACGTGACGGTATTCACTCTATTAATCACTTCTTTCGGAGCCAAACGGGGCATTTACTACGGTTTGGCTATTTTTCAACTAAACACTGGTATTCCTATGGGTCATTAGACTTCGGGTTGACTTGGTTACACTACACACGTGTACTTTGTATATCCAGACAAAGTACTTAGCTCTTTATCCTGCGAACCGAATGGCACAACAACTCGAAACTTACTGAATGAAGCGAATGTCGAAAGAGTCGAAAAGAAAACCGAAGGCAGAAAACAATCTATTTGGGGGAGTGTGAGTTTGAGTGGAAGTGCTGTGACGTTGAGTAGAAATAGAATAACGAAGCGAACAGTGAATGCAAGTTACAGGGTGGTTGTGTACAGGTTGTGCTTGTGCGTTGTGGAGTTCTTTGGAACAAATGGGGGAATAATAAATACATACCTTATCTATTAAGCAAGAACATTTTGGTACGCCAGGTCATTAGACAGTCAAATCTGTTTAACATCTCTACTTGTTGAGGTGGCACACAGGCACAGATTAGGAATTTCGAACTGGAGAGCCTTCCTGGGGCTTATTCGGTCTCTTTGATAGGAACCTATTGTGCCTTCCTTGATGAGGTCCTACAACCACATTTTCACTCTGTAGGCAATCAGCCAGAGTAGGGTCACCTTTAAAACGATTTCGACCAGGTTTTCTGATTTCGACGGTTTACATTTACATTCAATGAGTTTATGTGTCTTTAGGCAATGGCCGCAGATTCAAATCCCACCTCGGTCATCTAGAAAAATGTAACTCCTTTTTACGATGAAGTTGCTTTGCCCACATCCGTCAGGTTATAACCAACCCCACCAAAGTAAAATCAGGGTCAAAATGCCATTCGGATTTGGATGTAAGGAACCCAACGCACTTACCTACTTCACATGGTTATGAGGGGTTGGATCTTGTTCAGATCGAGTTGTTGCATCTCAAAAAAAAGTATAAACTTACACGGCTTTTGTTGAAGTTTGCTTTCTACATTTTACATTCTGTTGTACACTTTTTTCATAGTTTAAAGTCTGTCGTTTTTATATTGGATGATTTTTAAGTTTCGTTACTCCAAACTGTTTAAAAAAAAACAGCGTGGCAAAAGCATTTAAACACCTTTTTGGGATGTTTTTTTTTCTTAAAAAACACTGCAGTGTACCCTGCACATAAGTGGAGTTCCATTTAAACAGGTGGAGAAGTTTAAGTATCTCAGGGACTTTTTCACGAAAGATGGGAGGAGTGATACTGAGTTGTCCTGTAGAATTGGCCAAGCTGGAGCAATAGTAAAGGAACTGCGCCGGCCGGTCATCAGGAAAGCTGAACTTGGAGTGAAAGCAAAGATCTCAGTTTTTGAATCAGTGCTCGTTCCGACCCTCATCTATGGTCATGAAATTTGGGTAATGACCGAAAGAATTAGATCGCGGGTACAAGCTGCCGAAATGAGATTCCTGAGGTGCGTTGCTGGGGTTACTCTAAGGGATAGAGTGAAAAACGTCAGTATTCGTGGGAATCTTGATGTTGACCAGCTACTTCTTCGAGTGGAGTGATCGATTCTTCGATGGTTTGGACACGTTGTTCGCATGCCCCCTGACAGACTTCCTAGACAGGTCATGCTAGTCGAGATGCAAGCGCGTCGCCCCCTGGTAGGCCAAGAAACAGGTGGTGGGATCAGGTAAAGAACCTCTCTGAGTCCCGCCTGGGGACTGCTCCGGAGTCTCTTGAGTTGGTGGCGGAGGATCGAGAACGATGGAAAGACCATTTGGCCACCCTCGCTCCGCGACCCTTGTAAGGGATAAGGGGCTTTCGAAAATGATGATGGTGATAATTAAAAAACACTGTTATAGAAGTATAACTATTATTACACCCTACCCAGGGTATATTGAGTTTGTTTTATAGTTTGTAACGCAGTGAAATAATCACCGTAGACCCCTAAGACCTTTTAGAGATATGAATTGGACCGACAGGAGAATCGATTAAGCCATGTCCGTCCAAATGTAAACAACTTTTAGGCCTTAAATTTTAAGGTAGAGAGCTGAAATTTGGTGGGTTGGCTGGAAGTCCAGTCCTTCAGAACAAGTTCGAAAATTAGCTGAAGCCGCCCACAGACACGCCCACTACTGGCCTCTATGCGCGACCATCTCTAATTTAAAACAAATACTTTTTCCAAATTTAAGCTATGTTACAATGGCGCTAGCGAACTCATTTTGGTATGTTACATTGCCTCGTAATTGTCTTTAAGGTAGCCAAAAAAGTATGGTCTTTGGTCTTGGACCACGCCCACTTTTTTAAGGGATTTTAGCTTAAAATGAAAGTTTTTCAATAAATATAAATGAAATTTGACTAAAAATTACATGACTAAAGTTGTAGAAATTAGCATTTTGTAACTTTTTTTGTATATAATAGTATACACCACCGCCCACTTTTGTAGGCGTGGCTTTAAAAAAAGTGATTTTTTGAGTTAAAAAGGTGGAGTTTTAGGCCGAAATGTACCCAACCACCTAGTATAAAGCATTAAATAGTTTTATTTTTATATCACGCCCACTTTTTGGAGGCGTAGCAGTTTCTTTTTTTGGCAGGGTAGGGTATTTTGCAATCCGTCACAGACGGACTGAAGTTTTTACATACGCACTGTTGCCCTTTTCCACTTGTTTTTTTAGTGTTTATATGTTGGCTTAATGCTCATGGGGCTTGTGGTAGCGTTAAGTTTAGTGGATGTAAAATAAGTCCTCTTGGAATCGCGATATATTTGATAGCAGCATCGTTTGAGTTAATGTGGTTAGTGTCAGGGCTAGGGTTCGAATCCTACCGTCGCTAGTGAAAAAAAGACTCGTTCTTTTTCACGGCTGACACATCCGGTTGACACATTTGTTTTGAAAAACTTCTCAGATGAAGTTCGGATTCGGTCCCCTTGTATATGAAGCAATCAACACACACATTTATTTCTTATTTCATTTCAGTTTAACTAAAGTGTGTTCAGAAACATTTCTGGGTCGTCTACATCGTTTGTCTTTTTCATTGAATCTTCGATGGGGTCAGAATTCAGGCAAGTTGTCTCACGAGAATTGCCTCAAACTGCTGAACATTGCAGGCCCAACCTTCGACAGACGCACAATGTGCCGCAGCCTTGGAAACAATTTCAAAAGATCATGTTCAAAAGAGACATTGGGGCAGGACGTTGTCCTGTTTTTATTGGCTCCAATATGCCGTTTTTTAATAACCATTCCCAGTCTTGCGGGTTCATG
Source organism: Neoascia interrupta (assembly GCA_947623515.1). Classification (NCBI taxonomy): domain Eukaryota; kingdom Metazoa; phylum Arthropoda; class Insecta; order Diptera; family Syrphidae; genus Neoascia; species Neoascia interrupta. Next base: position 45,223,651 of record OX392462.1, on the reverse strand, counting down.
CCGCGTCAGCTGTTGGAGGCAATAAGTTCAAATTCACCGATCAGACAGAACCGAGTTTTGAACGCATTAAATACCATTCTGTTAAAGAAGCCACACCGTAATACATGGCGGAATTCAGGGATTTTAACATACGCAATCTCGCCATTTCAATGTTAGGTTAGGTTAGGTTAAAGTGGCAGTTGGCTCCGACACACTTAGATGGACGGTTGTGAAGATTTCGATTCTTAGAGAGAGCGGGACCAAGTACAGAGAGGTGGAGAGTGCTCTCTTCTGTCTCCCCATAAATGCGAAAGTATGTAGTTGGAATAAACACCAAGTCTTGTCGCATGCTTGCCTATCAGACAGTGTCCTATAATGGCACCGATTGTAGCGCCAATGTACTATTAAATGATCTATTAAGAGCGATCAAACTCTTAGAGCGTTTATGATCTAGCTCTAGACAAATCTGTTTCGTAACTAGCCAGGTCCCACTACCTATCCATCTAAGATTTGTTTTTTCTATTGTACCCAGTTTTATCATGAGTTTGCGTATCGAAATTGGAATGCCTAGGGAGCATTTATCAGGCGAAATTGAGAGAGTAGTTCCAAGTTGCACGAGTTCGTCAACCTTGCAGTTACCTGGAATGTCGCTATGCCCTGACACCCAGCCCGTTTGAATGTTGAACTTCTACGAAATCTCCTTTAGAGACGATTGGCAGTCTAGGTGAATCGGTTAATAGGTAAATCAGGGCTTATTTCGAGCTTATATTGACTTATTCCAGGCAATTGATGGCTGTCAGAAAAGATTCGTATATCTTATAACGTTATTCTTAAGCCAGGACAGGACTTCCTATATCGCCATAGTTTCAGCTTGAAAAACACTACAATGATCCGAAAGACGGAAAGAGAGACTAAGATTTTGTCTTTCTGAGAATACACCCTCTATCTACCCAAACTCTGATCCATCGGAGTAGAATTGGGTCAATAGGACTTTGAGAGAATGGTTTTCTCGATGTTCTTGTCAAACTGTAGCTAAGGTATGGTGAAGTCTATGTTTCTAGGAGGGATGCTGAATATCTTCAGTTAAACGGAGTGGTCTATCCCACTGAGAGGTTGTCCACCAAGCAACCGTTCCATACGTCAATCTTACGACCGAGGTATATAGCCGGTGGATGATTCGGGGTTAAAGCCCTCATTCGTTTCCAATGGCTTTTTTGCAGGAAAAGTGGGCTACCGTAGCTTTCCGAAACCTTTCCTGTATAAAAAATTTACAGCTAAGCTTTCTGTCTAAGATGAGACCCAGATGTTTAGCTTCATGATAGAAAATAAAGCTAGTATACGCTTGATTGAGAGTGTCGGCATGGGAGATTTTGTATTTCCTGGTGAAGACGATGGGTTCAATTTTGTGCGGGTTGACACCCAGCCACAACAGTCAGCCCCTGTTTTTAGCTTGTTTAGAGCATTTTTTAGGAGTTCTTTTAAGGTATTTTTAGTTCAACTCAAAGTTTTCAACTCTTTATTTCTCTAAAATCTTTCAAAATTTGCAAAAAACTAATTTTTTTAATAAAAATTCAGTATTTTCTAGACCTAAGTTTCGTTTTTTTATTTCTTGCCGGCCAAATCTTCACAAATTAAAAACACCAAATTTTGTATTTGTGCGAGCGATTGGACGGACAGTCGGAGAACGCAGCAATACCATAAGAGGTCCTTTTTCCAATTTGAACGGACCACTGAAAATCGTATGCACAGATTCTATGCATAAATTATCCTCTCAAAATTTCACGTGAATATTGAAAAAGTACGCGAAACAATGGATGGGTTTGAAAATGTACCATGAAACTCGGAAAGAGTCAGTAAAAAAAAAGATGGAGTCGCAAATATGCTGAAGAACATTTTTTTCCAACAATAATGCTACGTTTGGATTTACAACAAATAAGACTTACAACAAATACCACTAATCCGCGTCAACGTTTTTCAGCGGCCCGCTGTGTGTTTAACCTGTCAGCCAAGTAGATATTCTGCCAGTCGCGTTGTGCAGGTTCCTTAGCTCTTACCAAATCAAGGCTCCAACCAATGTTCTGTCAATGATGCGATGATGGCAATTAAAAACTTAATCCCAGTTTTTGGTGATTACACAAGGTTTCACTCACGGTTGAAGCTTGCTTTGCAGTAATTGAAACTATAATTGTTGTAATTTTGATTGGCATATGTATAATTCTTTGTACGTGAATTTATAAATGTAGGCTTGAGAAAGAGCGTATTCATGCTCGAAACGCCGCACCAGTAACATCGGTTCTATTTATTGAGCTGGGGCACACTACAAAAACCAACAACTTGTAATAACTGGAGAGGACGCCAACAAATTCCTACAATTTTAACTGGTGCAGACGTGTTTGAAATATTTGTGGCTAACTCTAGTGGGTACCCGTACCTGGCCACATCGAAAGAGAGTGGCGAGACTGTAGGAGCAGCATTTCCCCTTCGTAGAACCTGAACTAGGTACATATATTATGGAGTAGGGGGAAACAGCCTTATTTAAAAATTTTGGACTTATCTATATTAAACAAAAGTTTATAAAGGCAAATTTAACTATTGAAAGGCTGACGTAGGGTCCAACATTGGTATCACCTTAAGGAGCAAGCGAGTTTTGTTCCTAAGTTCAGAATTGCTAAACAACGCAGTCAAGCCGCGTAAAACAAGCAACGAAAAACAGGAACAGAAACAGAATCCCCTACTTTAGCAACTGAAACCTAAATTCGCTGAATGCTTTTTGCGTTGCTGAAGTATGAAATTCTGTTTCTGTTCCTTGTGACAACGCGGCTTAAGTGGAACAACGGAGGCTCTTGCGCAACGTCTCATGAAGAACGTAGATAATCAGGCGTTCTATAGCGCCTGGCAGCTACTGAAGACTGTGACTCTAGTGGCAATATACGCACCATACTGGGCAAACTAGATCACGCTCATGATCCATGTCCTGATTGGAGGACATGAACACAGCAACGTAGCTTGCAAACGGATCTTAGTCAAACTATTACTAAATAGAGGTGGTTGGCTCCTGTAGTTATCTTAATACAGTGCACAACTTTAGAAACCTTAAACAACCTTTCAGGACACAACAAAACCAAGCATGAAGTCTGGGTAAAACAGGATCATTACGCGACGATTCTAGTTCCTTGATAAGGCCTACGCAAATAACATCCGCCTTAACGTTTGAAGTAAAAAGAAATCAAGCCAATTGCAAGAAAGCAATATTGTCGTTTAAAATCATATTTTTCACAAATAGGTAGGTACTCACCCGCGAAAAGACCTGTGCCTTTTTTGTATGACCGTCGAATTTGGGTCAGTTCCTACAAAGCAAGAGAAATTTTGTTCGTGTTATTCTGAATATTAAACTAGAAAGTATATATTTTAGTTCTATATCTTTAAAAGTTGTGGAAAAGAAATTTTTACAACAACTCAACTATAAATATTCACAGAAGAAAAAAGTTTGCAATTTACCAGAAAAAGGGTGCGCTAACGTTGACATGTGTAACTGAACGACATCGAATAAGAAAAATCTTTAATTAATCACAAATTAAAAGAAACAAAAACTATACACTTTACACAATGAACCTTGTATCTTTAATAATGTTTATATGATGATTTTGTCATTTATTTCATAGAACAAATATTTATTTCCCGATTCTTTACAAAACGATTTCACTGTTTACAACAGCATTTCCAGCCATTTTGTTTTATTAGACGATTTACTTTTCGACCAATCTATCAAATTATCGACCAGCAAAATTAACATACTTTTTGCGAATGTAGCGCTCTTTCATTCGTAAAAAGAAGTAAAGGAAAATGTAGTAGAATACTTACGAAAAAAATAATACAAAATATCTGTGCTCTGAAATGTTTTATTATATTTGTTTTAAAATTTATTTTCTCCAAACATCATTCGCACAGGGAGGATCTAATAGAAGGATCAAAAAGAAACGCTTTCCTGTGTTTCAATTTAAAAAAAATATATTGGCAATTGAAGGTGGAGAATAGAAGAATAAGTAGAGGCCTGCAACAACGTCAGTTTTTGAAAAATTCTCAAATTCATCATCCGACTTTGATTTACTTGTCAACTGGCGAAAAAATAAACAAAAACTGACCAATCAAACTAAGGCGGGAAAAAACACGTCTTCGTGATTGAAAATTTCGCCAGTCAACAAACCGTCAAAGTTTTTAGTTTGACGTTGTTGCAGGTCTCTACACATTCCTACTATTTAGAACCATGTCCCAGTGTACGGTCCTAGCCCTAGGGCCTATTTCTCAAAAATTACTGAATAACTTGATATTCAATTTCGGACATGTGAAAGCTTTGACTTCAAGCTGAAGTTGACGAATTTACCCGTAGTCTGAGATATGTTTACATGGAAATTTAAGGGAAACTCAAATAAGAAATGAAAGTAGCAGCTGGTAGTTTTACGAACTACAAAAAAAAGAACATAATAAGCTTGCTTTAAAATCTTCCTGGCATACATCTACCTCACAGCTTAAGCGAATCAAAACATAAAAATCAGCGAAGCACACGATCAATAAACAGTGGTGATGACCATGAATTTCGATCATTTTTTGTCGTTTTTTGTTTGAATTATGCTTCGCATTCTTAGCTTTTGATCAAAACCAACGCGTAAACAGATTTTCTTGGCTTGAAATCCTTTTGGTGCAGGTGCACCAATAGTTAGTTCCCTGATTGAACAGACAGCCAGTTCTGATTTCAATTCAATACAAGCAACATTTTATTAAAAAAAAAATACTAACAGACCTGCGCGCGTAAGACCGTGAGAAATCTTTTATTGCCTCGATCAGGATTCGCCACGAGGAACTCGTGTACAGTGGTCCGACACTCTAACAATTGCACTACAGAGCCCTCGCATGACTCAACAAATGGCTCAACAATATTTAAAAACTTTTACGAAGCGTTTGGCTTGTCTGAAGAAGATATCCTTGCAATCAATGAGGCGACTCGCGTCGTTCCAAATTATAAATAAAAAAAGCATGGAGCAAATTAAAATCATCATCCTCTTTTACAGCCTGTCCAATCAAAAGGGTTGTGGGTCCGCAAGCGGCTACCTTGTCCTTCTACCTCTCCCGGTAATAGGGCCACCGCCACTAACTCGTGAGCTCAAGGCACGCGGGAGAGGTTCTCGTTCTGGCCCTACCACCTGTTTCTAGGCGAACCATAGGGAGATCCGACAGAATCACCTGCCTAATGGTGGTATGACACTACATTTTTTCTTTATTTTTTTTTTTTCTCATTTTAAATGAATTTAAATGAGCAGCACAAATTTAACATACAAATTTCCAAGGAGAGTGAGTGTATAAGCAACAGTCATAAAAATTCGGAAAATTGTGTAGATACGTACGGAAATATTAGCAACATGACATACCGTAATAAAAAATGCAGAAAAAATTAGTGCGAGTTCTCATTTTCTTTGACAGTTCCTCATTTTTTCAATTTTTCCCACATTTATCACCCAAACACACATGTGAAAAAAGTACATTTCCACACGATGTTTACGATTTGACGGCTTATTCATTGTTTGTTTATACGTATTTTTAAGTTGTCCTTATCACTCAATATCTATTTGTCTTCTTTACATGCGGATGACATTTAATCATTTTAAATGAGTAAAAAAAATGTAGTGTCATACCAGCATAAACCATGGATTTTTCAAATGAAGTTTAAATTTGAACGGCACTTGAGATGTTTTTCAAGGCAAATGCTACTTTCGGAGGGTTTGTCAGAACCTCGCGGAGGTGGGGAGGTTTGTTACTTATTACATTTGTTGAAAGACCTTACTGCAAATTTAACGTCTTCGGATGGAACTGTCACCTTTGTGCGTGTGTAAAAAAAACCCTTTGTGTACAACAATCTGATCTGGCCAATCACATATCATCGTTCTGTTTGGCATCGAAACCGATGACACAAAATCTCAGTTGTTCTGTGATTTCTGGATATTCGGCTTGGATGCCTCTTGGCATAAAAAAAGAGATTTTTCAATTCTTCCGTGGTTATCGCAGTCCACTGTTATGCCTTTTTGTTGGCCGTTTCACATACAGTGCGTGAGCGTCAAACCAGAGCGGCAGCGACAACACGAGACCAGAGAAATCCTTTGTTACTACACAATGAAAGCGAGAAACCGCGACGATTGTTTTGACTGCACAGTGACAAAACATAACACATTTTTAAAATTGGTAGACTTTATTGCACATAGTTTATGTTTCACAACAAATAATAAGCCGCATTTTCACAAGGAATGAACAGAAACAGAAACGGAATTTCACACATTATTTCAGTTGCTAAAGTAAGGGATCCTATTTCTGTTCCTGTTTTAAGTTGCTTGTTTTTAGCTCTAATTTTCTCGCTATTTTTCTTTTTTGTCCGTTAATAACTTTTATCCTTTATTCATCGAAAAACCAAAATTACGAAAGAATACAAAAAAAAACGCATGCTTTTATGGGAATTTCGGTCACTGGTCACTGACACATAAAACAGACGGGGAAAATTCCTTGACGTTTTTGTCACTTTTGACAAGTTTTCAATTTTTAAAACGGTCAGTAATACTCAGCCACAAGAACGTACAAGTGGAGGTCTTAGATGGGTTTCAGCAAAAACAGATCAATACAGACAGAGACTGGGCTTAAGAGTGAATTTTCTACCGGCGGTTTCCTCCGGTAATATCGAGGTAACTGTAAACGCTGTTTTTAATGTAATAAAAGACTCAGCAATCCCTAGCTCGGCGCCGCGTTCAAGTATAACAAAGGCTGTGTGGTATGATGCTGAATGTATCAAACTTCGGAAAAAATCGTTTGCTTTCTTAAGCCTCTTTAGGAAAACAAATAACAGATGGTTTAAAAATCTTTATGTACTATCAAACAGGGTATACAAAGAAGTTTGCCAATGCAAAAAAGCTATGTGTCTCAAAAGGTCTGCCTCGAAGCTTCTGCTGTGTAAGGACTCCAAAACGTTCTGGAAGACCGTTCGTTCTGTTGCCGGCCTTGAAAATAAAACTTCTTCGGTAGTGTGCGTAGATCTCCTTGATTCACACTTTAAGAACCTATTGACTTCAGACCCCAGCCAAAAACACATAAGTTTTGCGCTACCAAACTGTGTTGTTCCCGAACTAGATGACGCTTTTGTAATGTCCGAGTTATTAACAGCATTAAGAAAAATTCAAAGTCGCCTGGACCTGACGGAATCCCTGCAGAGTTTTTCAAGAATGCGACCGCTGAATTCCTCAGCTACCTCTTGGAGCTCTGTAATAAGATTCTTAAAGATGAAATAGTTTCCGGGAGCTTCTTGTGCTCAAAAATGTTTTGTATTTTTAAAAAAGGTGACCCGAGTGTCCCGGAAAATTACAGGGGTATTTCAGTCCTTAGCTCACTCAGGAAGATATTTACTCAAATGCTTTACCACAGGCTTGTAAGCTGGGTTGAATCAAATAATGCACTCAGTGCTTTTCAAGCAGGTTTTCGTCCAGGCCTGTCAACAATTGACCAAATTTTCACCCTAACGACTATTGCGAGTCATTTTATTGGGAAGAAAAAGAAACTTTACTCCTTTTTCGTCGACCTGAAAGCAGCTTTTGACACAGTAAATAGAAATCTACTTCTTTATAAATTGTCAAACCTAGGTATTTCCTCCAAATTTATTAGATTATATGAAAAACTGTTGGCTAACAATTCTGCCTCAGTTTGGGATGGAAGTAAGAAATCTTCGGAATTTCTAACAAACTCTGGAGTCCCACAAGGCTGTATTTTGAGTCCCCTGCTGTTTGCTTTGTTTATCGATGATGTAATAAATTTCTTGCCAGGTGGAGTAAGATTTGGAGATACTCTAATAAAGGTACTTCTATATGCCGATGATCTTTTTGTCTTATCAGACAACCCTCTTACTCTTCAGCTTGTCATCAATAAGCTGAAAGATTATTGTGATCTTTGGGACCTAAAAATTAATGTTTTAAAATCTAAAATTATGATTTTTAGACATCACCACAAATTGAGTAGGAGCGAAAGATGGACCTTGGACAACGACAACATTGAAATTGTGAATGAATTCAAATATCTAGGCATCCGCCTGAAATTCAATTTTGACCTTCGTCCTTACATTAAAGAAAGATCGGTGGCAGCTAAAACTGCGATCAATTCTATGTGGAACAGGTTTTTCTCCAACAAAGATGTTGACTTGCGGTCTAAATTCAGGGTTTTTGAGGCGGTAGTTTACACCTGTTTTCGGTATGCAAGTGAAGTCTATGGTCACCGAAAGCTCGACGAGGTTGAAGCTATCCAACGTTTCTTCGTAAAAAGGATTTTCAGGCTCCCTCGATCATCGCCAAACTACGCAATAGACATTGAAACAGGTTTATCTCCAGTTTTTGTAAGAAATGCCAAATCAAGTGCCGACTATTTGTCCAAAGTTATTACAAGATCTGTGAATAACTTGCAACGTAGAGTTCTTTTGGTTGCAAGGGGGCTTTTCACCTTTTAAGGAATGGCGTGAGCTTGCTGGTAACCATAATTGTCAATTAAATCTTGACGAGAGAAATTGCCACGAATGGCGAAGTATATTCTATGACTGGCTGGCAGCCATTGACGAAAAGCTCTATCAGCAGTCCTTGTGCAGAGCGAGAACATCACTTACAAGAGAACTTTACAAAAGCCTCACTCACGATTTACACACCGCCAACTATTTTTGTGATAAGCTGAACGCGTCTGAAATTAGTTTAGTATTTAAGGCACGCACTGAAATGCTTGATCTTAACTTCAGACCATACCGAAATGACTTAAACCCGCTTTGTAACCTCTGTAACCTCAATCAGAACGAAGACACCTTCCATTTCTTAGCTTTATGTCCTATCCTTCAAGAGATCCGAAGATTATTTTTTGCCAAGAGCTTTCTCTCGATCCAGGAATGTCGCTCCTTACTAAACGGCGGATTTGGTTGGAAGATACTTACATGCTATCTAAAAGAAGCAATTGCTTTTCGTAATTTGTATCAGTCTCCGTGAGCTAAATCAGCAAAGCAAAATCAGATCTATCCACGAAGAAATCCCTTTTGTTCCGTTTTAAGCTAAACCAAAAGCCCATAAGTATAGATGACAAAGAAGTCAGAATCTTTTCTTTTGTATTACAAATTAAATTAACCAAAAAAAAAAAACCTGATATAAGCACTAATTATTAATTAACTTTCTCGGTCCTATCATTCAACGGCAGACGGCTCTAAGCCATGTTGTATACTACTTCTTTTTGTAAAACTTATCGAAATGAAAATAAAAAGTTTTTTGAATTGAATTGAATTGAATTGAATTTTTAAAACAGCTTTTCTATGTCGAAAGTTGAAAATCCAGTTATTCAGAAATTTGTGGTTAATCGTCTGCAGCAGGCTTAAGAAGAAATTCCTATTGGACTAGTATAAACTGAAATTTCTCCGACAACATGAACCGCTGTGGACTCTATTCTTATACCATCTCACCAACACAACCAAAACAGCTCCATTCTGTCTGCGAACAAAAGTGGAGAGATTTCTTCAGTCAGCCAGCTTCTCAGCTACCTACAAACTTTTTTTTCGAGTAGTGTAGTTTTTATTTATCGCAGTGAGGTGTATTTGGCGATCGCTTTTTATTTTTCGTTTTCGACGGTTCAAGTTTTTTTCTACCCAACTTGCAGTAAATCCAAAATTTATTTCAAAACTCCACTTTTGTGAAGAATGTGAACGAATTGCCGTTAAAACACCGGGCAAATCGCGTTGCTGCCAAGTGAAAAAACAGCTCGGTTTTCGCCGCAAAGAAAAAATCGATTCCAGACATTTCAAATCACAAGTAGCAGCAGAGGTACTTCTCGTCCTGGAGAAGTCCTGTCGTCACCGTTTCGTTTCGTTTTTTTTTCTTCTCTCATCCTGTAGAAGGGGGTGGCAAGGCAGAATGAACTGTGTGTGTGGGTATTTACTGTGATTTTTCACCCCTGTGTGTTATGCCCGACAAATTAACAATCGAAATGTGTGAAAAACTATCGAAAATAAAAATCTATTCGGTGCACATTTGATTCGAGTCCGAGTGTGTGTGTCTCTGTCTAGGTAAAGTGTGCTGCGTTGCAGGCCATACGTAATTTATTCCGAAGCAGAAGCAGCGGAGGATGGAATTAGGAGAGCGACTCCAAAACAATGGCAATGGCAGACCCTTCAACTAAACCCGACACAAATACGCAATCCAAGCTGGAGTAAGTTGATTGGCCATTATTTATTTATATTGTTTCCTGTCCGTCCGCACCACGGGGTGAGGCAATTTCATTAATATTTTTTTATTTTTCCTATTCGCTGCTTTAATTTAATTTGATTTCTCTTAAAACAAAAATACACTGCGGTGGCGAGATGGGGGCAAACGGGCAGAGGGCAGAGCAATAATAAAGCATACACAGAGCTACAGAGGCGCCTTCTATAAGAAATTGCGCAATTGCACAAATCTCTTGATTGTGTGTTGTTTTATGTAGCTGCTGGCTGATGCCTGATGGTTGGGACTCTGATTCGGTTCGGCATCGGGATCCCCCCAGTAGCGGAGACGGAGAGCCAGAGCCCAGAGCAGAGTAGCTGCTGCTCTGGCGTGTAGGTGTGGGTATAGGGACAGGGAGTCTCTATTCGCTCAAGCCAAGCGAACGAAATTCGCAAATAACCAACATTTTGTTCGAGCTCATATATTTACAAAGCTAATTAGACACATTCGCGAGAATATAACGATAAAACAAAATGAAGCTTTTAACCGGCTCAGTAACTTTGAAGTATGACGGTATCACACTCTTGGCGAGTCTGGGGAAAAAATGCCTTAATTGATTTCTTAATGCCAGCCGCAGCGGAGCAGTGTTTCCAAACATGTGCTTCATTTCGTTTTCGATCCACATTTCCTCTGTGTGAATGGGGGTCCGCTTGTGTAAAACAAAACAGACAACAAAAGAGATTTCTAAATTTTCGCCTCTGCTGCAACATGCTGGGGTTGACTTTTTGGCTTTAATGCCACAGCAACTCTATTTAAAGTTCACTACCTTGCCTGCGGAACCTAAGCATCTGCGAACCCACTTTGTCGTCCAACTGGAGTAGGTTTATTTCACTGGGATTTGGACCAAGTTAAAAAGAAAGATTCTGTTGAGTAGGTACATGCAAACTTGCTCTATGAACACACTCCGTCTTGGTTATATGAGTCCACACATTTACTTTTATTGACTCCACCAAATAAATACCTACGAAGCCAATACCGATTATTTTTCTCCTCCAAATTTGAATTGTTCGAAACGGATTTTAGCAATTTCGAAAAACCTTTTTGTGAATTAAAATGATTTAAAAGAATATGCAAATCTAACAAAGAAGCGATTATCTAAGCTTAAAAGATCTGTTTATCCCTGAACAAAAGGAATCTAGAGTTAACTTAGTGAGCACTTTTTTAGTGCAGAGTTAACCCCGTCGATAAAGTTGTCAAAATCTTCGACTCTCGAAATTATTGACTCTTGAAAATTTGGCACTAAAAGGGTGACCCAACTCTTGCGGTCTTGGCAGCACTGTCAATTTAATGGTAATCAATAACGGCACCTGTCTAGCTGATCGTTAGTTCTGCACCACTCATTCACAAAAGTAATCGTTTACCTTACCGTAGGACCACAGTGGTGTAGCTGCAGCGGAAGAGCTGTCAAAAGTTGTCAAAACACAGTCAGTGGGTGCGTTTCTTTATTCGTTCCAACAATTCTGGCAGAAGTATCTGCTGCGGTTTTTTATTTATTCGGAATATTCCGATCATTCCGTTTTGCGTTTCTTTATTCGTTCAGAATTCATACTTGGAATGCATTTCTTTCCATACTACCTCCCGAGTCGTTATGGACCCGAGGTAGTACGAATAAGAACGATCGGAATATTCCAACTTCGAATTCCACATATTTCATTCCTTCTACGGAATGAATAAAGAAACTCACCCGTTGTATTGCGCACACAAAATGTGGCGGCAGCGCGTAGCTGCAGCGGCTATAAAAGTTATCCAACTTTTAATTTTTGCAGCGCTGCAAAGCTTAAAAGGTTGACAGTTCGCTTCAAGGAACTTGATTTCTCACAATTTCGAAGAAATTCGTCGAAATTCAGGACTGGAAACTTTCACCAGCGTTGGAATAAAAAGAAAAACCTTATCTGGAATTTTGAAGCTATACAGGGTGTTTCCAAATTCGATGCAAATATTTTGACACAAGATTCTTGGGTATATTTGAAGAAAAAAATTGTTCAACAGTATGGGCCTATCTCAAATTTTGATACCACTTATTGGGAATTTAAGAAAACACCTACTTTGAGGTACCTTGACCCATACTAACACAAATATCTCCGCTAACACTTACAACAGGTACTTCATTTAGGACTTACATTTTAGAAGAAATAGTACCCCTTTTAACTGCATTAAAATAAAATTGATGACTTTTTTAACTTTCGAGATATTTGCTTTTAAGTCGGATCCTTTTTCCCTGCCCATGACATTTTTTTGACTTTCAAGACACATTTCTGCGAAAAATGCGTGATAAACATACCGGTAATTTTTTTTTTCTAGTGCACCTAACAATACTTAATAAAAATTGCAAAGACAAGTTACCCGAAAAACCCACAGATTTTATGATACTTGGGAAATTCCATAGCAGGTAAAATTATGAAAAACTCTTTTCACGAAGCCGCGACAGGTATAAGGTGGAAATATGATTTGTTACCTACTTTTATAACCGCGATTGACAACAAGAACGATTTTTTGACTATGTATTAATAATTTACGTAGGTTTTAGAGCATGCATTTTTATTAGACTACCTGATAAAAAGGTAATTTCCCTATCATTTTTCTGTTAAATCCCAAAAAGGATTAAGTTTGAGGTTGGTCGCCTAGTTGGAAATTTACCTAATGTAAATTGTATAAAAGGTTAGAAAACAAAATTAAATCCATCAGTCATTTTTGAAGCCGAGGTGACACAACAGTTGTTAAGAAACCCTGCTTGAAATGGCATCTTTTACAAACGAAGAATACGCCGATATTATCTACGTTTATGGCATGTGCAACGGAAGTTCTATTAGAGCACAACAAAGATACCATCAGCTTTATCCTAACCGAAGAGTACCTAATCCCCGCGTATTTACAAATTCGTTTCGAAGACTTCGGGAAACGGGATCTGTTTCAACAAGACGACCTAACGCAGGAGCTTCACCAGGAAGAATTGCAGTTGATGAAAGAATACTGGAAGCGGTTGCAAATGATCCATCAATCAGCATCAGGCGCTTATCCTTGCGATTTAATGTTTCAACACATAAAATTGTTCGTCTCCTGCATACGGAAAACTTGTATCCTTACCACCCTACACCTGTGCAGGAACTGCTTCCGAGTGATTTGGAGCCGAGACTTGAGTTTTGCAACTGGTTGTTAGAGCGGAACTTGGATGACAACGGTTTTATAAGCAGAATCCTATGGACGGACGAATCTCAATTTACTAGAGATGGGATTACAAATTTTCACAATCTACACACATGGGCTGCGGAAAACCCACACACAAGGAGAGAGTCATCATTTCAACACAGATTTAGCGTCAATTTATGGGCAGGTGTTATTGGAAACAACTTAATCGGTCCCTTCAAACTGCCTCCCACACTGAATTCTGCAAACTATCTGGAATTTTTGCGCAATGATTTAACAGATCAACTGGAGGATGTTCCGGTAACTCAACGAGCTTCGTCATATTTTCAACAGGATGGAGCCCCAGCCCACTTTGGTGGCGAGGTTAAGAATTGGCAGGATGAAAAGTACGCTGGTCGTTGGATAGGAAGAAATGGACCAGTTCACTGGCCTGCAAGATCTCCAGACCTTACAATTATGGATTTTTTTGTATGGGGGAGAATAAAAGAACTTGTTTATTCTACAGAAATATCAACTCTAAATGATTTAGAAGATCGCATTCTCCAAGCCTCGTCACAAGTGAGGCAGGAGTTATCCTCAATAAACGTTGACAGCGCAATCCAAAAACGGGCTCTAGCATGCATACAAAATGGAGGAGGACACTTTGAACACCTTATTTGATTGTAAAATTAACTTAATGAAATAAAAAAAAACATAAACCAAACACAAGCATTTTTATTCAGAATAATAGGAATTGAACACTATGAATCGAGCTTTTCATAATTTTACCTGCTATGGAATTTCCCAAGTATCATACAATCTGTTGGTTTTTCGGGTAACTTGTCTTAGCAATTTTTATTAAGTATTGTTAGGTTCACTAGAAAAAAAAAAATTACCGATATGTTTATTACGCATTTTTCGCAGAAATGTGTCTTGAAAGTCAAAAAAATGTCATGGGCAGGGAAAAAGGATCCGACTTAAAAGCAAATATCTCGAAAGTTAAAAAAGCCATCAATTTTATTTTAATGCAGTTAAAAGGAGTACTATTTCTTCTAAAATTTAAGTACTAAATGAAGTACCTGTTGTAAGTGCTAGCGGAGATATTTGTGTTAGTATGGGTCAAGGTACCTCAAAGTAGGTGTTTTCTTAAATTCCCAATTAGGGGTATTAAAATTTGAGATAGGCCCATACTGTAGAACAATTTTTTTCTTCAAATATACCCAAGAATCTTGTGTCAAAATATTTGCACCGAATTTGGAAACACCCTGTATATCTGGTTTGGTCTAGAGTTGTATTAAATATAATTTTTTTTTTGTCAAAAATCTCTGACAATTGCTTTACTTTTTTAGCAACACCCTTTATCTGAGAAAATTAAACTTCACTGATTTTGTCTTTTATTGTAGAAGTTTAACTATTCAAACAATGTATTTCCACGGCACATAAGGCAGACAAAAAGGAAAATTAAAAGTTAATCCCAAAGGGTTTCCACCGGGAAAAAGAAGATTAACTTGATGCATGCTTTTATTTCAGACATATTTTAATGACATTTCAAGTGGTGTCAAATGGCAATGTCTGGTCGTCAGCTGCTTGCACATCTAACGACATTCAAATAAACCCCCAATCAAATAGTCACAGCTGAGTTGATGTGACAGCTGTCAATTAAAAATTTGTTCCAGTGTTTTTTTTTTTTCAACTGAACTCGAAAATTTTACAAATAATTGAACAAAGTTCTTGATTTGATTTGACAATTCATGCGTGGAAGAGATTTATAATGCGACTAATTCTTAATCTCTTCTGAGGCTAAATTTGGTATGGTAAATCTCTAGATTAAGGGGAAATTAAAGTAAGATTTGTTTTAATCGTTGAATTCACCACAGTTTGGTGTGGTTTGGTCAAATCTGGGTTTGTAATCCACATGTGCGCATGTGACCGACAACCAAATATCTGCGAAAAACCAGACATCTGCGTTTATTCCATCGCAGACTCTCACCCAAAAACGAGGTACCTGTCTGACATAAGCGCGCTTCACCATTGTGTTCTAGTTTTTCTGTGTCGCGCCGCATAGGTCCGCGCTTCATTCTGCCGCTGATGCTGCCTACTACTGCTGCGGCCATTGTGGCCTAGGGTTAAGTTTATAATTCCTTAAAAAAGGGCTTAAATTGTTCCATTATTTCTTAAGTAAAATAACAAGTTATTCTGTAACAGTTTCGTGTTTTGAATGTTAAACTTTCGACTTTAACAACAGTTCGGGCCATCAATTCGTAAAAGTCTATGTGACTGGAAGTTAAATGCTGTGTTTAAACCGGACACAAAACAAAAATTAGTAAAAAAGATTAAAAATATATCTTAAGAGTTTTCTTGTCGTTTTGGTTCTAAAAGAAAAAAGGCGACAAGATTTCTCAGTATCCAAAATAATTCTGTGATCGTAAGCCCAATAGAACACCTAACAACAACAAACGCCGTTAAATTTTTTAAAAATGGTGCGAGAGTTGAGATGAATGAAATGGCTAAACGAAATTTATGAAGAGATTTATTTTAAATCTCTTGGCGAGAAGATTTCGTGGTAATTCTTGAATGGTTGGGAACCATTTTGAAGTTAATGTTAATCGCGATAAAATATCTTCGAGTGTTTCCGCCAGTCAAACATTACATAAGACTTACTTGACACAAGCATTCTCTTGTTGTCATTTTGGCTCTCAAGAGAGATTGACGAATACATTTTCCAGAAGCGATAAAAAACGACTTAAAAAACCGTTTTTAAAATCCTTAAAGGGTACATCTACTTGTGACAGATTCTAATCCGATATAATGCAGACTGTTTTTTTTTTTTAAAAGGATAAGAGGTTCGAAAGAAAAACGATTCAAAGAAAAATATACCTCTGACAAGCTTACAAATATTATTAAGGCCTAATTCGATTTCTAGATCCAAGTTCGAGAAAAAAAAATCTGGAAAAAAAAATCTCGATTACTAATTCAGATTATGCGAAAAAACTGAATTTTTCCTAGTTGAATATATAACGGGCGATTCTGCCACTTGTTATCCCTCTGCTTGGGCTCACGACAGGATTCGGGTTAGGTGCCAGTTTGTGTATATAAAACTTCTTTTAATACTGGCTACACCGGCCATAAAACTTAAAAGCCGATTATAAATCCCAAATGTCTCCATCAGACAAACAAAGGTTTAATTTGAGACGAATACTCTTTTTTCGTCATTTTGGCTCTCAAAATAGAGTGACGGTGACAATTCCCATAAGTGAGAAAACAATTTCGTTGTAAAAATCCCAATGAAAAACGTTTTTGTGACGGATCTGTCTGTCATCCGTGGAGTGTTTCAGTTTCCTTTCTTGAGTCTCAAAATGTTATAGGTTAATGGTTAAGAAACGGCGCGCGAGATTACAAATCCCAATAGAAACGTATTGGCGACAGATCTGTCATACTTGGACAATACTTCAGTTTACTTTTTCAAGTATCAGACTGTTATAAAAGTGTGTAGTAGACATTAAAAGTGGAATAAATAGGCGAGTAAAAAGGGTGAATGAAATTCATGAAGGGATTAATTTTAAATCGCTTGCCGCGAGGATTTAAATTTGTGTGCTAATCTCGAGATTTAAGGGAGATTTAGTAGAGCATCTATCTTAATTGTGAAGTGTTCGGTGGAGACATAGTATAAGTCAAATAAAAAAAATTTGCGTTTTAGATTTTATTCGCTTTTTGTGTTTCGTCCCATTCGAGATTTTGTAAACTGACCCGAGCTGATCCCATTTTATTATAATTTCCTGAAGATACATTCAGACTATTAAAATTGAAACGCCAAAGCTGTTAAAAAGTAAGAAGGTCAATGTCAATTGCTCTTTTTTTATGTTGCTGATGTGTAGAGAGTCATATAATTATTGGTCACAGGAAGTGAGTTGACTCGCCAGAAACTGGCTTGCTTCGTCAGTTTTTCCACAGCTGGAATCACAAAGAGGTGTGGTAAAATTTATGTAGGTAAATGAGATCAGTGAGTAGATTTATTTTTAGTATGTTTCGAAAGCGGGCATAAAGCGGGAGATAAGCGAAAGTAGATAAAAAGTCAATTTCAAACCGTTTCCACAGGAAAAACGAAAGATTAAATCCGTGCAGTCCTTTGAGCGAGTTTTCGGGTCAATTTTTCTGAAACCGGTTTGACTTTTTTTCTTACTCCGATATTTTTCCAAAAATGAGTTTTTTTTTTCATGTTCTGTCTCTATGTTCACACACATATGCAATAACGAAAACTCTTCATACCCCTCTGCATAAATTTGTTCCTACAATTTCAATTTGGATTGTTTGTTTGGGATTTATAAGCAGTTTATAAGCTATAAGTTGTTCATGTGATTTTGATTAAATCTATGATCCTCAAAAGGTAATTTTTTTTACGGAACGGTATTGCAGTTTTCAACTTTAAAAATTACATACTAAAAAAATAATAAAAAAAAAACTACATAGCATTTTATAAAAATAATTCAAAACTGAGTAAAAATTGTGACACCAAATGAACACGTAAAACGAAGTCGAATTCGGGCTGGGATTATGAAAAAATAGACACATTAATGAAACAGACACCAAAGACTGAAAGTCGGTGTCAAATTAACCAAAGTAACGAAAAAACGGTTTCAAAATGGAATCAGAGTTTTGAGATCAAATGGACATCGAAAAACGGTGTTAACAACTTTTCAGTTGATCTAAAATTATACCGAATTGACATCCACATCATGCATGGAATGGAGTGGAGGCCGCACTTTTGCATAAATTTTATTGTCTCGTACTAAGAGGGAAAGAGGGACACTCTCTTGTTGTCATTTTGACTTCCAAAGAGAGCGACGACGCTAACAATAATTGGAAGCAAAAAATTGCCCCTTTTTAAATCCCAATAGAACACGAAGTTATGTATTTGTGGTGACAGATTCTTAAGAGACTTTTTTCCTTATTCCGTTAAAAAAAAGGCGAATAGAGTGATTAAAATTTATGAGTAGATATAGAAGAAAACGTTAATACAAATCAGTACTAAGAATTTGATTTGTAAAAATATAGTGAAGTGTAAATATGTATTTCTGACGAGGTAAGACATATGTATCTCCAAAAAAGGAGTAAATCCCGAGATTTTTTGAAATTTTTTGTTATAATCATGGATTAGTATCCGGTGGAAACCTGGTCTGCCGAAAAGATTTCAATTTGTCTTGAATAAATTTTAAGATTTATCGGAGATTCGTTGAAGAATTATTTTAATCGCGGATTTTCGTCCGGTGGAAATATGGCATAAACTATTCTGCAACAATTGTGACTCACCTTCAACCGAGAATGTTGCTGATAGTCTTTCCAAGGACTAAAAGTTATCAACTTACAGACGTTTACAGTATCTGGGCGGCCCCTTTATCTGTGATGGTCAAAATATTTCTCATATTGGTGTAACTTAGGGCGTAACTAAGCACATTATGCGTGAAAAGTTCAGAGGAATTTCTGTTTTATTCTGTTCTGTTTCGGCCACCAAGATGATTTGAAAGTTGAATTCTGTTTTATCAAGCGTAACTATAAAATAAACAAGTTCTTTAAAAGCTAGAACCAAAAGTCATGAATAAATAAAACAATTTTAGTTTTGCAGTTAACTTCCCTGTTTCTTTTTTTTATATTTACTTTATACTTAAAAAAAAATAATAAATTAAAAGTTATCTTGAAACGCAGAATCTTATTGCTATTAGTTAGTCCGGATTTAAAAAAAAGGAGTGCGAGGATTATCGCGTGTACATCAGCCTTAACTAATTAAGTTTACAGTTCTCGGCCGCGCTTCTTGCATTCATCTCTGGTGCAAGAACTCTGTCGAGAGTTTTGTCGAGGAACTCCGTCGATTACTGATCGTTCCACTCAAAAAATTAGCTGCTCATTATTGAGATTCCCTCGGATTCTGACGTTCCTAACGTCAGCAATTTTGGTCATTACCCTATTCCCACGACCATAGAGAAGAGTTGAAAAAAACAAACTGAATGAACAGTTGGGAGTTTTGGTTATAATTGAAGGTCAATGTGGAAGGTCAGCTGATTTTAAAATTAAATACATAAATCGAATCTACAGCTTTTCATAAATGTAACAAAATAAATATACTCCAAAAAATAGTTATCTTCCCTGAATAAGTTATAAAACAACCGCTATTTGGCAAGCTTTTGCACTTCACGGGTAATTTACGTCAAATTACTCAAAAGCTTTTTTAACGTTATGATAAAATTGACATGCCAATTTCAGTGAACGCTTATGTTTACAATAAGCGTTCACTTGACGTTGATGACTCAGCTAATTTTTTTAGTGTGTCTTTTTTGTATCAAAATTTACTGACCTTAGGCTAATCAGGTCTGCTCGGACTCGGACCCGAATTAGGGCACATAAACCTAACCGAGAAGCAACACTGTCCACGTCTCTCGGCCCGATAAGATCTATTTGAATTTGCCAATTAGTGTTACTACAGAATTTTAAAACTAGTCTCCTCGAATTTGAAAACTTCATGTTACCTTTGCAGGTAATGATGACATAATTGTATTTAAATCTGATAAATGATGCCCAAAAATAAACAGATAACTTATACAGTATCGAAACAAGTCTGGCTCTGTATGACATATGTCAAAATAATTAAGTTGCAAATATATGTACTTCGCTATACTCGGGGTAAAAGTGTCCCAAGTTTTTGGTTCCATACCCGATGAGTTTTAAGCTTATTGATTTTTTAAACTTCAAACCCTATCCGCGTCCTTTATAAGCTTTTTTCTAAACATCCACCAGCAGACCGCTTATTAAAAATTGCAAGAGTGAATTAAATCAACTGAGTTGGAGTGTACGCCATGGCGCAAAAAAGTAAGTGTACATTTCTGCACACACATAAAAGAAGAAAAGGGAAATAGATTTATATGTCAATCCCTAGTTTGAGGATTAAAATACAGCTTTACGATATGAGGAGCTAGAATCCACGAATAACTTATGAGTGCTGCAAAGAATAACAAAAAGAGTTAGATAGTGTAATAGAGAAATAGATACGTTGAACACGTTTATGTGTGCCTCAGCCTATGCATGAGTATGACACCTATGAGGAAATCGCCTCGTCTTTAGATGTGTTCTCCGCATCTGAAAGAAGAGTGCGCTCCAGTTTCACACACCATGGACGGAGGTATGTACCTATATATGTAACGTATAACTAGGTACTGCGGACTCGAGTTGAAAGAAAGCATTGTTGAGACCAAGTTTGTAATGAATGAACAATGGAAATTGGTTTATCTGTGCTTGAAATTGTCGCTTAGCTTCCTGTTAAAATTTTTTTTTCTGGAACATAGGTATGTACTGAAGGTAAGCACGAATATCTAAAGTTAGGTTTTTGCAATTTCAGTCACCGAGCCTTTTGTTTTAAGATTCAGATGCGGTAAAGGTAGTATAGTATCAACGAATTATAAATAAGCTACTGTTTGTGCTACAAACATGCTTTCAATTGCCAATTATCTTTTTCCACTCAGTTTATCAAACAAGATGGGATTAGCTATTGCGCAATGCTATATTATTGCACATTGACCTTCAATTAGGAGGTTCAGTTCTATTTGCATAAAAGACAATTTAATTATGTATGTGCGATGAAAAAAAAATTTAATTAAGAGATGCTTAAGAGAGATTAAGAGATTAAGAGGTCTGAATATGATATGCTAAGTCTAATCTACTTTTGGAAACACTTTGATTGATAAGTGACAAGGGGTCGTAAATGTTTTTGTTGATTTACGTACTAGACTGAAATTAAGTACGAGATTTATAATAAAACGTATTAGTAGGACGAGAACCTTAATCTGTCGTTAATGCTTCTTAAGATTACCGTGACATTATTATTTTTTTGAACTTATTCTATAAAAACATTTTTCCAAAAATATCTACACTCAAGTGTAGGCCGATTCCCTTAAAGAATTCAGGTGGGGTAGATGGGCATGAATCTTGTATTCGCACTCTAAATGAAAACGGAACTTTTTAAGGCATTTGAAGGGAACTTTAAGGTTGAGAATAGCACAGTTTTTATTATATATCCTTAAATCGTTTGTATATAAAGCACAATTATGTTTACGAGATCTGTGGACGAAAAACATAACGAAAAAATTGAAGTCTTAATTAAGTGGGAGTAAAGCTTCAAAATTTAAAATGCAACAAACGCAAATATTTTGCACTGAATGGCATTCACCCACCATTTTTAAGAAATTGGGGGTAATTGGATTGAAAATAACGTCAACGCATTGACGATCTTGAAAAAATGCAGTCTCAGTGAGCTTAATTAGAAGATCTCACATCTCGAATTGGTTAATCTTTTAGGATAAGGAGGATTACAAGACTGTCCAGCCATTTTTCTGCTTTTTCAGAATTCTGACTTAGGAAAAGAAATTCTGCTTATTCTCCTTTTTAAGCAAAATATTCACTTTTTTTAAGTTACGCAAAGATAAAAAAGAAACAGTTAGGGGGTTGTTTTTTTTTCAATACTGCGATAGGACATTTCAGTTACATGTAAGTCTTGTAGCAATGGACACTTTTGTACAGCTATAAAATTCACACGACACTGACGAACTTACATAAAAAGCAAAAGGATGTTATTAAAACAAAATGCAGCAACTCTTAAATAAGGGTTTGATACACAACACGACGAAAAACGAAAAAGAGACAGAAAAACAAAAAATGGGAATTAATTGGAATAATTGGAAATAATTTCGAGTACCCAAATTTCAAGCCGTTCATCTTTCGGAGCACTACAATGTCGGCCGTAAACTCGTTCATCTTTTCCAACTGTAACGCTTATACAACAGTTCATGTTTCCGAGATTCTACTGTAAATATTAACAATTATTCTGTTTCTTTTTTTCAAACAAAAAATAATCTTAACCACAAACAGCTAAATATTTGAGATGAAGAAAGTACATACATAAGTATTGCTGAAAAATTTCAGCAAACATTTTTTTGTTTTCTCCAAACAAAATAAATGTTTCCATGAAAAAAAAATTCTTTTTCTTAAAATAGTTCAAGCTTAAGCACTTGAACAATTATCAATAAACTCCTTGCTTACTTCAGATTCGTCGTTTGTCTTTCTTTTCGAGTAAAATTCGCAAAGGCGAAACACTTACGGGTGGAACCTTGCCTGTGGTGTTTCTATGCAAGGGTCTTATGTTCCGACCTTGCCGCGCAGGATTTGTGTTACATCGGGCGTTCTTTATCATTTTCTCTTCTTCCGTATATTTCCTTTCGCTTGCGATATGCTTTCACATTTTAAGGGAAGACGCGTTGACGCAATTACATCATCGCACCTTCAACCCAGTTTTTTTTTTAAATCGCCTGCCTGTGGATCTGTTAAGTTTTGTGTTCTGCAATCGATATAATTGCTTGCACATTTGCGGGAAGTTCTTCCAGCAGTGGAACCAGCACAGTTTAAATCAGAGATCCCTGACTGATTTCTTTGGTGTACCGTTGTGTGACTTTTGATGTGCGAGTTTTTATTAAAGACAACTGATAACTCGTCACCATTTTTCCTGCCAAAAAACCTTAAATTGGTGACCCGCAGATGTTTCAACAAATTAGACTGAACTTTGTTCAAGCATGAGAAAATAGGTGCCTGATTAAAAACACTTGGAGTTCAAGAATCAAACATAGTAATAAAGGGTAAAACACAAGAATAAATATTTTTAGCGCAAACAGTTTTTCAAGCTAACAATTAAGTGTTTACAGGCAAGAGCTTGAAGCAAAAATATGTTTCCCTTATTCCGCTCGAAAGTTTGTATAGCGATAATTTAAAGTTAAACGCCGGCCGTGGTGCATTGGCTAGTGTGCCCGAGATACCGGGTTCAAATCCTGGCCGAACAATAAAAAAGTTTTTTCCTGGGCCCACCGCGAGAGTCTGACAAACCCTTTGAAAGTAAAATTTGTCATGAGCGACCTCTCGATTTCGCCTTTCGGAATCGGAAAAAGAAATTGTAAGTCCGCCCATGTGTGTACGAACACCTTTTTATAGGTCAAGCGATAACTTTTCTGAGCGAAAAGAAAGTAAAATATTTGGGGGCTTTGTAAAGCAATTATTTTTTATTTTATTGTTTGCAAGAAAGGAAGGTGCTAATTGGAAACAATTCCAAAGGCGAATGAAAACACTTTAGACTGCTTCCAGAGGAAAATTCTTCGGACGATTTACGGTCCCGTCTGCATAGACGGAGAGTGGAGGAGGAGATAACTGTACGGGCTGTACAGCGATACCGAACTAGCCAAAAGAGTCAAAACACAAATTTTACGATGGCTGGGTCATCTAGAGCGGATGGACACCAACGCCCCGGCCCGGAAAGTCTTCAAAACCACACCGCAGGGACGGCGCATTAGAGGAGCGCCCAGACTCAGGTGGCGCACGCAAGTGGAAGGGGACCTCAGCCAGCTTTGCGTGCGAAACTGGAGACTGCTTGCTAGAGACAGAGCTGGCTGGCGAAGCTTGTTGGCGAAGCTTGCTGGCGCCACCTTAAGAAGAAGAAGAATTTTGAAAAATCATTTTTTTTTCCCCCCGAAAAGATTTACTGTGTTTGGAGAAATAAGAAAAGTGATTGCTGAAAGCATGATGTTGTTTGCGGTCAATGTATTTTTTTTCGGGGGAAAAAGCTAATATGCATGCAAACATTTATAATGCATTACAAGTATTCCCGGCAAATATTTCGTAAAAAATATTTTTTTTTTAGTACACGTTGTGTGAATGCAATGTCAAGTTTTCGGTGTTGACATCTGAGTTCTTGGTCAAAAGACCTTTCTTTTCAGCGGAGAAAAATAATCTAAACTAGTCTTAGCTTTCGCATACAGTTCTAAATTTAAATAAGATTGGCAGGCTGCTGGGCTCTAGCTTACAGTAAACAACAGAACAACGCCATTTTTTTACGCACTTTAATTTGTTTTTTAGAGTAGGTAATTTAGTTTTGCCTCTTTGTAATAGATTTTGGCTTGTCACTTTAAGCACACTATAGTATTTCGCCCAACATTGGACGAATCTATCATAAAGACAAGCTTCCATCCTTGGATAGTCTTCACATTCTTGTTCGAGTCTAACAAGCCCTCATCGAACGTTCTTCCCAAGGCTCGTTGTGGGTCTTAATAATATTTTTACATTTTTTCCCTTAAAATCTTACACCTTCCCCGTTCTCTTATTTTTACAGAGAAGGTGATGATGAGGTTCCGGAATCGATTCAAGTTCTAGACGAAATCTTGTCTGAGTTCGAGGAACCCGAATCTCTTCCCCTTATCCAAGATCAAGGGAGTCCACTGCAAGGTAACCAATCTGAAGACGATGGATACATGAGCATGAATGGAAGACGGTAAATTTAAAATTTAAGATTAAGTTCTATTTTCCAGCATTACTTGATATTTCTTTTTCTTGTATTCCAAGGACAACGAAGGTATCCACGCCACAGCAAACACAAAAATTTGTTACTGTTGTCGAATCTAGCGATTGTGGACAATGTGAAAATGTCGAAAACTCAGATAATCATGACAATACTATTCAGTGCGATGAGTATGAGCGTGAACAGCTGTGCTTTTAGTCATAAGTTAAATTTTTTTTCTTTATCTAACAAGCTGTAGGGAGGAGGAAAAGCTCGTAGAAGAAGAAGAGGCTCCCTCAATAGAGTCGTGCACCAACAATAATAGCTTCCCTGAAGTGAATACGAACGGTGAGAGTTGTATCGCGGCTGAACCTTCACCCAAAACTAGTCAAGATAAGCTGCCCAGTGAAACATGCATCAGCCAAACAACTTTGGTAAGTTGTTCCACTCCGACCTTTCCTTTTTGGCCAACTAACTGATTTCTGATTATAGCCAAAAGTGCGAACAACCACGTGTATTCCATCCAGATATTCAAGTCTTCCATGCTCTGTGGCTCACAAATTGGGCGATAGAGGCATATCAAGCGGCAGCTTTGACGGCGAGCGAAACGTTCTTGGCATCGATATCAGTGCGGTGCATAATGCCGTAATACGTGGTGGAGTTGCCAGAATACCTGGTAAGTTCCTAATATTTCCTGTGACTGCACAGCATTAATGTGAGCACATTTTTGTTGCAGAAACAATTGTGAACGAGCATCCTGTTACCATATACCCAGGTAGAGTATCACCACCACGGAGTCGTGTGCCACCGCGTACTTTAGCCAGCTCGGTGGAGAAACACCGTGAGGTGTGCCGCAATGCTCAGTATTCAAATCAGAACGAGCCGGAAATATTTTTAACGACCATCCCAACAAACTCTCCCCTCAAACGCCTTTTTGCCTCCTCACAACTCTGTACCGATCAGCAGCGAATCATCATCAGTGATAGTCTGAAAAATTTTGAAAAAGTCGAAAGTGACATCGCTTTAAAGTGTAACAATGGTGCTGCTGAAAAGCTCCGCAATGACCTCTCATCCGAGGAGGAATTCTCTGATGATTCGCTGGAGGATCAGTCGCTCCCACCTCCACCAGCTCCACCCACTGTTCCGCCAACGCCTTCTCTGTCAGCTCCGGCTACGCCCCGCAAGAGAGGAAGTATTTCCTGGGAAATCAATTTAGATGATGTGGACGATGCAGGGAACAACATACCCAGCAGCAAACACAAATTCAATCACAAGCTTAGGAAAGGCGGCAGCAGGGACAAGGAGCTGCATAGTGCAGTAATATCAAAGCCGATGGTAATGCAGAGAGTCTTAATATTTGGAAAGCTCAAAACACTCCTTTTTTGTTTAGATTGAGAGAAGTAGTACAAGCATTTCCGAGTCCCAATCCAGCGTAACATCGACGAGTGATAATGGCCAAGACCAGAATGCAGCTGCCCAACATCAGGTACAAGTTTGCAGCACTGAAGACGAAGCCACATCAATTTACTCGGACGCAGAGGATATTATACCCTCGTTTCCCGCGAACATGGTTGGGAAGGGAACCTTTATCATACGCAAGGGTCGCAAGGAACGGCAAATTTTGCCCGAACTGTTTGCCACCAAATCAGCGTCGGTACATTCACATCTAAGCTCTGAGAGTAACTCGAACTACAACAGCCAAAGCCTTATGATACCAAATTCTAGACACAGCATAGACCTGGGCATGTCTCATCACTTTTCCAATTCTAGGGAGCAAGTTGGCTTGTCGCCCAGGTATGCGCAAACGTTTGAGAAGCGAATTTAAAGCGACTAATGGGTTTTTAATGTTTTAAGGTCGAGGCTATCATTGGACTTGGGATCGCCCACTTTGGAGATACCTAGTGCACATCAGCATTTTGCGGGTATGCGAGCTGAAGTTGTTGGTATGTGTAAAGTTGCTACCCATGCAACAAGTCAAGTCCCTGTAATGACTATAAACTCGTTTTGCAGATAATAGATCTTCATTCAACAAGAGCTCAATATCGAATTCGTCTTTTGAACATCCCTCACAATCACTACAACGTCCCACTGATTACAAAGTGGAACGGGACATGAAGCCAACGAAGAACGGAAGCGATGGGTGCCTTAACAACATAATGGATAGCAGTGGAAACAATTATTCGTCCGGATTTTACTCGCTTAGTAACAGCAATCCCAATGTTTCCTCGACTTCGATAATGCGGCAGCAAACGAACTCAGGTAAAATGTTTTACCCGCTCTTAAGGTCAACCTTAGTTCAAGTCTTATTAATTTTTAAGGTGATCTTCACACGTCGAATTCAACAACACCAAGACGGGAGCTGGCTCCGCCATTGGAAGAAGACGAGGAACAATATAGTGAATCTCAATCAGGCTGTGCCCCATTGCGTCAAATAGAAAATAATATTAGTGCGCTTTTGCGCGGTGATATATCTGTGGCCAGGGTAGGTGATATAACACAACCACGTCGTTCTCTGGGCTTCCGACCTGGTGTTCATAAATCTGAAAGTGCCAAGGAGATGCTTTTGTCACAAAACGCATTCGGTCCGTTACCGCCTACGCCAACTTCGTCCAGTCCAGAGTTGGTGGTTAGAATTAATCAGATATCTGTGCTTGTTTCGATGCCTGATGGTTTGTGCTTTTTTCGTAGGACTCTGATGGCCTTCCCCCCTTGCCGCCCTC
The DNA here is from genome assembly GCA_947623515.1 of Neoascia interrupta. Taxonomy (NCBI): domain Eukaryota; kingdom Metazoa; phylum Arthropoda; class Insecta; order Diptera; family Syrphidae; genus Neoascia; species Neoascia interrupta. Next base: position 45,196,172 of record OX392462.1, on the reverse strand, counting down.
GCCTACTGACATAGAAGATAACATGGATTCGGATCACATAACAGCTGGTATCCGTGACTTGAAACTACACTCGCAAAGTAATCACTTTAACAAATACACTGTGGACGAGTCTCCGCCCCCGCCTGCTATTCCGCCACATCGCAGTCCAATGCCATCGAATACAATGAAGACTCGCTCCATGGATGGCGGCTATTCGAAAAAGTGCGGAAAGAACTACGCACATGGTAGTATTCCGGGCACCTTGCCCTGTGAGATGCCCATGTGCGGTTCGACAAAGCGCAATTTGCCAGGATCCTATTCGAAGAGGACTCCGCCGATCCAAACGCCTAGGGAGGAGATTCGACTTCAGACCTCTTGCAGCTTGCCCGAGACGCCTATATTCGCGAGAGGGTAAAATAGTTTGTTTTTCTACCGGGGCTGTAATTCAGAGGAGGGAATATTTATTTTGCAGATGCGACATTGCTCGCACGCCTCATCGACGTCCTACTGAGCCGACCGTGGGAAGTGTTTCACGAACCGCACCTAGGTCCAGTACAAACACGCAGAACATGAATTTTGGCTCTTCTATTGTGGGGATCGGTAAAGTGAATAAAAATAAAAACCAAAACAGAGTCACTTAATTTTTCCTTTAAGGAGCTGGCAATACTCTTACCGGATGCAGGCAGCGGACACTCAGTCAAGCCCTTCAGACGGGTGAAATGCTCCGCTTAACAGGCGGTCCAGCCAGGGGATGGTATCCAAAGCAAAGGTCCATGCGGCCAGCTTCTACTGAGAATCTCGATCACTTGCATAGAATGCAGCAATCCACATCCATGCGGGCATGGGACGGTACCACTGGTATGTCCGGAACTGGAGGCAGCCGAAAGCCATTAACCTTGCCGCCGAATCTCACGCCAACGTTTCTCAATAAATCACCCCGTGAGGCTTTGCGCAGAGTCACCAGTCTTCTGATTAAAAAAGGTAAGTAAAAAGCTAAAAAGTGTTTGATATTTTTGTGCTAAATGAGTCGACAAGTGAGGACTTTTCAGGGTAATTACATTTTCAGACCACTGGCCAAACAGTTCGAATAATTGTTAAAACGCACTTTTTGTGTCTGACTTACTCAATTTTCTATTCAAAAAATTATGTTAGCCAGGGTAACAAAAATCACCGAACTCCTCATTCTCAGAAAGAAGGACGCCCTTAAGGGCTTACAAAGCTAAATCCCTTAAACTCTAAAAACGAACATGACTCAGAAGCGGAGATTTCTTTCGAAGGCGTTCGTAAAGGTGATTGCGGGAATACATGAAATCTTTGCCCCATAAAGCGAAGGAATAGCTTTTAAGGAATAGCAAGGAATGAAGTGAAAGATTCCTCGAAATTTCGGAACGAAGTAAAAGAATAAAAAGGGAATAGTTGTGTTGAATCAGTTACGTATTTCGCTGCATAGTGTCCGACCACTTTCTTAAAAAATCTGCTTTTCCCAGATCATTCGGCGGTCCTTTTGAAAATCGGTGGAAACATGGAAAAAAAATTGACTAACTAAAAGTCGCGAGACTACTGTTTACTTCAAAAGCTTAACCGCCGATAAAGGCTCGATCTCAGTGCCTCAGATGTGCAGAATTTCAGTTTGTTTGACAGGGAACGCCGTCAGGTCGCCGAAGGTCTCATATGACAAATGATACTCATAGATGGTTGGTCAGATCCTCGAAGAGGTGGGACCCGGGAGATCGTGCGAAGAAGTCCAAAAAGAAGTTGCTTAAAAGTTTGAAGCCAATTTATGAAGAAAGAGATTAATTGTGGATCACCTATTCCTGTTAAGGGTCAAGCATTCAACAATCGACCAGGTTTATCGATGAAAAACGAAAATGAAAAGGTCTAGAAGGGGGAAAAAAATTGTTCCTGTTCTTTTAACGAATGACGTATCGCAATCTTAAGTCTTCGAAGGGATATACCACGAAGGCCTTAAGCTGTGGCATTTTTTCCCACAAAATACTATTGAACATTGGAGTCTAACCTTGAAAATAGAATTTTTCGTACGAAAATGAGTGTTCAAAATTCAAACCAATAAGCGCCAGTGTCCATATAAATGAGGCATACTTTACGATGAGGCAACGATTTGAACGTCGTTCGCCGACGCGAGGCTATCCATTGATAAGCAAGTTGAAATTTTCGAAGCATGAGTATAACAAACTAATTTGTATAAGCAAGTATTAAAACCATCTTAGACGTACGCCATAAAATGTTGGGGTTGACCAAATCCCAGTAAAATTTGAGTTTTGAAAAGAAAAAAATCAATAAAATTATATGTAAAATTTCATTAAACATGTTGTAATTTACTTGCGATCGTGCTCGCTTTCAATCCGCCATCAAAATACCTGTCGCAAATGACTTGCGCCATGACACTTCGAATTCGCCCTCGCAGTGCATAATTAGGCGCATCCAGACGGGAAAGCGCAAATATCGCAAACACATTTGACTTCGCTTTGCATAATTGGGCGCGTTCGCACGTCGTAATACCAAAATCGAGATGCGAAGATATTTGCGATTCGCTTCGGATATCGTAATCGGTCCCCAGGAATTAATCTGAATTCTGTAGGAGACAAACCTCTGACACACTACAACAAACAAGACAATTTGACCTCGAGGAGAAACAGCGATTAACTATAGTATTGTGGGTGACTAAAAGTGGCTGAGGACGGTCCTCGTAGTGCTTTGAAGGTTTTACCTACACACGGGGGAAACATTTTTTGTTTCCGCGAATTTTCCCACTTTAAATGTGTTGTTTTCTCTAGAAGTGAAGAATTGCAAATGAATACTTACGACTTCAAAGTGTGACTTTGTACAAAAAACCTTGCAATCCAGGTTTAAAAATGTTGGGTTTTGAAAACCCTTTTTATGTGCGAGCTATAAAAAAGTGCTGAGTCAAAAAATGTCAGGAGGTCAGTTTTTCATTTTGGACGAACCGCTAAATGATTTCTTTCCAGATGACATAATACTTCTTTTTACAGACGACCGAGGTATCAAACAGAACAAAATTGGCTGCATAAAAATGCCCCCAAAATTTTATTTTCAGTTTGAAACCACTTTTCATTGGGTCATAATTTCATGTATCCGTAAAAATTATTAGGTAATGTCTATTGTCAGGATATATTTTTCAAAAAAAATTGAGGACAGTAAGGGTTATATACAAAACCACCCGACCTGTAACTAAATACAAGGTTGTTTGGGATTGTCACCAAATTCTAGCTTCTAAAGGCAAAAAAAACGTGTTAAGCTGATATCTGTACCAGGACCCAAAACTTTTAGGCTCTTTTTTAAAGATGTTGCTACTATAAACCCTTTGCTACTTGCCCTCAGACGCAACTGCTGGTCCATTGTACAACCATGCAAGCACCTTACTTTAATATGCTTAGAGCTTCAGTGATGAAGAGCTTAGACGTTAGACACTCACCGCATCAGACCCAGAAACTAACTTTTCTTGCTTTTCGGCTGAGCAGTAAAGGCGGTGTTCGATTCAAATGGCTGGTTTGTTTCAGTTGGTGAGACTCCAACGACCTGTCTCATTTGAAAGACACCGTCAAAGACTCGAACTCAAGGCTTGCGCCTTCATCTTCTTAAGCTTCGTTGCGACGCTGCGCCGGTCAGCTGCTTACTCTTCCTCTTCCGCTGCTCCTTACTCAAGAGCAACGTAGCGCACGCCTATTCCGTAGCCCGTTCAACCATAGATAGGGGAGGGGTATCCCGAGCCGTGCCATCAGCAGCAGCTTTTTGCGTAGCAGCTGAGTTAGCCAAGCGAGTCGAAAAAGAGTCACAAAAGTACTTTGGGGCTCTTTTTTCTTTTATAAATTTTTAAAACATAATGTTGGGTCATCCAGTGTCCATGCCACGACCGTAGCTAAAGAGATGGGGGATTTTGGCATTTGCCAATACCATCTGGAGTAGAAAAATTTCGGGATTTGGTGTTGCTCCACGAAAACAACATAAATAAAGCGCCCTTGCAGAAAAAACAACTCGCTTCTTGCTCTTTTTGCACGTCTTAATTTTCAGAAAAAAAATAGCGTTGAGTTAAGAAGTCAAAAATTGGTATTGGAACTTTTTTGAAAGTCTGCAAAAACAAAAAGCAACGGAATAAAATGAATTTCACTGTTATGCAGATTGTTTTATAACATTTAAAAATGTAAAAAAAAATGCTTTTATGTAGACAGAAAAAAAGAGTTTGCATCTGACAGACGGTTTAAAACCAAACTATTCTAAAATTAATTTTACATCCAAGCAAATTGTTAAAATAATAACAATTTGGAAAATAAATTTATGTTTATTTTGCAAAATAATTTTATTATTAAAGAGCTAAAAACAGTAGTTTTTTAATTATCGTATTACCTCATTTCTCTCTTCAAGGCAACACAAAAGAACGAGAAAAGAAGAACAAGGACACTGTATCACCTCAATCAGAAGGACGCCATGGCTTGGAATCTTCCAGTGAGTAACATGAGTTTCTAACCCATTTCCCCTATTTAAAGCATACCCTAATCAATTAAATATATCCATCGTTACAGAAGTTCTTTCAAAAGAAAGCACATCGAATTTCAATAACAATTTACACAAGTCACAAAAGAAAAAAGGGTTTTTCAAGAATTTCTGGAAAAAATCCAAGCACTACTCATTGGATCAATAAAAATAATAAAAAAAAATCACAAAAAGATAAGCAAACAATTTTCTACAACTAATCTACTACTATGTACGAAATATCATAAAGCATTTTAATCGAATCTTTTCGACCACACATATTCACAAAGAAATTTAAAGAAAAACAAAAATCAATCTTATAAGAAAACCTAAATCTCTCGCGTGAAAACAGAAAGTAACGATTTTTTTACCAGAAAAGAAACGACTGAAATTTGAAAATAATACTTATTACAAGAAATGTTTTCCTAAAAAGCGTAAAAAAATAATAACAAACAACATTTTCCAATTATATATTTAATAATATTTAAAAACAATAGCAATTATTAGATGCACAAATCTTTTAACTTTTCAAAAAGGAAATACGTATACCATTTTTACACACACAAAACCACAAAAAAAAAATGATAAAATTTTACTTCACTTCCGTACAAGTACATAATTATATATATTAAAAAAAATGAACACATAAACACACTAAATATAAATATATATATATTTATTTATTTTTGCACGTCACACAAACCCCCGTAACACTTTTTAACACACATTGTTAATATTTGATCATGTGAAAAGCGTATAAAGAGGGCGAACAAGCAGCTTTTCTAATTTAAATTTAACTTAAATTGAAATTTGTGTTAAAATTTGCCTTTATGCACTTTAAATTGCCTTATATGGCTCCCAAAAGTTACTACTTATAACATGGAACCTGCTTCGAATGCGAAACAACTACCCAGACTATATCTGCTAGGGCCAATATTATTTTTACTTTTAAAACGCCGTTGACCGAAATGTTAACTTCTGACAATTTTCCTGACAAGTTAGAAAGTCATATCCTTCTTTTATTTCAACAACGTCTGTTACAATTTAAGCTTAATCATAGAATTCGACATCCTTTCGGTACTAGTCGAAACAATTGAATACATTTTTTATGAGCATTTAGTCCTTTCTACTTGTTATCGGTTGCTCCGTCGAGCTTTTTCTCATAAAATTATTGTCATTGAATGAGGAAGGCAAATTCTCATGTGGAGTCCAACAGTTACGAGACCACCCTTTCTCCAGGAAGTCACTCACTGGTCCCCTCAATCTTGCTGACAGAGGTTCACACCGAAACAGTTACCTCCAGCTTTCACTACTCTCTTTGGATAAGTCTCCAACCAGTTAACCATTGATCTTTGGCTCAGGTTTACACCGTCACTGGTTGCCTAGACCCCTCTCACCCAAATGAGGGATGATAATAAAAAGTTATCATTTAGGTCCTCGCGTTGGTTACTCCGGTCCCACAAAGTGGTGTCACAATGGACCTCCTTTGGTCTAAGTGTGTCCCTGTCTATCAAGAGTTGCTAATTAGATTCCAAGGAAAGGATATTCTACACGAGCCGTATAGGTAGACGAGTGACTTGGCACACTACACAAAAATTGTCTAAAATAGTGGAGGTGGTCATTTGGCAGGTCCGTTTCTTCAGATGTTTCCACTACTAAATATTAGCCCCATAAGTTGATGATTTCGCTCGCTGTGTGACATTTGGAGCTGCTCTGATGAAACCATTTGCCTCCTAAAGGGTGGTTATTGCCAAGGGATTGACAACTTCGGCATACAAACCAAACAGAAACTATACCGGGGAGGTTTTTCGTGAGGTTAGTACCTTCACCAAAAACGTCAATGTTGGTTCTTTATTTTAATGTACTCATTAAGCTAAACTTGAGCCGCAGTGAAGACGATTTAAAGTAATATCCAACTTCCAGTCGAATTTCACACCAATAATTATCCAATGATTTCAATTATTTTTGTGCCCGTTGGTCCTCTCTTGGCTGGTAAGAGCTTCACATCATTAGATTTTAGCCCTTGGCCACAAGCTTTGTGACATTTTCTAAGGATTTGGTAATATCTTTCAAGAGTGTTTCGACCCTTGGTGTCATGTTTGTAAACATATAAAAAAATGCATTAGTCTAATGAATGAAAACATTTCCGTTCTTTCTGTTTTACAAAAACCTTATAGCCGACAGGATATTTAACAAAAGCCTTTTTCGTTCTTCGGCTGTCAAAAGTTATGCGGTGAACAGAACTGCGGGGACTTTTCACACCTTCTATGTATAGCCGAAAGCTGTGTGTATACCAAAACTCAGCTTAGTTGGAATTTTTCTCAAGATAGGCCCACAGTTTGCCTAAAGTTTCTGTCCTATTTAAAAAATTGTCCGATAGGTATTTAAGTGAGCAGGAGAGTAAACTACAAAATCCTTTTTTGTTGTTTACTTAGTATAAGTAAAGCGTAACCGTAGAGCCACAGCCCGCAGCGGTAGCATGCAGCAGCGTCAGTATGAAGGACCTATGCGGCGCGGCACAGGAAAAACTCGAACACGATGGTGAAGCGCGCTGATGTCAGACAGATACCTCGTTTGTAAGCAATGGCTGAATGTTTCCAGTCCTGAGCTTTCTTTTTATTATTTTTTCAAAGCGGGTGACACAAATTCCATAAAATTTCTTCATTTTTCACAATTTCGATAAATAAGAAAGGCTAGTCAGCTTAAGTAGAGCCAAAACCAGGGAGAGAAAGAATAACCTCGGGTTATTTTGTGACAATCAATGTGATCAAACAAAATAGTTCATCTGCATACGGTGATCACAAAAATACTGTTCCTAATCGTTGCTTTAATAAGACTTGTGATATAAGAGCAATTTTATTTCATATTTGTGAGCAGAAAGTCTGCTTAGGTGAAGGTAAAAAAAAACAACTAACCAGAAAGCTTGAAAATTGGCGACCAGCTGATTTTGACGGTGATCGATCGTGAGCTGTCACAAGAAAATTGTGGTGATCACAGTTTATTCAGACGAATTTTTGTGATCTGGGACATCGATCACAGAACGCCTTAGCCGATTCCAACCCTGGTTACCGATATGTAAATTGGTTAAAGCAGTACTCGCTGCAAGTGAGATTAGCCCAAACGTTTTTATCTTTTGACATTTCGTCTAATAGTATTAGAACTTCACTCTCTATAAAGTCTTTATGGCGATTATGTTTGTTTCGCGGGAGGTCTGAGTTCAAATCCTAGCTCTGTCATCCGAAAAAAAAGACTCGTTCTTTTTCCTCCTCTGGTTGGACCGAGAGTAACATTTGTCTCGAAAAACTTCTTAAACTGTCGTTCGGTTTCGGCAAAAGTTATAGGTTAGCGTACTTGGTTCAGAAGTAGTCTTTGGTTTACCTCGAACAGTTTCGCCACTCTATTTATTTTTAAAATTTCCATGCCCTCTCATGGCGCTTAGGACTCCTACCATGCCTCAGCGCCACCAGCTGCTGTTGCCATTTTTAATTGATGGGTTGAAATGAAAAAAACATTCACTTTTTCGAAGTGTTGATGATCAACTGCGAGTTCACCAATGATTGTGCCTATAGGCGGTTCTGACCGGTTCTGAAACAAAGTTACAATTTGGCTAGAAAAAGCTAAATATATTTCCGAAGCGTTTATGAACGAATGGATGCTGCTTCTTCGTGTAAATTGCGGTCACTTTCTCTCGGCTTAACTCGCCAAATTTAGTGAGTTAATTTCGAATCAAACTCTGGAGAACAATGTGAACTTCTTTGCCTGTTTTTTTTACGTGAAATAGCAGTTGCCTTGCGTACTTCTCTGAAAAAAAAAAAAAACATTCGGGAACAACTACAACTTCTCTGTCTGTTTTCATCAATGTAAAGCGACAGTTGGGAGAGTCAATAATTTCGAGAATCGAAAATTTCGACAACTTCATTTACAGAGCTAACTCTGAACTGCTCGCTGGATTGGCTTCAGAATCGTTTTGTCCCGGGATAAGCACTTCATGGTTTAATTTGGTTTCTTGGGCTTAGCACTGCACTAAAGCATTTATTTGGCCTCAGTGACGAAGAGATCCAAAACCAAGTGGCCTGTTGGTATATACTGAAGTCAAATTGACGTCCACTTCAAGTGCACCATTAGGAATGCAGAAGAGTGGGAGGGTTATGATCCATCACTTCAGATCATAACCTCGCGCCTAAAAGATAAAGAAGAAGAAAACTGCTCTAAAAACCCGACCCTAAAAGATCTAGTTTGATTTCGAACAGCGTTTTTCTAGCAAGAAGCGCGCATATGCCTCTCCTGTTTTCTCACAAGCACCAGTTTTTTTATATCTGGGCTAGAGGAAAAGAAAGTGGGAAGCTGTATTTAGAACCATTGATTTATAATCAACGATCATATCCTCGATTATAGACGCCGATTGAGACAAACGCTCCCATTCAATTTTGAACTAATAAAGCAGAAATCATTTCAGTTTCTATAGCTGCAAAAAAACCTTCACTTCCTCAATTTCGTTTGAACGAACCTCAAGTTTTTAAAAATTCAAGCTTTTAAAAGCTTTGCATTAATTAAAAATAAAAACCTTTAAACTTAAAACTCCTTCGAGTTTCAAAACAGCGATTTTTTTAAAATTTCATGGAATAGCAAAAGAGTTCCCAGTAGTTCAGAACAGACAAACTAAATCTGCTATTTTCGTCTTGTCACCCTAACGTACTGATTCCTGGAGCAAACGATGCGTTGTCGAATTTAAATAACTACTTTTGGGTTGCCACGTAGGCTTCAATACAGCAACAGCTCTCTTAATTCTACTGAAGTTTTTTTTTCCATAACTTAACTGTTAATTTACTTAAACAAAACTATTCGCCTTCTATATACATCCAAAATAAATGAAGAACAAAATCGAAAGCAGTTGCGCCAACCGAAAAATTGTAGATAGATTTGCAAGAGATCAAAGAACAATAAATAAAAGCCCAACGCGGCAAGCGATCTCTATGCATGGAGTAGGCAACCTCTGAAGTCTGGTTTCACGAATTACGTGAGATGATCATTTTTGTGTTATAGCGATTAGTTGGTATGAAAAGATCATGCAAAAAATTGGCAGCCAAATATTATAGCAAACTTATGGTATTAAGTAGAAAGTATTATATTGTTGTGAAAACTCACATTATTTACACACATATAAATATAGTAATTAAAAATAAGAAAACAAAAAAAAAACTTTTGGTGTGCGTGTGTGTTGTAGAATTTAGTTGCAACGAGAGATATACTCTCATTATTATTTTCATATATACAAAACATACAACATATATATTTTTCAATTATATAAACTAAATATATTCACTTTATATTTTAACTTAGAAGCTTTGTGAATTGTGGTGACGGTGATTTAAAGATGTACAATAGCAATAAAAACAAAACAAAAAGTCTAGTCAACCAGCTTTAGTTCTTTTATAATTTCTTCTTAGTTTTCAATTTATAAAATATTTTTGAAAAGAAAAAAAAAACACAATTAACATTTGAATACAATACGCAGGCAACACAAGAAACAAACGAATAAAAAAGACAGCAAAAATTTTATATTTTATGGAATTGCAAAGAAGAAAAACATACTTAAAAAAAAGACCGTTAATTTATTTTCCAAAGTGAAACCAGACAAAATGACAATTAAAAACGAAAACATTCGAAATTAGAAAGAAAGCGAAGAAAAAGTTTTATATTTATCAATGATTGCAATAAGCCGGTTATTTTTGTATGTTTATATATATATAAATATTATTAAATTATTGAAATGGCAAAGATATTTACTATTTTTTATTAAATATTGGTAACCCATTTATTCTTTTTTGTTTGTTTTTGTTATTCAAATTTTACAACACATTTTTGAGAAAAAAAAAGAAGATTGAGGCAGTCGTCGCTAACAACAACAAAAGAAAAAAATAGTACTAAACCGATCGTTTTTTTTTTAATTAAATTAATAAATATCCGCCATTTCTTGAGTGGAAAAGTGCATTGAAACAAAAGATGTTATGTTACATTATACATTAATGCTACTTGTAGTTAACAATTTATTATTGGATATAAAAACAATAAAAACCACGAAAATTTATTAAACTTTTCTTTATTTGTCGTTTATTTACACAGCTAACTATCAATTTGAGGGGACGTGGAGCTTAGAAATATCCTGTATTCAGGATGCCACCATGGAATAACCTTGTATTTAATAACTGCCGGATAGACTACTTCGACTGAGAGCGACGACACGCGTGAATGTGTGAACTTTATCTCTAGGTTCGTGCTTTTCAGGTCGGAACCAATGGGTTGTCGCGTTGATCGCAGTGTCATGTCGGTACCATTCAAGGCAGGAAAGGGAATGAATCGCCGGGAACATATTATGAGCAAGCACATTCCCTCATGAGGATTTTCAAATACATTGTTCAGCTTGCAGAGCGCCTTTGAAAGGCCATCTTCATCTTCACTATCGTCGCTTTCGTGTAGGTACTCCTTTGACCTCCTTGGCACTAGACAGTTCCAAAGCTTGTAATAAAGCAACCAAATGTTGGCTTCTTTTTTGTGCCAGCAGTCAATGTACTTCAAGCCATGAACCATGGATAAATCATAGCCGTTTTTTATTCGCGCGACAAATGGGTCGTGCATGTAGAATAGCGCTCGAATCACTTTGCTTCGGATGGCTCCAACTTGATTGAGGCAGTATGGTTCCAGGTTGTCTGGCAGACTTTTATTTTTCACATAAAAACGTCGGTAAAGCTTGCACCAAAATTTCGCAGAAGACACAACAAATGCTGTCTGCCGACATATCAGTGCAAAGTTCAAAGTGTCCTCTGGATCAATGTGCTCAGCAATTTTAAACCAGATATCTGTGATGATGTGATTGTAAACGGGCTCCTCTTTTTCCCTTTTCGGGTCTGGAATGTTATGGAGCCTGGCGTCTTCACGCTTCGTTTTGACATCTAACGTGATTGTGTTTGCAAGATCCTGCAGCATGATTCCTTGAATAAATTTATGGAAAATCAATTACATTTTGATTGTAGTGAGAAAAATATGTCCATAAAACTTGAAAGACAGGTGACCAAAAAAATAAAAGTTCTGAAAAAATACAACAAATTGAAACTTAATGGCTGTTATCATGAGAGGCGCGATAACATCATATGACTCCCTAAACAGTGCTCTAATTTAGCTTACTATCAGTGTCTATACTATAGCTCTACTGTGGAGATTCGGATTTGACTTGGCGAACATTTTACTGTGAATTCTACTTGAAACCATTATTTTACTCTTGTTACTCATGCCAAAGCTGGAGGAATTTTCCAAACATAAAGGGAACAAGACTTTCGTGTTGGTCCTTCATTGCAAAGTCTCTATTTATTGAAACATAATTGGCAACAACGTATGAAATTATTATTTACTCCAGTGGATTTACAAAAGTGTTGACACCGAACAAAAGTTTGTCACCGACCTTTTTTTTAATTTTTTTTAATTGATTTGTTTTTGATTTGATTTAATTGATTTGTTGAAATAGATTAGAACTAACGGGTGATTTTTTAGCTGGTTTGGTTTTGGCAACACTGGTTTTGACAGCTGACGTGTGTTTAGTACCTTGTGTCACTGTCAAACAGCTTCAGTTTGGTTTGCAATTTAACCATGGATCGTCTTACAAATGAACAACGCTTGCAAATTATTGAATTTTACTATCAAAATTCGTGCTCGGTTCGAAATGTTCATCGCGCGCTGCTTCCATTTTATGGTCGGCATTCTCGACCTTCTGAGCAGTCTCGTTTCGTGCCGGTCAATTGGCCGCCTAGATCGTGCGATTTGACAATATTAGATTATTTTTTGTGGGGGTATGTCAAGGCTAATGTCTATAGGGACAAGCCCGCTTCGATTGACGCACTGGAAGCCAACACCCATGCATTCATTCGTGAGATACCGGCCGATATGTGTGAAAGAGTATGCCAAAATTGGACTCAGCGGATGGGCTACCTGAGACGCAGCCGCGGTCAACATTTGCATGAAATTATCTTTAAACATTAAATTGCAAGGTTCAAACTATCGATTCAAATAAATATTTCATTAATTTTTTTCGAATTTTTTTTTTTTTTTTTTTTTTAAAGTTCTCAACCTCTTAAAAAATCACCCTTTATAACAGACATTAATCCACGAAACGTTCAGTGGAAAAGCTCAAACAAAATATTACTGTGTTTTATTTGTAAAGATTCTATTTAGTTTATGTTTGTTACATTGTTAAGAAGGTACTCCCACCGCGCAAGACTACACTAAGATAAGTATCTTTGGCAACGTTAGACCCGAAACGCTATAGCCTCCAATGAAGGCACGTTACATTTTCTGGGTTACAAAAACTCCTGCTCGGTTTTTGAATTTGATGCAGAAATAATTCGGTGGCTTAATTCTTTACCTGCTATTTTTCCATTTGAAATAAAAAAGGAAAAAAAAAAAAACTTGGCCGTAACACTACACTTTTTTTTGTTAAAAAACGAAAAAGACAGTTAGTAATTATTGTGATGACGTAAAAAGACATCCAAAGTCGCTAAATGCACACATCGATTCAGTTTACGAACACACAAAACTGTCATTCCAGTCAGCTGACAACAAACTGCCGTTCGAAGTTCGAATCTCGATATCGAATTTCGAAAATTGCGAAAATCGAACTATTGAGATGGCAAAACAAAGGATTTATTACTAATTTTTTAATACCCGGACAGAACCTAAATTCACAATTACCCAGGGAAAAGGAGCGGTCCCATTTTTCAAAAAGGTGAGAGTTGCATTGCTGAATATAAGTAATTCTGAAACGAAGATTTATGTCGGAGAAATAACGAAAATCGGGAACTGGGTAGGTGTTGGAGATAGCTAAGACACAAAACAAAAAATTCACGAGGGGCAGAACGTAGAACCATCGATTTTAGTTTCGACTGGCATTCAATTTGGTTAAAATGGATAATTTTATCCCCATTTAGTGTTGGGTATAGAATCACCCTACATCAAATGGGTACACCTCAAAAGGGTAGTGTGTCAACACCACAAAATATGATCCCCTCACAAGGGTATCGCAATTTCAAATATACCGATGGATGTAGGCGAATATATTGCCCACGAGGTGCATGCGTCAAAATTCATCAGGTCTTATTTGTAAGGTTTTTTTCGTTAACGGCGAGGACGAACCAAATACCGCTGTCAAAGCAAGTTTCGACTGTCAAAGCAGCCGGAGCAGACGGCCTAGCTGCCGAACTTTTTAAATCCGCTGGCGATGAGCTGGTTAGGAGCATGCACCAGCTCATCTGCAAGATATGGTCGGAAGAAAGCATGCCCGACGAATGGAACCTCAGCATTGTTTGCCCGATCCTGAAGTAAGGAGACCCTCTGAGTTGTGCCAACTACAGAGGCATAAGTCTTCATAACATCGCATACAAGATCTTTTCTGCTGTACTGTGTGAACGCCTGAAGCCGTTTGTCAACAATCTGATAGGCACATATCAGTGTGGCTTTAGGCCAGGAAAGTCCACCATTGATCAAATATTCACACTGCGGCAGATTTGGAATTCCTTGAAAACCCAGGAATTCCAAATCGATACACACCACCTCTTCATCGATTTCAAGGCCGCGTATGACAGCATCTATAGAGACGAGCTATATAGCGCAATGTCTAGTTTTGGCATCCCTGCCAAACTCGTCAGTCTGTGCAGGATGACGATGGAAAACTCACGCTGTTCCGTCAAGGTCGGCAAAGACCTCACCGACCCCTTTGATGTCAAAAAAGGATTTAGACAAGGCGACGCGTCATGCGACTTCTTTAACATCATACTTGAGAGAGTTGTGCAGAACTCTCGCGCCAACACCAGAGGTACAATCTTTCAAAAGTCCGTTCAATACTTGCATATGCAGACGACATTGACATAATCGGTAGAACAAAGCGTGATGTCAGTGAAGCCTTCGTGAGTATTGGGACGGAAGCGGCGAATATGGGTTTAGCAGTCAATGAGGGCAAAACCAAGTATATGCTGTCATCAAGAAAAGACACCCAACACCGACGTCTTGGACAAAACATCACCATCGACAGCTATAACTTTGAGGTAGTTAGGGACTTTGTCTACCTGGGTTCCGCTATCAATTCAGACAATGACACCAGCGCTGAAATCAAACGAAGGATAACTCTTGCCAATCGCTGTTTCTTTGGGCTAAGAAGGCAATTGAGTAGCAAAGCCCTCTGTCGAGCAACTACAGTGTCTATGTATAAGACCCTCAACATCCCAGTCCTGCTTTACGGTGCAGAAGCATGGACCCTGTCAAAGGCGGATGAAAACACTTTAGGCTGCTTCGAGAGGAAAATTCTTCGGACGATTTACGGTCCCGTCTGCATAGACGGAGAGTGGAGGAGGAGATATAACATCGAACTGTACGGGCTGTACAGCGATACCGACCTAGCCAAAAGAGTCAAAACACAACGTCTACGATGGCTGGGTCATCTAGAGCGGATGGACACCAACGCCCCGGCCCGGAAAATCTTCGAATCCACACCGCAGGGACGACGCGGTAGAGGAGCACCGAGACTCAGGTGGCGCACGCAAGTGGAAGGGGACCTCAGCCAACTTCGCGTGCGAAACTGGAGACGGCTAGCTAGAGACAGAGCTGGCTGGCGAAGCTTGTTGGCTGAGGCCCAGGTCCACCCCGGACTGTAGCGCCACCTTAAGTAAGTAAGTAAGTATTTGTAAGGTTTTATGAATTTATTTTATACACATACACCGTTACACATACACAAGTGGTATTATGCCTTTGTACAAAAGAAAGAGTGAAACACGAGACTGCGACAATATAACACTTCCGATCAGGCTGCGATCTTACACACATGATAAGGCCCAGTTTAACTGAAGGCCAACACCAAATGTAAGGAATTGTGGAAAAGCGTGCTTCCCAAAAGGATTCAATGCTGGTATATAGCAAAAGCGCACTTGTTTTTTTTATTTTATTTTAAGAGGTCAAGAGCTGCAATTGACGATCCAATTTTTGTCTAAATAAAGGCTTCTGGCCAATTTGCTCTGCACCAAAATTTGAGTTCTTATGCCTCTCTCTTTGGTCTAACTTGACCAAAAGGTATTTTGAAATAAAAAGTGGATTCGAGGTTGTCTAACATCTAAGTCAGTGGAGGGCGTTTCTATGAGCGGAAGCTTCAGCTTTTAAGCTAAATGTTGAAGGCTTTAAAACTTCACACACTCGGACAGGCGGACGGACGGACATGGCTTAATCAATTCATCTGTCGGTCTCGCTCATAACTCTAAGGGTCGGCTTTTCAGTGTTGAGTTAGGGCCAGCTTTAACCAAGATCTGTGAATCCCAGGCGAAATCTGATCTGAGGTTAACCCAGCGAGCATTCAGCAACCGCAAAAAACCGTTTATAAATAAAATTCATTCCCGTTAGCTCTTTAAATGTCCATACCCATATTTAGGGGTAGTTTTTCTTATTAATCGTAGGGTTAATTTTTTTATTAATTTATTATAAAACGATTTAACTTAGTCAGGAGAACAGTACAAATCAAATTTAAATCACAAACGGTAAATATAGAAAAATACCCCTTTAAGGGTACTTTTCACCCCTATATTTAACCCTACCGTCAAATTTTTTAAAAAAACATTACGTGGTTTTCAAATTGAACGTAAAAACATATTTTTACATCATTTAACAGTCAAAGCGTAAAAATATCAAAAGAAGCCCATTTTTTGGCTCATTTTTGACTATCGTAATTTTCTTGTGACAGCTCTCGATCAATCACCGTCAAAATCAGCTTGTCAACAGTTTTCAAACTTTCTGGTTAGTTGGTGTTTTTGCCTGCTCGTAGGCTGACTACTCTGCATGTATGAATAAAAATAAGTGTTTTTACACCACAAGCCTTAATAAAGCAATGATTCGAAACAATATTTCTGTGGTACCCTTACGCAAACCCCAACCTTACGCAGACGGATTATTTTGTCTCATCAGTGTCACATCATGTGACTGCACCAAAATGTGCAAATCACCTATCATCACCTAAGCCGATTCCAACTCTGTACTTCTAATGTACTTAATTTCGATAGTACTGGAAAGCATAAGGCTAGAATCTTTAATGCTGCGTTGCTGCGTGCGTACGTTAATGTGCGCTGCCATGCTTTTCCAAAACTTTACGATACTTTACGTCAAAGTGCGCACGTAGCAAATTTGCAAAACGAAATCCCGCTTTGCGTTTTGGGGTATCAAATTGGAAAGTAACTGCCCAAACATATTCAATTTCTGTTGAAAGTTTTTCTTAAAGCTATTTTCAAAAGAAAGAGCAGAATAGATGATTTTTAAAAACGAACCAAGTGACCAAGCAGTGAAAGTAAATTTTTTTTTCTGTTGCACTTGCATTCTGGTGCACTTGCATCTTTGTGCATGCTAAAAACCAACACATTACGAGTTGTCGCGAAGAACTGCAAACAGAAATTGTATCGAGAAACATCACATTCTCTACTCAAACCTCTCTTCTCAACGCAAACCCGTTTATATTTCAACTATAAACAGAACCAACCGTTTTTTGTGCCCACAAACTACTGAAGACAAGAGAACTACACTCACTCACAATGAATGAGCATCAGGTTGTTCAACGCACGCAAAAGTAGAAAGTAGATCTACTTTTGCGATGTAGATGCGTCCACGATATTTACGGTCAAACGCGAGGTGAAGTTTTGAAGCAACAATTCCTTTTGCCCCGCCCGCTGTTTGTACTCTGCTTGTCATCAAACGCACGCAGCAACGCAACACTGCGATTTGGACTTAAGTCGACGTGGTTTGCTATTATTACAGACCCAATTATTGCCCTTTTCGGTTGGTCGTTCGTGAGTGTACGGGAGACTCCTGGACTCTCCTGAAACTGTTTTCTTGGACTCCTTTGACCGCTCCTCTTCTGGACAGAAGAAAAATTTGCTTCTGATTTCGAATCCATAATCAAAACCAGAAGCACGCACACAATCATACATGTGTCAATGTCAAGTTGGATAAATGTCATTTGTCCCCCGTAGAATAGCTTTTGCTACACAAATACAACGCTAGACAAACTTCAAAATCAAGAAAAGCGTGTTTGACTGTTCGAAGAGAAGCCCCAATCCGGGAGAAGAACGCTCTGATCCGTGATCGCCAACCGAAAAGGCCATATTTGTCATGTAGTGACTTCATAAAATCAAAGTTTATAATAACAAACCCCTGATCGGTGCCCTTGTCCCTTTGAACTCAACACATGCTGTACATACACAACTCATTGGTGACTTTGTTGCTCCTACAAATATCAATTTCAGCATGACGTTGCTCTGACTCTGTTAAGTTAACGGATATTGTTTTCCTTAATGCATCACTCAATAGCAATTAAGCAAAAGTCAGGACAATGACACAATTATAAATTCTAGGATAAAACACTTTACATACCACTGCGGTTTTGCATTTTCTTGCGAATTATCAGCTTTGGGGACATCGAACACCATCCAGCCAACTTCACCAACTCTACACACCAAAACAAACTGTCAAACTGACAGCTGTCATCCGACTCTACAAGAGAGGGATCAAAAAACACACTGAACGAAGAAGGGCAAAAATTTTAAGGCGAAACTTTCGTCCACAGACAGAGACAAACACACTCGCGCACAGAAAAAATCTTGACATATCACAAATCCGATTTTTTTTTTTGACAAACATGGCGACCGGGTTGTATAGATTCTCGTGAATCGTACAGAAAAACGCGAAAAACTCCCAAAAAACAATAATCTGTGTAAAAAATGTTTCGCTAATTCCATAAATAATCAAGTTCTGCAGCACGCTGAGCAGTTTTCGCCACAGGGTGCACCGGATTATGCGATAAATCGAAGTGTACATAAAAATTGCAATACACATTTGCGGGCGGGCTGTGGTTATATTTTTTTTTCTTCACTCATCGCTTTTTTCCCTGCTGCCTGTAGTGAGAATTTTTCCTTATAAGAAAACGGTTTCCGTTAGATTAAGTGAAAATGAAATGAAACGTGTTTGTTAATAATATTACGAAATAAAAAATAATGCAAAAAAGAAAACAGATTTTCCAAGTATGCTGCTGCAGCGGGGCGGAGTGAGTCGAGGATTTTCAGTGTTTTAAAGTAGCTATAGCTTTTCTGCACACCACCATCTACACACTGTGCGAGTGCGAAACGGGGGAAGGGGGGCGCTATGAAAAACGAAAAATGTTGAATGAAAAAATTGTGTGTTAACAAATTAAAAGTTGTATGACAACTAACGGCATAATCAAACAGATTTTTCACCATTATTCGCACACATATCGATTGAGCACGGCTCGGTATAATCGTAAAATTATATAAAAAAAAAGCTTAAAGCAAAGAAATTGGCAAAGGAAATCATTTCTAGCGAATACATATAGTTTGTTGGTGTTGATGCAAATAATCAAAACGAAAAAAAAAATAAAAAGGATTTTTTTTCTTCGAAAGGATATAAATTTTCTTTGGTCCAGTTAATGTTGCGGGAGTCGGCCGATGCACATCTTCACAGGAAGTTTTTTTTGTTGTATTATTTAATTTTTTAGTTTCGTTCGTTTTTTCATTTTTTGTGTGTGCTGTCGCCGACGACTAGTAGTTCTTATTAGTGGCCACACAAGGAGCATAACATACAGTGCCATCTCCGTTGACGGGATAGAATCGAATCACCGCACCTCAGGGATTTAGTATATAATGTGGAGCATGATGTGCGACGTGATGCCGACCATATCCGAGGACAGCATCTCGCAGCGGTCCTCGCAGTTCAGCGGCGAGGACGCTAATTTCGAACAACTGATGGTGTCGATGCTGGACGAACGGGACAAACTGATGGATAGTCTGCGCGAGGCTCAGGAGCGCCTCAGCGAGTCTGAGATGAAACTCCACGATGTGGAAAAGGAACGTGACAGCTTACATCGACAGATAAATGCAAATTTGCCTCAGGTAAGTGTCGGTTTAGTGGGGAGGGGGCGAAAAAAATCTATTTGCAAAACTTATTTTTATTGAGAAAATCAATACAGTGGTTTGGGCCGGGTTGGGGAGGGATTGCCAACAGGTTTTATATTTTTTTTGTCTAAAGATAGGCGTTGTAAAAATTCCTCATAATTATGTTGGTAGGTGTAGGTACTGGGTTAAAGGTACCTACACTAGGTTGCAAGTGATCTCATATATTATGTATGTAAAGGAAAAAAAATCAATACATAATGCAATTATTGATTGTAGGCAACATTTTAATGTGCACTTTCCTGTAAAAAGTTAGATGTTTACTCTTCTATTTAGTCGTGTACAAGGCCTTTGCAACCTGATTGGCATGGGGTGTCAATTCAGACCTACACGAGGACTGGGTAGGTACACAGATTTGAGTAGGGAAATTGGATTTAAATTATTTAACTCTATTCGAAACACCAGAACGAACTTTTACTTAAATGCAAACAGTAAATGCCAACAGTAAATAGGTAGGTATCGTATTATCAAAAGCTTCTATTCAGGTGGAACTGTTGCCTCAACAGAGATGCAATAGGCACATTAATCCCAATGGATTTAGTGCCCTATTAATTGCTCTCTCCTCCTATTCCAAAACTGACTGACCGCATTCAGGCAAAATATTTCAAAAATTAACTTGAGCTACAAACTTATAATCGCCCTACACAAATTTGGGCCAATAGCCACGCTCACTTTGCCTACACCCAATCTCGCACATACCCCAAATGCCAAATCCTATAGCCAAATCAGGCAAAAGTGTTAACTCAAAATTTAAACTTACTAGGATGATTCCCCTGCACATAAAACAATGATTTACGTAGAATGATTAAAAGTTAATCCCAAAGTGTTTCCACCGGAAAAAAAGAAGTTTAAAAAAGATGTTAATAGACAAAACACTTCAGTCCAATTCTGCAAACAGCATAAAAGCCCTGCTCAGAATGGTTAATGTTTCGGTGTCACAACGTGACTCGCCGACATTTTTGGTGACAGATGTTGTATATTACGCGCGCAATACAATCTTACTGCATGATTCAGATGATAATTCGCCACCACCCACACAATGAAAATTAATAACCAAAAACTTTCAAAAACAAAGGCTGGAAAATAATTAAATATAGTTTTAAATGCCTATTCTTGAATTAAAAAATAATTTTCTCAATCGCGGATTATTGTCCTGTGAAAACACCCATTAAAAGAAAGTTAAAGAAAATTCAATCAGCAGGTTTGTAGGGACGCAACATGCAACACACTTGAGGTTTCTCTACATTTTAATTTTTGTGTTCACATTGTGTTAATATTAACTAATTTGTAAGCCATTATTGTTTCTTGTCTCTCCATTGTTACCAACTATTTCCGAATTTTTAGGTTCTAAACAATGGTTACACTGCCATACCTTACCTAACTGCTTGAAAATATTGACAACTATGCTACTATGCTCGAAGAGCTCTCTGGGCTCTAAGATTTTACTTAGAGCCCAGAGAGCTAAGTTCCTTAAGGAACTTAGGATCATATTTTTGCGGTACAAAATTAATGGATTTACGCTTGAACACGTTTGGAAAATATTAGAATGTTACTTCAAAAACTAATGTTGTGCAATCGAAAAAAGTTCGACCTTTTCAAACATTTTGCTACTTTAACAACATTAAAAAACTGGGTAAAGCTTATATGGGTTGGGACAATAGGCAAAATACATTCATGGAAATGTTTGGCACAAGTTGTTCTTGAAATACGAAAATCTACGAAAATTTTTATACCCTGTTTTGGGGAGTCTCAGTAAATTTATCCTAGATGTGGTGAATGTCGACAAAATTTCAATCAAGCTGTTTGTATTGACCATAATCAAGAAATTGATCTAATTATATCGACATTGAGAACACGTTGTCTCTCGGGCTGAAGGAAAAACACGGAACTTGGATAAATCCTATGCTCACCCGTTTTAAGCTCTCGCACATCAAATGACTATTGAGTGAAGGCCACAGAGCACCATACTATTCTAGCTCTTGGCTAGGAACGAGATTTGACAGCAGGGACGAAATTAAGGTCCATTTGGTTGTGACACCACTTATTGAAATTGAAGGCAAATAAAGGAAGAACACATCTACCGCAGTTCTTCGGCTATTCGGTTACGAGTATGTCAGCTGCTGAAAAAGTAGCTCTAAATCATTTGCCTTTGCCGGTCTTAAGGATGCGTTAATTTTCATTCCAGTGTTCAAACTGACATGCTAGCGGAAATTGGGAAATGTCTAACCAGAAATGTGTAATCAGAATAATATAAGGACTTAAGCAGCACTGACCAATGGCACCATGAATTATAAAATAAAGCAATTTGGTCTTAACAAAACTGGAAAGGGCAATAGAAAGGCTCAGACTACTACCAATACCAAGCTCAGATTTTCCACAATGTTCTAGCTCCCGAGGTTGTACGAATAAAAACGATCGGAATGTTCTTGACTCGCACATTTTCCATTCCTTCGACGGAATGAATAAAGAAACGCAACCAGAGTCTCGGGCGAGTTGTCAAATGAATTTAAATCAATGGCAATATACGGGGTGATTCACAATGCCGGCGTTATAGCTGCCTCGCAAGCCGGCCTTTTGGAAAAATTGAAAAACCTCGCCTTTTGAGTTGTAACACGCTGTTGCGCTTCAAAGACTCCAACTGACTTCAACGACTTCAAGTATGACTTCAAATTATTGAATACATTCACTGACTTCAAGGGCTTTAAATCTCTTCGACGAATTGAATGCATTCAATGACTCCAAATGACTTCAATGGATTGAATGTATTCAGAATGCATTACAAGGTGACTGCACTGCATGAAGAGCAATCAACAAGATTTAATTCGTTCAACTTCAACACTTTGATTGCTGAAAATGAATGCAGAAATCACGACTTCGAACTGTAATGCCTTTTTCAGATTCTGGTCGGTGTAAAAACGGTATAACTATGGTGATTTAATTTTTTTAAGTTGAAGTCAGTGAATTGAAACAAATCGATTTAAATTCTTGATAGTAATTCAATAAATGTATTCCACAATGAAATCATCTTTTACAGCCCTCAAAGATAATGAGAAACTTAATGACCCCAAAAGATTTCCTTAGAATAAATTATATAACTTTGGACAATGATAAAATCCGTCATCTGTAGCTCAATCGTTAGAGCAGTACCCGCGAAGGGTGACGGTTGCGGGATCATGCCCTGCTTGTGACCCAAAAACGGCCTTCAGTATTTCAAATCCACTCTACGAGTAAAACGACAAAAACAGAAATAAAAATAATTGGTTGAACCTAGCATTGAACCGATGACCTTCCGATTACCTGCGGGTACTATCTGCAGCAAAGTCCCATCTCAGCAGCTTAGAAAGTTTACTTTTTCTCTTTGCATAAACAAAATCTAGTACATAATACATATTAGCTAATAACAACTAGGATTCTTTTGTCATTGCGGTACCAGAAAAAACTTGGGCGTGTCACACTCAACTCCGAAGGTAGCATTATTTGTACTTAATACAATAGATGGATAAAAAAATCTCCTAGCAGGAGTGCGTAATAAGAAACTTAATGGGCTTAAAAAAATTTTCTTCAAAAAAGCCAATTCTAAATTAAAATTAAATAACTTAAGACAAAAATTAAACCAGTAATCCGTAGCTTAAACGGTAAGAGCGAAAGTTGAAAGTTGAAGGATCATGCACTGCCGGTGACACGAAAACGGCCGGCGCTATCCCAAAAAGTATCTGCATGAAAATAAGCGGACTCTTGGTTGGCATCTGCTATCCCTGTTAAGACTGGTCGAAAACAGCCGGGAAGTAAATAATAAAATGCATTTCCTCCCACTTTTCTCCCAACAAGCAAAGAACTGTAATTATAATAAGTCTGCGCCTTGTAGCATAGGGGAAGGAAATCATGTGTTTTTACGAAGGTCTTTTTTAATATTTATCTCTCATTACTTCCAGGTTATTCTTTTATCTCAATCCCCTTTCCTCTACCATTTTTAGCTTGTCATATGTCACTAGTCAAAATGCATTGTTCACAAGTTTATTAAAAAGCTGAGGCCTACTTTATTTTGTAGGGTAACTAGTTTCAGGCAGATATTTTAGTAATCTTTAACTGTAGGCACCGATAAACGCAAAAATAGTGGAAGCTTTTAAAGGAAGGTGCTTCCATTTGCCTTCATATGTAACAAGAGACACAGACGGAAACTCAAAAACCGAAATCCCGAAGCTATTAAGGCCTTGCTTCTAGGATAGATCTCTGCAGGCAAAGTGCACGTAGTCTGGCCTTCAGGACAGACTTCGTATGTTATTTACAAGATGATGACTAAGGACATGAAAACACCAGCAAAAAAACCTAATGTACGTGAACGCTCCGCTTAAATCCCAGTATTATAAGCATAGTCTGGTTTTTATACCATAGTATCTTCATCGATAAAGTAAAAAGCTGTTAAAATCCTGGAAACACCTATGCTGCCAGGTGTTCTCTACTAGATCCTATATACAGGATTTTCTTACAGGTTTACTTATGGCGTATTCTTTTGAACACCGAATCGTGAAACTTGTGTGGAATACAGAAAAAAATTGTTCTTCTCTCGAACGGAATCGTGCTCATGTAATTGTTCTTTTGAACTCCGAATTAGTTCGGTGTCGACACCTCGAACTCGAAATTTCGCCACCGTCGTGTTTGACGGTGGAGGCTGGGTGTAGCTTTGATTGTGAGGTTTCAACTCAATTTTCATTCGTGATTATTAACAACACGACTGAAATTTTATGAAATCGTTAAAAACTCAAATTTAGAGCTTTCAAAATTCCTTTTTAAGTAAAAAGCGCAAAAAAACTGACGCCAACAAAATCACGCTACGAAATGAAAAAAAAAGTAAACAAAATGAAGTCAAACCAATTCGGCACTTTGTCTTTCTGTACACAATGAAACCGGGTGTACACCACGCTGGAATTGTCGCGAACACCGAGTATTATTTGACAGCTCGGTGCGGCAGTATGGTGTTCATAAAGAATACGTCATGAATTCGTTTCCATTATACACTCTGATTCAAGGGTTTATGACTACAGCTGAGAGGTGTAATGACATTAAAAAAAAAACGCATAAAATTACAGCAAAAGGAAAGGTTAATTTAACGAAACTAGCCCCAATGCGCTCTGAGCTAATTGATAAACGGCAGCTGAGAAGAAGATGCTTCGCAACAAAGCGAGATAGAATAAGAAGTTCGAAGATCCGAGGAAGCCTCCATGTAAGGGAACCTATCTCAAGAAAAATGGAGCACGACCGGCTCACCTGGTATTTCCCCTGTTTCAAGGAAAGATTCCACGAACCCTGTCAAGAAGGCAAAGTCAATCAACATTCCTGCGCAATCGCCAAAGAGAGGAAGGCCCAAACATTCATGGATCACACAAATACAACGACGATAACATTTATTTGGCTTTAGTCACGAAGAGATTCAAAGCCGGGAGGCCTGCCGGTATATTCTGAGGTTAAATCGGCGTACCATACAAGCGGACCATTAGAAATGCAATAGAGTGGGAGGGTTATGATCCATCACTTTAGATCATATCCTCGCGCCTAAAAGAAAAGAATAAGAAAAAGAAGCGCTGGTGTGCTCTGAAACTTTTAATGCGATCAGCTGATTGTCAAAAACAAATCACCCTGAAAAATCATGATTGAATCGAATGCAAAATGGCTTGTTTGACTGTGAACTTATGAAATTTCACTGCACAGCTGACGAAAAACAGTAACGTCAAATTTTTAGCACTAGATTTTCTGCCCCGACAAAATTCTGTCGCTTCAGTGCTGCAGTAGTGTGTCACAGTTACAGTACATCAAATACAGTACAGATTTACTAGGTTGTTGTATTCGCTTCATCGAACTGCATATGAACTGCAAAAAAGTCTTTCCATATGGCTCATTAGGGCTTTCATCGAATGAACGTGGAGTCTGTTTAACAAGCCTGTTGTTTATCCAATTAAAGGAGACGAAACACCCATTTAAAACGGTGCAAGCGGGTGAGGTAGGCAAAGGTGATCAGCATTCTCTCGCGCAGATAACCTCTTTGAATAAGTCAGTCGCGCGATTTTATATTAACAGGTTAAACTCTTCTCATATAAGTTTCTAGCAGACAGTTTGAAGTATTTTGCCCGCACCAAAAAATAACTACCAAGAACAACATACACACTTCGTCGGATTGGTGTAAAAATTAAATCGTTACCCCTTGATCTTGTTTAAAGTCTTTCAGCACATATGGAACTTCAGAACTCATAAAAAGTAACTTAAACTAAGGTGATCTTACTTCATTTTGTACGAAGAACAAACACGTACGAATTGAAGGTTATAGTTGTTTGCTCGACCGCAGTTTTGAGCAAACAGAATCTTCCCAAATCTCTGATATCGGTTTGAATATCGTGCTATCGATTCAGTCCAAAAGCAAGATAAAAAAATTGTTAAACATTTTTTTTTTGGCGAGCGATGACGTAATTTACATAAGAAAAGAAACAGAGAATTATTACTTTCGGTTTTTAGAAGAAAATGAAAAAAAAAAACGAACACATCTGAGTAATAAAATATTTGGTTAACTAATGATTCATCAACATTAATTTGTATTCTATTACGAGCGATATAATAAAATCATTTGAATGAAAAGCTACAAATTATTTGACTTTACAGGGTGCCGCATACACAACCGGTGTTTGAGAAAAAATAAAATAAAATTGGCAAACGGTCAAACAAAAGAAAGTTTTTCGTTTCACATGCGGATTTCTCGTCGGGGGTTTTTTGAATTACAAAAACTAGTACCAAACCTATCAACAAGTCCGTATATGATCATTGGCCGCACCTTGGCTCTGCTCCACTGTTTAACGCAGAGACAGTGCAAAAAAAAGTGTACACTGTACGTAGGCACTAAACGTGTGTAAGTATTTTTTAATTTACATAAAAAAAAGTTCACAATCAGTCTTCGGGTTGATGTTTTCCCTCACACACCCAATTGATTCGAGTACAAACCGTCTCCCATGATTGTGCCTTTGATAAACTCCAGATTTTTAATGAAAATGCCGAGTCCACACAGAAGACCACTCTGGGATCCAAGACCAGAGGAGACAACGAAAAGCAAATGATGTTCTGTGCTGTAGTGACAGAAAACACACTCGGTGGAGTTGTTTTTTTTTTTCTCGTTTTCAAAAGTCTCGCGCATGTACACCGCACATAGTCTACGTTTTCCACGAGAGTCACAATATGCCAGCCAAATGAATGTCACTCAAAGCGATGTTTTTTGAACAGTCGGGCGACAGGTCAAAGGGCTCCTTCGTTTTGGACCAGCCGTAACGTGTGCATTAGTGAATCCTTTGGCGACACGGTGTGATTACGGTTCGGGTACATACAAAAAAAAATTAATTCAAGTTGTTGCATCAATTTATGCATGGCTAAGGGAAAATATTTATATTTCAACTTTGAGTTTCCAACACCACGTTGTCCATTCTCGCACTGATTTGTCGCGCCGCCAACGTATTATTTAAATTCAACGTATTTTTGCCTCACTTAACCCACGTGCTGCATTTCATTCATAAAAAAATTATGCTCCAGCCAGTTTTCGTAACGTGAATGCGTTTTTGTAATCTTTCATTATGAATGACACACTTTAAACCACCACGCAATGAAAATGCAGAGAGACACAACGAAAAATCGGTGACAGTAAAAGTCGGTTAACCTTCGTTTTTTTATAAAAAAAAAAAATATTCTGTGCACGCTACTCTCAATTACAACCATGCAGTTTTGCCTATTAACGGATTTATCGATTTCTACGATATAAATGATTTTATCTTATCGCAAATGTCGCAATAAAATCGATTGTCGATTCTGTACCAGATTGGTCGCATTCTGGAATATTGTACTTTCATACGAGGGAATTTGATTTTGTTGGAAAAGAAACTCCTTTAGTAAGTGTCCTTAAATGTTTTCTCATGTTTTCATCAACAAAATCAAAGCAAAACCGCCTCCCAGTGCCACACTCGGTCATTACACCCGCAGTGACATCACAGTCGCCGTCGCCTGGCAGACACAAGGACATGTCATCAGCGTCCTCCAAGCAGGCACCGTCAACGAAACTTACAAAGGAGACATCTGACGGCGGCAAGTCATCGCCGGCTAAGGGATTGTCCTACTTTAGTGCAGGGTCGTTTTCCAAGATTTTCAAATCATCAACCACGTTCGTGCAAAATCCCTTCGGTAGTAGTCCCAGTCCCAGTGATTGCAGTGTCATTAAGCCCAGTGATGTTGTCAAGAGTACAAACAGTGTTGAAACCACAAGCCTTACCAGTGGTGGGTTCCGCAAAGAGCCAACAGATCTCAAGAATCATGTTTCGGTGGTGGACACTTCGAAAGAAGAAAAATCAAAAGCACCACTCAAATCGACTCCTGTGCTGCGACTTGCACAAAACAACGAAGTAAAGTCCACGCTAAATCACAATACAAATTCAAGGACTCCAAATGCAAAAAACGAAGGGAATAACTCGCTGAACAACAACGTCAGCTTTGACAATCAAGACCAAGAAGTGGAAAAGACAATAGATCACTTTGAGAGAGTCCTCAGTCGAATGGAAATATCAGCTCGAAACACCGAAATTAATTTACCCCAGATTTCTTCGCATCAGCAAGCCACAACGGGCAAACAATTCTCCGCGGCGACGACGACAACGCCATCTGCAAACAATAACAACGTCGAAATGGAAATATGTCACTCCAGCTATCCACTAATTGGATATCTGTCCTCGAAGGAATTGCCCGACATTCGTGAAGAGTCGCCCATCCACAAACTTAACAACAACAACATCAACAACAACAACAATATGCTAGCTGCATATCTTGACGACGATTCCACCTTCGTCGACGATGGTGTCGTTGTCGACTACACCAACCCGATATATTCCAACGACTCGAATATATTTGGCAAACTTTCGACTGCATGCCGTTACCCGTCAAGTTCAAATCTAACTGTTGTCTCGAAAACCTATCCGGAACTTGAGCGACAGCAATTAAGACAGAAGGAGGGAAAATTACTGTTGTCACCAGTCAACTGCCTTACCGATACCTTCGCAAGTGAGTGCGAAGAATTCTGCAATGAAGCAGGGATTTTTATCCCAGGAGGACGACCTCCTCCCATCATCAACTTTCTCAAAACTAAACCCAAGCAGCAAAATTTTAATGGAAATTTTGTAGCCAAACAAGAGTTGCTCCTTTTGAATGGCAATTGCGAATCGTCCTCGTTGAGGAGTAAGAAAAAAATCACATCCAATGCAATGAATGCAGTTCAGACGTTCCTGGCTGAAAATGGAAATGAATACATCAAACAATTTGTGCAGGTAAAATTGATGTCCTATTTCCTCCTTGGTGCAGTTGATTTTTTTTTTTGACTCCTTGTGTGTGAAACTTAAACCATTCGATCCGTCATGGAAGTTTGTAATTATTTTGAAATCGTATACTATTTGTTCTGCATTTTTATGGCGTGAGTAAATGCCATTAGAACAGGTTTATATTATCCTTTGTCTATTTTCGGCGAATCTTCGGTTTGAATGTTTGTTTTTAAAGGAAGGACATTGTGCTTATTTGAGGGACTTGCACTAAATTAAACAACGGTTTTGACACGTTGGGAAATTTCACAAGAAATTCAGAGATATTTTACTTGTCAGCACAGTATTATTTATGAAAATGGTCCAGTGCGCCATATTTCGAAATATGTAAGGTTATTTCTGAACTAAATTTCTGGCACCAACTCAGTTTTATGAAAGTTAACAGCAACTGAAGTTTGTTCCTATTTTCTCCCAAAGCATTATTCTTTCAAACAATGTCTTACAAATTGTTCCACATTAAACTGAAGAGTAATTGCGATCACGCTTATTTTAAGTCTGCCAGCCCTCGGGCAGTTAAGGTTTTAGGAACTCCGTCTATCCAAAGCTCGGTATGGCAGCTTACTATATAAACAACATGGTTACTACTCTAAATGCTTGCTTAAAACTCTCTTAAAACCCTAAACAGTCTTTTGAACGAACGTTTAAACAATTCCTTTGTTTCATCTGCTGTGTGGCAGGTTGTGCCGTCTTGTGCCCAAATGCATTCCAGTTAACTTGAACGATTTGAGAGCATAAGTTGCTAATCATGTCCAAACGCGGTAACAATGGAATCCTTAACCACCTCTTTTAAGTAAACTGAGTCATAGACGAATAGAAAATGGGAGGTTTTTTAGTAAGTTAAAATGTCAAACTAATTTAAACATGTGCGGCAAGTACTAGCAGTTCCAATGGAGCTTTTTACCCACTCTTCACATCACCAGAAATATTCGAAGAAGTTAGCTCGATGGGTATCAATATTTTTGAATTTAGAGCAAAAATACCAGAGCTAATCCCCGCAAGTGTTATGCCTTTACAGAGATATGCATAGCCAGCAGAGTCTTCAATGATAACTTTTGGAATATATTTGAATAGTTCCCCGTTTTATTTTGATGTTTTGGGAAGGAAGAACTATACGTCTAAAATGCAGTCGATCATAACCTGGATAACAGAGGGCGACAAGAATGCCGTTCATTGCCGTTGAGAAAGACGCTGCTGGATTTTTGGTTTATGGCCGTTTTTGGTCCGACTCGGATATTTTCAATATCTACCCACCACATTTGTTTAGCACTTCCCTATCTGCCACCTTGGACCTGGGTAGGCGCCGAAATGGAGACCAGCAACTTCAGAAGGCTTTGAAGGTGAAGAGTCCTGATTTTACAAGTGTACCATAACCATGGTATGTAAATCTAGCGGGTAAATCAACGTAGTCAGCCCTTAAAAACTTAGTAAGCAAAATTGAAGACTCCATGTAGGAGCCTTTAGAAGACATATTTGAGTCAAGCAACAATACTTTCAACGACTTAAAAACCTATTTCCGATCTTAAGGATTCAATTCTCAATGGAAGAATAATCCAAACCCGTATTGTCGATGTGGAAATCTCTTTAACTTCACGGGGGCGTCCTCTGGCCTTTCCCGTGTTTCCTTGTGGTTGACGATCTACTTCAACCCTTGACAAGCTAAGGAATTGATGCCTTATGCTAAAATGCCGACGATGTGGTTATCATTGTTAGTGGCAAATTCAAAAGCACCGTTTCAGAAAAAATATCCTCGCAAACGATTATTGAACACACCAAACGATTATTGAACACACCGCTAGAACGCACCTTAAACAGACAACAGATCCAATGGCCTACGCCGCGCTGTTCTGGTGGACAAAGATCAACGAAGTTACTAAGGTGAAAAAGCTAGAACAACGTCTTGCTTGAATCTGCATGACGGCTTGTCTTCGCTGCACCCCGAATATGACTATTAATGTCATCCTGGGTCGTACATAGACAACATCCTAATGGAAGCAAGACTAAGCATAAATCGTTTTGCATACAACGCTTTGCTTAACGTCTTAGAATCTGAAAGCCCATTCAGCATGCAGGCATACTTTCAGATGCCTCTCGCAGGCATCCTTTCATATGTGTTTATGTATAGTATGCTTTTATATATAGTTAAAATCCAAATCAACTCCATTTCGGTTTGATCTTGTCTGGTACAAGGATGGTCCTAAAATGGAGACAGGGATCGGGTCTGGTATTCATGGGAAACTGCCTCAAGCGGACTGTGTTAGAATAAATTTTTGTTCTAACACACGGGGAAGAACAATATTCATCTTCTCGGAGAGCCAACCAGCTCTCAAGACGTTTAAGTCGCCTGTCATCATAAGATCGACGCTTGTTCTGGAAACATTCATGGCCATAAAATAAAAACAACACGTACGCCGACCGGCTAAAGTGTAATATCATCTTCAAAATGCAGTTTGTGTAAAAATCTATTAATTTTTAAAAATTATTTCTAAATACTATCTATGTAGTTTACATTCTTTTGTTGTTAAGTAAGTCTCGTTTAGCTAAAGGTGACAATATAAGGGTGGTAAAAAGGTTTCCTTCATTTTTTTTCAAAGCGTTTTTGTTTAGGCTGAACGTTTATGTGGTTGTGCTTGCGTCAAAATTGGTTGATGTTAAATAAGTGGTCCAAAAGTTACGAAATATTTAGGGTTGATTGCACAGTCAGAACTTTAGCATCGATTCTGACACTTCACTCGCTCAGGATAAAATTTCGCATATTCTTTTCTTCTTCTTTTTTGCACACTTAGACCATGTCTCCACCGGGCACTAACCCGCGATTAATATAAGTCTCTATTAAATCCACTACAAATCATGCGATTTACCATACAAATTGAAATCCTCTCGACAAGCGATAAAAAAAATCCTCTCCTATATCCCATTCACCCTATTCACAAACCTATTTGCAAGCCTATCTGCACCTTTTTCACCATCTGCTGAGATTTATAATAAGATTTATTTGTAATCGCTTGCCGAGAGGATTTAAATTTGTATGGTAAATCGCATGATTTGTAGATGATTTAATAACGATTTATATTAATCGCGAATTAGTGCCCGGTGGAGACATATGGTATGAATCACCAAACGTGGTGACTTAAGTTTTTCACAACAAGCAATCCAACTCACTTTTATTTCGGAAACAAAGCATGTAAATGTAGTGAAATCAAAAAGCCAAAACAATGCACTGAAAAATTTTATTAAAAAGTAACAAAAATTGCAAAAGAAAATTATTTCGACAGCATTTTCTTAGAGCTTACGGCTAAGCCATGTTCGTCCGTCCGTCTGTGGGTAGTTTTAGTCGGTAGCCCACATATGGGCGCGGTCATATTTAGTTTACATTGTAATAAACGGTTTTTATTTGATATATTTGCGTTACATAAAAAAAAATTGCGCTACAAAATGTTCAGATATATGCGTAAGCTATCAATTCAAGTGAATAAATTTTTGTCACGTCCACTTTAGGGGGCGTTTTTATGTAAAAAATCAATTTTAATAAAAAAAAAATGCAATCAACACGTGTACACCACATCTCGTAAAAGTAATTCGACCCCTTAAAGGAGGCGTGGCTAAAAATTTTAAAAAAGTGGAATCTAGACCGGAATCTCGTTTACCTAAAATGCATATTTTTATTTCTTATCTTTTTATGAATTAGGCTTAACACCTGTTAAAATTGCGTTTTTATGGAAATGTATAGTTTTCCATCAATTCTGCCTCCAAATATGGGCGTGGTCCAAACTTTTCTAGAAATAAAATGAAGGACTATGCGTTTTTTTTCATAAAATATTGAGTAACATTTTTTCCATTTGGGGCAAAAATATTGAATAAAATGCATTAGAAAATATACCCTTAAAATAAAATGCCACGCCCACTGGAGGAGGTTTACCGAATAAATTTTTCTTTTTTGTCTTAGATTCACTAGAGGAAGCTGACTTCCAAATTTCAGCCTTTTAAGACGTCTTACAGTTTTGAAAGCTCTGGAGGTAGTTGCACACTTAGACGTGTGGGCGTGTCTGTGGGCGGATTAAAAAACACTTGTACTGCTTCGCATGACATGGAGCTTACGTCAGCTCCTTCGCTCAAAATTTTAAGCCTAAAAACATTTGACATGCAAACGGACGGACATGTCTTATTCGATTCAGAATTTGGTCGCGATCATATGTTAGCATAGAAGAAAATACTACCGTCGTTTTCAATCCGACGAGCTTTGTAGTTCTTCTACAAAAGAGGAGAAAAAAAAAAAAACACGAGGTCGTTTAAGAGGGAAAAGGAACGTTGTAGGTCATTGTACATCTGTCGGGCTTTTTCGGGATTTCTATAGTCAAGCAGAGAAACGAAACGGGGCAGAGGCCTTGAGATTTGAATTGCCTTGTTTGAAAACACATTATAGGTACAGACTGACGTTTTTTTTTTGACATTTCCATAAATACTTAACTCAATGAAAGTTGCATTTATGCATCCGTTTTTTTTTACTTTTTAGGATACAGACCGGGGTAAAATGTTCTTTGATATCACACGAGTTTTTTGAGTTGATAGGCATCAATTTATCCTGATAATGGTAATCTCAAAACCTTAAAAAAGAGTAAAAAAAATTGTATGAAAATAAGGATTTAATAGTCCTGAATATAAATAAATAAATAGAGTGGCGCAACAGCTCGAGGTGAACCGGGCCAACTTCTCAACAATGTATGCTGGTGTGTTAATTTCTTTTTACATACATAGAAAGGAACCTAAAATTTTTTTCCGAATCCGAACGGCACTTTGAGAAGTTTTTCAAGACAATTGATACTCTCGGAGGGCTTGTCAAACCCTCGCGGAGGTGGGGACCGTGAAAAAGAACAAGCCTTTTTTTTGCAGGTGACGATGGCAGGATTCGAACCCAGACCTCCGGCGTAGTAAGCACACACACTAACCACTACGCCACGGCACCCCACTAGTCCTGAATGCCATAGCTTAAAGTCTCGTTCAAGGCATTTTCAAACAGATCTTTAAAGTTCTAAACACTGTGTCTTCCATGAAATTAAAACTATGTCTAGAGTGCCTGTATGGACGTCAAGACCCCTCAGACTATGATTACAATTTAAATTTGCATGCATGGGCTACTCATTCAAAGCCGATGAGTTGTAATAAAATGCAGAGCGAAGAATTATAACAAACACAGCTACTTATCCACCTTACAAGCACTAGTGCGGCTCCCCAGTGCCTCACATAATACATGCTGCAGTTACATATTTTGAATTGCTAAACATTGACGCCCTCACACGTATAAATGTGCGTAGTGCATAGTGCATTTCGCGTTACATTTGTTTACATTTACATGTGTACACGTCCATTCTGTATACGTATGGAAATGTTACATATGTATTTTTTTGAACTAGGCGGAAGCGGTTTCGCTGTATTTTCTATTTTTTTTCTCCTGCTCTCCATTCGCTCGCTATAGTAGTCACGTTCTAAACAAAAAACAAAGTTTTTGAATGAGCCTTCCTTTGCATCCTTTCAAGGATTTTTCTATTGTTTTTTCTTTTTTTTTGTATCCAAAGAAAGTATGAAGAAAAAGATGAACAAACTATTCTTTTCGCCATTGAAATTGAATACAACAGCGACTAGGATGTAAGAAAGGAGACGTTGACACCGCCCCGTTAAATATAAAACTCTTAGAGGTCAAGCGTGCATGTATATTTAAGGGTAATTCCTTTAACCTTTTTGATGAGATACCATGCAGCTTAGGCTAATCTCAGTGGGACGCTTCGAAAGTCAGCCGCGTATTCTTGTCTGCGCCATGTTTAAGCCCCCTTTTAAACAAAGGAGAGCACAAAAAAGTGCAGATAAATGAAAAGAAACGAAGCCCCACAATTAATTTTGTCCCGCAATTGGGGTAATTGCCATTGCAATTAAAGCGTTTTATAATTTGATTTTCAATTTACGGAGGGGTACCACACGCCGGCCGCACGCAGTCTTCTTCGAAATGGTTTCAAGGTCTTTTTTATCACATAAGTATGTTAAGGGTATATAAAACAAAACAGATGTTGAAAGGGCAACAGCCACAACTAACCGTTCTAGAAGACGACATTAGTCAGTGCACAAGATGAATATGGCCTGGAGTTATTTTTTCTGGGCGCCCTGGGCCTTGTGATAAGTTTGCAGAATTACATTATTTAATTTCTGCTTTTCAAGCGGTTTCTCTAATTAAGCCTAATAACAACATTGCCACCCCGGAGCCAAATGACTTGAGTGAGTTTATTTTTACCGCACGCACAGAGGCGGTAGGATTTGAATTTTTAAGAGGTGGTTACATGAGAGTAAAGACCTGCGCTTGCTGGCTGCCTCACCTAAACAGAATAATAAAATTTTGATTATTTTCTCAAGGGAGTCTTGCAAGAAACACTAAAGTTGCAGGTTAACTTGCCTAAAGGCTATATACAGACTGCCACTGATTTTACTCCGATTAAGAAGCAACAAAATTGTATAGAGGTGTGTGTGTGTAGTAGATACAGCTGTTAAGAAAGTTGGAAATTGTTTCAGAGAGCGCCAACATACTTCATCTATACTTAAGATCTTATCTTAGTTGTAATTCAAGAAATTTAAGATATGCAGTACAAGCAAACATAGAGGAAAGTATGTTTTGATAACCGTGGAATGAACTGTGGAGAAGGGGTTTTAAGGTCGCTTGTTTTTTCAAGTTTAGCAATGAACAATTGACGGAAGATGTGAAATCAGCAAAAATAAAAGGAAATATTGTCAGTCAAAGGGAAATATGTTCAATATTTGAAATGGAAGACAAAATCAACTGTGCGAATCTACCCACTTTGTTGGTTTGACTGTTCTTAGGTCCCATGGATCAGATGAGAACAGTGAATACATGGCGAGTGGTGTGAATTCGTTGGTTAATACTTTTTATTAAGCCAACAAATCGAGTTAAGAGCTAAATTTAAAGCGAAAAAGTTGCAACTTACTAATAAAAGGCTCTTAAGGTAAAAACAGGACAAGTTTTTTATGAGGCTTAACAACACATATTGTACGGGTTATCGATTTTTAAGCTACCATTATTGTCCCTTAGATTTATTAGCACAGACTTGTGATTTAGTGAAGTCCGGTCGTTCGAAGTCACCGTATAGCACGGATCCGTCATAGTCAAGAACATCCATTGTAGCATAAGCTGTGTGGCACGTAGCGCCGTATTTACAGGACAACGTCTAAAACGATCGAGCCCAAAGGAACTGAGGAACATGATCGTAGTGGCCAGTCGCAGTCATTGTGTAGCACCGATCCGTCGCTGTCGATAATATCCATTATTGCATTATGGCACGTAGCGCCGTTTTTTTAGAACAATATAACTTACTAAACTTACTTACTATAACTTACTAAAGTAACTTACTAACTTGCAAAAGTTACTCGCCAACTTTGATATCAGTTTTTATTGGAGCTTGTATTCTTGTTTTTTTAACTGCTTTTCTATGCACGTTGAGTTGTCTTGTCTGCATATCCAAATCTGTCGAGGAAGGATCTGAAACATCCATGACGAGTTCTGCTTCAGGTGGAATTTTAGCTTGTTTTTATTATGCTTCCTTTTGGCCCAAAAAAGTTTACTGACCATCAATCTCTACGTTTGTCGGAAGAGTTCCATCTATCTTGCCATACTGCTAGGATTGTTCCCAGAGGGGCTTCATTATCCCTCCGGCTGGCACGAAGTTTTCTGTTGGATCTCCTTATATTGACATCAATCCAGCCACTAAGCATGCGTGCGAAGGTGCTGCATACTGTCAATGCATTGGTTCTGTAAACCGCCTCTGTTTTTCGACTAGATGACTTCGTTTTCATTGCAGCAGCCCATATTTTAAAGCCATAGATTTCAAAGCCATTATCGTTGATGCTGCAACACTTGCCAAAAGTGTTTTCTTCTGTATGTTCTCCTATATTTGGCATGATCCTTACATCGTTTGCTCTTGCCGCCCTCTGCACTGCATGTTGCTTAAAAGTTAACCTCGCATCTAAAGTGACACCAAGGTACTTCAATTTTGATAAGAAACTATAACTGATCGCCCACGATGATTGTCACTGTTTCATTTCTCGTATGCTGCTGGTGCGTATCCACCTTTTTTTCTGCTAGACGTAGATGCACGCTTTTTATCCATGCTCCTTTGCCGTGTTCCATTAGTTAGTGTGTCGTATTACTGTACACGAGGTCGGGGGTTCAAGTCCCGACTAAAGGCAATCAAAGTTCAAATCAAACCGTCCCATCTCCGCGAGGGTGATTATAACGCATACAGCATACATGGTTCTGAGATATCAGGCGATGGCTCTTCTGAGGGGTTTGTGCCAGTAAGCATTCTTAAACTTAATTAAGAAGAGGCCTGTAAAATAAAGCTGGTACTTCTAAACTCGCGTTGAGTTCTTTTCCTGGAAGCGAAAAATAGTTTCGCACTTCTCATTAGTTGTAACATTTGCCGATTACCAGCATTTGCATGCACTTTTGTCCCTGTTAACTCTTTATCACTTTCCTTTTTATTCTCAGTAGCCTTACTAGTTTAACTATTGCCGGGTTTCAAGCAAATTCTTTCGGTTAAAGTAACCATCCATTTGGCTCGTTTCCTCAAGCACAATTTAAGGACCAAATAACCAAAAAATACCATTTTAAGCATGCTGTCTAAATTGGTAGTCCAATTGATAAACATCAACTGCAGACAGCGAAACCCTTTGTTATTTGATATTATGTCTCCCATAAAACTGCGATTAGCGGAAAATGATTAAAAACAAATCTCAAAGTGTCTCCACCGGACAGACATTTAAATAATTTGACCCGTCTTTTTTTGTATTTTGGTTCTCAAATTCATTTCGAGAACTCAAATTTAAGCGACAACATTAGAGCGCAAAATGGCTAGCAATTTCGACTTGTGGATACTGTGCTCCCTTCTTGTTGTAACTCTTGGTAATTAGTATGAATGGGCCGTCAAATTGGTAATATAATACAGAAAACTAGAAAACTAAAAGCTAGATTTAACATAAATGGAAAACTTCGGTTTCGACGTGAAAATACGAAAAAAGCGTACAAAAAGCGAAACATCTGCCCAGACTTGGCAGTTGTGTTAAACATTTTGAATCTGAACAGAGGGACATTTTGGTTTGTAAGGATGGTCAGCTCAAGTTAAGTGTCAGCTAAGTTTTACTGCTTTTATACCCCGATTCAGGTTATTTTAATTTTAATGCATGGCTTGAACACAGTGAAATAATCAACGTAGACCCCTAAGACCTTTTAGAGACATGATTGAGACCAATAGGTGAATTGATTGAACCATGACCGTCCATCCGTCTGTGGGCGTGTGGGTTTTAGGCCTTTAATCAAGCTAGAGAGGTGAAACTTTGGGCACAGCTTGGTTCTTACGTTGCACAGACAAAATGTTAAATTTAGTTAAATCCTTCGACTGCCAGGCCCACTATCGGCTTCAATGCGAGACAACCTCTTATTCACATTTTATTTTAAAAAACGTTTTGACCAAGTTAGACAAGGCATAGGAACTCAAATTTTGGTGCATATAGAAATTGAGGCTGATTACCTTTAACACGACGAAAATTGAACCGCCCCCACCATCAACCGTGCCCACTTTACAGTGTTATGTCTATGAAAACCTCATTTCTCTGAAAACTCATTCAATATAGAAAAAATATTACATGACAAATATTAAAGTTATTAGCATTCTCTAAGTTTGTTTTATA
Organism: Neoascia interrupta; assembly: GCA_947623515.1. NCBI lineage: Eukaryota > Metazoa > Arthropoda > Insecta > Diptera > Syrphidae > Neoascia > Neoascia interrupta. Next base: position 45,157,522 of record OX392462.1, on the reverse strand, counting down.
CAAAGTTTTAAGCTCCGCCCACTTATAAGGGACATTTTAAGGAAAAACTTGTCTCTTTTAGGTTTAGTTTTTGGTTTTAACATATTTCCTCACGGTTCTAACGGAAAATGTTTAAAACCTTTCCTTCTTAGTCCACGACCATTTATAGGGGCGTGGCGCATATGAATGAATGAATTCCGGCCAAAAACTTCAAAATTTGGTGATGCTGGGGAAAAGAGGGTCGAATGTTTTGCAGTTCGTTACAGACGAACTCTTGCTCCTACTCACTTGTTAGTTTAGTTTGCCTGTAAAAGTTCAGGTCCAAAGGCACAACTCTGAGATATTTTAACTCCCAACATTTTTCGACCGGTTCTGGTGTTCTATATCTTAAATGCGCCTCTCAAAAACCCTTATCTTTATTTTCTACACTTCGATGTGGAGCACCAAAGTTTCGCAGCAAACTTTTAGCTTGTTTTTTGTTTTGAGTTAACGTGAATAGATTTCCTACAATCAGGGCCAAATGATCAGCATAAAGAAGAAACTTGATAAGCGCCCTGGCAAGCAAGACGCTTCTTGGCAGAGCCTCGTCGATGAAAAGGGTAAATACCAAAGAACACGACTGAACCTGCCAAAAAGGAAAGCAGCTATAAATACTCTTTCCACGGACATCCGCATTTCCGCAGAAACTTGAAGCCCAATAAAAATAAAGCATGACATCAAAGATATTGTAGCCTACCTCACCAGGGCACCAAAGGTTCAAACAGCAGCTCTTTGATGAAAAAAAAGTCGACTATGCATGATCGCGCGTTTGTCTTGACGAAGATGAAACGGCAAATGACAACGGCAAATGATGACGGCGACGGATGGACATGGCTACTCCAAACTTCCTCCAAAGCTACCAAACTTTGGAGGAAGTTTTCCTGCAAAAAACCGGAACAAGTAGACTTTTTTTCTGTGCTAACCTGTTTTTTGCAGGAAGTTTTCTAGTTGTTCAAACTTAGTGGTTCTGGATCTCCAGCACTCTTTTCAAATTTCATAAATGATTTTATTTTGCCTGCCACAATTTATCGAGAACATTTTTTGGCTGATGACAGTGTACTCTATATTTTTAACATTGGTAACCTTGAAAATGCCCGTCTTTGGAAAGTGATGGAATTTAATTATTTAAAGCGATGCAGCTGTTTTTTTTTTGGCAATGACGCTTTGTGTTCCTTGGAAAGTTTTGTGTTCTCGGCATGTTTTTAAATAGCAATTTACGTTAGATTGACACATATTCGATGTCATGGAACATTTTTGAATGTACATACTTGTCATTCCTTTGAATTTTTTTTAAGGATATCTGGAAAGGATTTATATAAGCGTTGAGCAGTTGGTTAGTGTAGCTGACTACTACTGTGCAGGGTTTAGCAGCCAACCGGGATCTAAAAGAGGATTTTTTGCCCACATTATAACAGTCCCCTAAACAGGAGTGTGTACAAAAGAATTTATTAAACAAGTTCGCTGAAATCAAACAGAATGTTACACACATCTTTAGCCTTGACATTGATTTTTTTTATTCAAAATCACACAACATTTAAATAAATAAAAAAACAAAAATTGTTTAAAGGCACAAAGCATGACAACATACAAACCACCACATTCTCTGTCTATCTGTTACACTTTGCTTTCTTCATGTTCGTTTTCCCAAGAAAAATATCTATCGCAACAATGATACTTAAAATAACACAACAAAACAGATTTGCTACACGAGTATCTGCAATTGCATCATAATCATTGTTGGTGCCTTTTTGCTGTCTATGATTTGAAAAAAGACAAAAAAAAACTGCAACAATTCATAGTAAGTACGTCATGCTTCGCTACTAGCCAAAAGAAAAGTGCAGACTACAAGATTTTTCCTTATAGACACATCGTTATGTATTAATTTTTGCAGATGATGCCTTGTCCTCAAAACATCTCGTGTATTGGCATAAACTTTCAAGAGAACATAGAATCTGTCTGCAATACTTGTGTGAAGAAAAAAAAATTACTCATACGCCTGAGTGTACTTATGGAATCGAAAAAAATCTTATTTTTTTGTGTAATGTTTAAAAACAACCCGACAAGTTAAAGATTCATTCCCTCCTTCTTCAGTTCAAATGTGGACCCATCACACTTAGCTTTTCCAAACATGCCACTAACCATAAAAAAAAACAAAAATAGTAAACTGGAATTCCAAAAAAATTCATTGAGCCGCACATCACCGTCATTGCCTCGCATTCATGCACACCGATAGGCAACAGCACCCATTCATCGCCCGCCAATGGGTAGAAGCATCTGTTTCCCATTTGTGACGTTTAGTCATGATCCATAGACGAGTGTATCACGACGCGATCGTAGCTTCAATAAATTTCGTTGAAGAAAAAAGAACCAGGAACGGTGTGCGTGCAATCGGCAATCGAAGTCAATCGAAATAACTCCGCGCGAAAAACTCGTTATCGATTGAGCTTCGTCGTTGTTGAAAGTACAGTACATGTGCTATTCAGGACACGCTTTTCACTTCATCACCGCATTTAAATACGCTATAGGCGGGTTTCGGCCTAAAGAAGTACTAAAATCCGTTCCGGTTTGTGCGCTTCCACTTTTAGCGGATAACAAAGCTTTTTTTTTAGTAAATGAGATTTAATTATCTGGTGATCTCATGGTTTCCCACACTTTATATGCCACTCCAAGTGAAACGTTCTAGTGTTTGTTACATTCTTGCTTGAATAAAATTTTATGTATAGAAAGTAAGTGTTAGCCCCTGGTTCCTCCGCTGAAGTTGAATTGTTTTAAAAAGTGAATGTCGCCTGAACCGGGCGACAATGCTGCCAACGCCTTCATGTCAGCCGCCGCTCCATCGTGTCCAGTCCACGTTGATTTCATCCAATCGCTAATCTACCTCCAGGATACATGTTCTCAAAATCGGCCTCATTACTATTTCACACAGCCCTATTCAGCGGACAGCAGACGCCCGATCTTTAGGAACGACAATTGCTCCTGTTCATTGCATCAAATCCTGATCAAGGTATTAAACTCTAAACATAATTTTTTTTTACTTGAACGAACAAAGATCTGTGTAATGCCTACATGCATCTCTAGCACGATGTCCTATTTTCCCAACTTCCTTATGATTTTCAAAGTTAAAGTTTCCCCAATTACGTCTGTCATGCCATTCAGGAAAAAAATAAAATTTATTCCGCCACCAGATGTTGGTCGTAGGAAATTTCTTCTTAATGTGGGTGTCGCTAAGAGGCCCACGCATGCAACCGCGCGCAGTTAAGCAAGAGCGGTAGAAAGTATAAAATAAGAAAAGTCCAACCACGTGCATTATAAATGCATGTTGCAGGGCTCGAGGCGGCGACGCGTTGCGCTCTTTTAGTCAATCATATGCGCCTCTGTCTGGAAAGTGTTCGCCTGCTGTTATGCGATATAAGGTGATGTGCCCTGGGTTCGTCCATTAAGTAAGCATGCACAACCGGACGTTTGATCCAATTGCCATTTAATTTTCTGTCTTCATAAGTCCACTTCCGTTTTAGGAACTTTTAATTTAAAAAAAACGACTTCAAGTTGGGCCACAAACACTCCGCTCCACTTGATTGGGGTCGACGGAAATATAGCTTTGTTTCCTTTGTAAAAATTTGTTGCCCTGATGACTTTGTATTTTTTGTTCAAAATATATTTTACTTCAAAAGCAACAAGGATGACTTATGGATGACTGGGTTTGAGGTTTAAACACACACATATTCAACCCACCTAATTGGATAAAGTTTCGTTTTTTGTTTTAACTATTTATTCTGGTAGACAGGTAAATTGAGTATGATTGAAATTTTTGAAAATTTTCTATGTTAACCACAGGACCTCAAGAGCGTGATGTTGATCAAGACTATGGGTTCGAAATGATGAGTGGAGTACAGTGGATATCGCGTCTGTTAATCGGCAAATCCATTCATGCCTCACCGATTTCAAACTTTAAACTTGGAGCTTCTATATTCACTTCAAGATAAGTTTTTCCTAGACTTAATCTCAGTTGCTTAAAAGGATCTGCCGCCTATTGTTTCATTTATTTAAAAATGAGCTAATACATGCTCCCTGGGGTGCCGTGGCGTAGTGGTTAGTGTGTGTGCTTACTACGCCAGAGGTCTGGGTTCGAATCCTGCCATCGTCAAAAAAAAAAGACTTGTTCTTTTTCACGGTCCCCACCTCCGCGAGGGTTTGACAACCCCTTTGAGAGTTTCAATTGTCTTGAAAAACTTCTCAAAGTGCCGTTCGGATTCGGCAAAAAATTGTAGGTCCCCTTGTATGTGAAGAAATCAACACACACAGCATACATTGTTGAGAAGTTGGCCCTGGTTCACCTCGAGTTGTTGCGCCACTCTATTTATTTATTTTACATGCTCCCTATACATAAAATATTAGAAGCATATGTATAAATCTCTAAACACGCACACACACCAACACAAATATTATGACAATATTAACCAAGCAAGTGTGGCATTTCTGCCTGCTGGTTGTATGGAAAATTATCATATCCAAAAAGCTTATGAAAAATTATTGACAATAATTTGATTAACTGTTTTGAATTGAAGAAGAAACTTTACAATACTGATTTAGGACAATTAAGAATATAGTTCATAGCTCAATAAATTAATAGCAATTCGTTTAAAACCATTTTTTAAATTGCTCAGTCTGTAAGATTCGTAATATTGTATTGTCATCTAACCTGTACGCGCTTGCCAATGTTAAGAGGGCTGCAGTGTGGTTGCTGCGTCTATCCAAAAGTATTACGAGAGGACTTAAAAAAAGCTTAAAATATTCCTACTCTGGTTAAAGTGTTTTTTGTTGATGAGAACTAGAAACAAGAAGCCCATTCATCGAAAGTTGCAGTGAATTTTGCATTATATTCTATTGCTTACTACGCAATGCGAAGGAATCGATAAATACAGCACAACAGATGTCGGACTTGGTCGGGAAGCATGTGGCGCAGGAACTGGGGGTCCATGGACGTTGCTACAGTTCATCGCACGAAATAACGCACAAGCACGGTAGAGGACTTAGGATCAACAATGCGACATAAAATTAGTAAGATTTGAGTACAGATAGTAGTTTGACGAAGGGCAAAAGCTTAATAGGGTGTTTTTACCGCACATAAAGCAGAGATTAACGTAAATTAAATGATTAAAATTTAATCCTAAAGTGTTTCAGCCGGAAAAAAAAGATAAACTTGACGTATGCTTTTATGTTTGATATTTCTCAATGACATCCTGTGGTGTCAAATGGCAACGTGTGATAGTCAGATCCTCTGCCATCTCTTCGTGAGTTTTATTTTGGCCCCTGGACAACTCAGATATTCTGTCGGATTCTGTTGGAAAAGTTAGAATGCTAGTCAGACTGGTAGTCGAATTTGTAATATGTAAAGACCTATGTCACCACAGATGTCGAAGTTGACAAACGTTTAACCTGCCATCGATGAACGAATCCGCATGTTTCGATGTGAGTTATCAATCTGATTGGTGAAAAAAATAGTTTGTCCTTTTACAAAAAGCAAAATAAAAAAATAAATACCTTTCGTAAACAAATAATTTATAATTTTCGGCCAGCCTTTGACGTGTGTGGATCTTTAAATATTCCTAATTTGGCCGCCAGGAGTAAGCCTTCAATCGTCAATAAAAGGTTTGTTTAATTTGTTTCGTCAGAAGACGAGCAGAACATAATTTGATAATTCATAAGTGATACAGATTTATTGCAAGATTAACTTTTTATCTCTTCGTGAAGAGACAAAAATTCGTAGATAAAATAGATCTCAAGATTTAGTGTCAAGCAACAGAAAAGTCGACAGTTGAGATATAACATTGGGTCTTATGGAAGCAACAGCAGTCGCTCGTGGAAGGCCTAGGATAAGACACAATGTACCCAAAAATTGTTTCGTCGCTCGTGGAAGGTCAGGCTTAGGGGGAATTTAACGAAGGTTTGTCGGAATCGTGAATTGGTGTCCAGTGGAAACACCCTATAACGCAATAATCATCTCAGATCTCGATCTTCTCAGCATCTAATTTTAATCAACTTGTTTTAATTTTTTGTTAAACAATTATTTTTTTGTATTTTTTGTATTAGTTGTTTTTTGCAACAAAACCATGAAGTAATAAAAAACATTTATCTATCTATCAATCTTATCTTGACCTTCTCAAAACAGTTTCTTAGTAGTAGATAAGTTTGCCTACTCCAAAATAATTAGGGTGTGCTAAAATGTGGTGTGGAAGTTGGATGGCAATTACTATCATTAGCTGCCAGCACACCCAAAGACCTAGCCGCCTTTATAACAAACTGCGGCATCATGGATGAGCTATAAATGGAGAATATCACAATAGGCCTACTTGTGGCCGCAGTGATCTGGGATCTATTGTACCACCTCCCCCCTACAGTCGACAATCTACTGTCATTAAATAAATTCAATTTGATTGCAAAATTATGTGATTACTAATTGTGAATGCGCCTTAATTTAAAATCTTGATAATATGAAGGATCGATGTTGAAAACAATTCTTAAGTTTTCGTAATGTAATCAAATATGCGCAGTTTAATATGTTGTATTAATTTAATTCTAAGAAATCTGATTTTTAGCAAAAAAAATTCACTTACCCAAGAATTCACCATTCCATGCGATCAAATTGTTCTCTTTGCAGTAAAGGTTTCCTTGCTAATGCAAACAAAGGCCAAAAGCTTGGTTTTTATTGGGAGTTAGCGACGAAATGGGCATTGGTCACGACAATGCATTTTTTCACGATTGAACTATTATTTAAACCAATAAAACTTACATTTCGTAGTCACTTCCGTCTTGTCGATTGTATTGGAAAAATCTTGGTGCACAAAATTTTCGCTTTCATTAATTTAAAACATTGAAAACCCGGCACACGATCAAAGCTAAATGCGATCACTGAATGCGATCATCGGTTTTTTTTGCACCCAAACCAATAACAATAGTCTTTGCAATACATCACTACATTTTATGGACAAGAGGGAAAAAAAAACTTTTTTTTCACAGCTAAGTTTAAATAGAATTTTCACCATGAATTCACTGAAACGAATCGTCTGTCAAGCAATTACTAAAAAAAACACATTAATCAGGGTAAGGGTTATTTTTTAACGCAGAGAATCAAACCATTCATTTGGTATTGCCAGGTGGAAAGAACATAAATGACAGTTGGCATTCAGTCGGTGCAGCGTCAGTGGGATGAAGAAAGTGATGCAAACTCTTTTGCTCCTGAAAATAAAAAAACAATTTGTTTGTTCAATTACATGTATGTTTGCTTTATGGTACAAAATAGATGTACAAATAAAATTATAAAATATGTGTTTTTTCGGAAACAACTGTTAAAAAATTCTTCCCCCGTCTTAAAAACTATTCGAACAAGAAGCCATACCAAAAACATGAAAAATCGCCAGTGTTATCTCATTTCCTATCCTTAAAAATAAAAAAACCTCTGGTTTCCCATACCAAAAACATGAAAAACCGCCAGTGTTTTCTCATTTCCTATCCTTAAAAATAAAAAAAACCTCTGGTTTCCCAGCCATACCTCTCTCTCTTTCCATTTAAAGGTTATGCATGGAGAAAAAAACTGTATGTATCTGGGGTCATGTTGGCTCTTTTAAAGCAAAAATATTCCAATGTACCTTTAAATCAAGCCGCTTTTACGTGTGGGCGTTGCCAAAAAATTAAGCCTGTACCTCGGTCATTTAATCGGTTCTCCTCAGACGTGTTTGAAAAGGCTGAGAAGAGCGTCATTTTAGTTTCTATGAACGTTTTTTTAACTCATGGAAAATGGGTCCAAAAAGTATTATAAAAACTGTACCCCTCTAAATTTTTTGGAAGTTTATTTTGGCCATAACTTAAATTTCATCACCATAGGGCATAGATAAACGAAAACTGCTACACTTGCTTTCACAGGTCAGCTGATAACCGGTAAAGGGAGATAATCCAAGAATGGCTAGAACCGGTGGTTGATCTTTATGATCTTTATGAAAGTTGCGCTGTCACGACTGTTCAGCAACACCAGGTCTACATAAAACACCAAATTCCTGCACCCCTGACGAGCATGCACACGTACAGAAAGAATGGTTTTGATTTAGAGTTGTTCACCGTTTTTCATAGAGACTGATTATAAGAAGCAACTCAAAAATGGTCACTTATCACATACTCGTACAATATACGCGGATCTTCTTAAATCTCTGTTTTTTTCAGGTACTTTAAACGAAAATATTTTTTCTTTGCGCCAAAAGCCGTGCAATTCGACGTTTACCAATTCCCATTGCATTTCTCGATGGATTTGGTCCACTGTCAGCTGATTTGGTGAATTTAAACGTTTCAATCACATCAGTGATTTTATCTACTTTAAGATCATTTTGGGTTGGGTCCTGCTTTTAGTAGTTGAATCTTACCTAAAGTACTCTGCTTCCTCACAGATGCACCTAAGAAAAGTAGGTACTTGCTGCATTTGCGAAAAATAAAACTTTTATATGAAACAAGTACATCATCTTTAGATTCCACCAACATAAAAGACCTTTAAAATGGGGGGCAGGAAATAATCACGGCTAAATGGCTTTAAAACCATCCTATAATTTATTCTTTTAGACGGCCATTACATGTAAATGCCATTTCATTTTTATATAATCGTGTTGCAATTCTTAGAATAAAATTTTCCATTGCCACTTTTTGACTTCACTTACTGAATAGTTTACAAAGTTCTCGTTTTAGTAATAAGGCGAATTCGAGGAATTAAAAACACTTACTATAGGTTGTTCCCACACACTTTAGGTTATGAAGAACTAGCACTTGATTTTTGTCATCGACAGACGCCACACGCACACTAAGGCTCTTGAATTTATTTTGGAAAAATTTGCGTATTTCTGTGAAAAATGACATCTGGGAATAACTCGAACTTGTTTTCCTGTGTTTTTCTTTGTGAAATGAAGATTTTGGAAACTTTGTTGACGGAGGTAACTTTGCACTGAAAAACTGATCGCTGTTAACTCCAGATTTGTTTTGTTACGGGATTAACAGATCTTCGTTAAAGCTGGACTTAACACAGCACTGAAAAACCGGTCCTAATAAAGGCTACATATCCCAGTTGTGGATTTGGTGCAGATACTTGCACAAGAGCCAAAGCAGATCGTTTAAGCTTCAATATAGCCATCTGGCAAGGACCCAATCACGAAGTTAATAGGGTGTTTCCACCGGGCACTAATCGGCGATTTATATAATAATCCTTAAATCCACACTAAATAACGAGAATTTCAATATGTTGACGAGGAGATACAAAATAAGATCTTCCGCACAAAAATTTTCAATTCAAAACGTACAGAATTCTACTTGTTCTGTTTGTTATCTAACGAAACAAATCGAACAAACCCTTTATTGACAGCTTGGTATCATCAACCCAGCTGTGTTTGTTGCATTATATAAAGGGTTGCGCAAAACGTTGATGTTGCTGTGGATGTGATTGAACCTGTCAAAAAAGTTGAGGTGTGCACACTGCAACATAATAGTGGATACAGATCAACTTAATCAATGTGGATGTTGATCAAGTTGGTCTATACTTTGAGGACTAAAATCCCATCAACATATTTGACTTACTAACTAACTAAACTAAACTATTTGACATTTTGTTTTTCTATTTTTTTGGGTTATCATAGATTTCATAGAATCCAAAATTCGGTGGCAAATAAAACTGAATTTAATTATTTCTGAATCTGACCGGCTATCTGACACGATTACAGGAGATGTCCAGAGGACCTGACGACCAAGGGTCGCCATTTTACACCACATAAAGAAGATGTCGTTAAGAGATGTCATTGAGAACTGTCAAAAATTAAAGTATGCGTCGAAAAACACTTTGAGATTAAGTTTTAAACTTCCTACGTTGATCTCTGTTCTATGTGCAGTGAAAACACCTTATAAAGCATTCATTATTGTGATTGAGAAAGATTAAGCAAATTAAGGAGTCCCTAAAAAGTATTATTTCTCAGATTTTGCAACAAATTAAATGCTTAGTTTTACGAAGATTCGACCTGGATAGGTACCTTATCTCCTTTTTCAATGATATACATACAAAAAAATACACCTGCTGTAAGACTGAGTTATGTGTAGGCATGGATAAAAAGTTTTTCTTACATGAACCTAATCCCAAAGCTAATTATGCGCATACCAAATCAGGTCTATGTGAACATTCGAATTGTTGGATAGACGCACAATCGAGTTACACTACTGCAGTGCTTACTTTACGTAGACAGACTTTCAAAAAGTTGCATTGCTAGCTACGCACGAACATGCCGTGACACAAAGAAAAACATTACAAAAAAGACGACCTTAATCAAGTGCAGCGGGCTGTTTTTTTTTACAAACCTCTGCTAGATGCAGCCACACGAGTGCAGCAATAAACAGTTCGATTCCGAAATGACGTCAAGTGCAATGATCTCTTATTTCTTAAAATAAAAACAATATGGATCAACAAGAAAAGTGGAGTCAAGTGCAAAGCGTATTGAAGACGAATAGAAACGAAACAAACGCGAAAGGCTAAAATAATCATAAACACAACACACACCCCACGTCAAGTAAGAAGTAAAGCAGGCTCCCTTGCTCACAACCAATTGACACGTTAAATACTGGGGCAATACCCAAGTGTTGTGGTAGAGGATGCTTAAGCTTTTCGGTTCATTCCTTGTAATATTGTGCCCCTAAATGATTACCAGTCTCAAATTCGTTTTGTTTGTTTTGTCTTAAAACCAAGTCAATATTGAATCTTGTAATGCCGAATAAAAAAAAAGAAACAAAATCTTTTACTCTTTGCACATAAACATGGTCCTTAAACAATTTTCCTTATTTTATTCTTCATTTTGTAAATTTAAAACGTTACGGGGGCCTTCTTACGACCTGAACTTTACCACACCACAGCATAATTTGGGGTGAACGTAAAATAAGAAAATTTAAGGATGGCAAATAACGCATGTAATCTTGAAAAATTTAAGATTCCAAGCACGATGTCATCATTTATCCATGGCCTTAGATTCTGTTAATTGGCAGCAGGTGGAGCGGAAAGCTCATTTTTCTTTGATGCTATCGAATATCCTCTTGTATAGCATCGATTTTATTTATATTTTTGTTATATATATGTATCACGATTATAGTTTTCCTTAATTGTGCTGGCACGTCCCTTAAAATCCGTTTCGTCTTTACAGGAATTCGCGACCCTAACAAAAGAGCTAACCCAGGCCAGAGAAACACTGCTGGAGCGAGACGAGGAAATAGCTGAATTGAAAGCAGAGCGAAACAATACACGGGTAAGTCAATGACACATATTCAATTCGATATCCAAAGACTGGAGGCTCAGCATCCTCATTTGCTGTAATCCCACCGACAAAGAGTAATGACCACCAATATGTGGCTTCTATTTTTTGCGCCATAAACTAATTCTACAGTAAGACTTAACTAAACTTCTCCTTTTACAAATTGTAACCGGAAGCGAGTGCATTTCATTTGAAATTCCATTCAATCTTTTATTCTATCCTATTTCGCTCCTTTAATCAAACAAAAAATTGTGTGTATTCACAGCTTCTTTTGGAACACCTCGAGTGCCTGGTGTCGAGACATGAACGTTCTCTGCGTATGACAGTGGTGAAAAGACAGGCGGCTGCACAAAGTGGCGTTTCCAGTGAGGTGGAGGTGTTAAAAGCTTTAAAGAGTCTCTTTGAACATCACAAGGCTTTGGATGAGAAGGTGGGTGTTTCATTCTCTACTTGACAGGCCAAAAACAATGGTCATGCTGTTTTGTACACTTTCTCGTTCCCTGTAGGTGAGGGAGAGGCTACGTCTATCGATAGAAAAGAATACTGCCCTTGAGGAAGAATTAAATTCAACCAAAGATGAGGTATTTTGTCCTTAAAATGTTATTTTATTTTATTTCATTCCTAATTGAATTGTTCCGTTCTTAGCTTCAGCAATACAAATCTGGTGCAATACAACACAACAGCGATCCGAAGAAGGAAAATGGTACCGGCGACAAGGTCTGCTAAGCATTGCCCCAGCCATGTCAAACATGCGCTAATTTATTCTGTCATTCTAGGGCGGAGGCGGTATCAATGGTGAAGCGTCGGACAATATTGACTATGCGTCGAAAACTCACGAGCTTCAAATTATTATCGAAAAACAAGTAATACCCGCCCCCATTTCGTTGCACTGAAAACACTTATGTGTCTTTTTTATCACAGACTGCCGAGCTATCACAATGGCAACGCCGTGTATCCGACCTAAACAGCAGGATCAACGAGCTCGAGGACAACCTTGGGAAAGTCCAGAAGGAACTTTCAAAATCTCAGGAGCAATGTTCGAAACTACAACGCGACTTGCGCGAAAATGTCGCACAGAAAGAAGACCAAGAGGAGAGAATTGCCACGCTCGAAAAGCGATACCTCAATGCCCAGCGAGAGTCGACGTCATTGCATGATCTGAATGAGAAACTCGAACAAGAACTTCGGCACAAGGAGGCGCAGCTCAAGGTAAAACCCACTCCATTGCCGTGCGTTGTTTTTACAGTCCTTAACGTTACTATTGTCGCAATAACACCCGGTATTTTGGTGTTCAAGTCATTAAAAATTATTTTTATTAAAAACAAACTCACCCCGAAGATGACATCGATTAAAAGGTAAAATCAAAAAAAAAAAATTCAAAAGCTTATCGTGACTAATCATTACACCCTGAGAGAGCAAACCAGGACGATGGTATCGTGATAACCCTTAAAGACAAAACGAAAAAAAAAAATAAAAAATAACCGACATTAAGAACAAAGCTTTTTCCTAACAATTAACCCCTTCGCTTATCCACATATTCCATGTTTTTTTCTTTGTGTTTGACATACTTTTTTAGTTGCACGAGGAAAAAATCGCCGCTATTCAAGAAAAATTGGAATTATCCGAACAAAAGCTGGCGCAACAAGCGAAACTTCCCGACATGGAAGAACAGCTGAAGGCACGCATGGAGGCGTTAACTCAGGTAGGAAACAAGGTAGGCAGGTACACACCATCATGTCAAATAAGATGTTTTTCTTCAATTACTGTATTCGTTGACTGGACTAGCGAAATGTGTTTTATGTATTTGAGAAAGAAGCAATATTTAATAAAAATACAAAGACCGAATTGGTAACAATTTTCTTAATTATAAATATGAATTTTTTGTTTTGTTTTTAATTTATAAATGGCGAAAAATGAATGATACTCTAGTATGTTCTTTATTGTAAAAGCCGATTAGTTTTGTTTTGTTTTGATTTTTATTGGTATGGTGCAGTAGAATCTGTTTGCTTATTTTTTTTTTTTTACAAAAAAGTTGCAGTAAATTGTTAATAAAAAGCTTTCTTTGCTAGAATTTTTCTCTGGTTTATGTGTTTTTAAATAAGTTCTAACCTTTAAAGTTAAAAATAGAATAACTTCTACACCTGAGTTTATCAAAAAAAAAAGGTTTAAGTAAAAACGAAGGAAGAAGTTTTAAGGCTCAGATTTAATACTAACCAACGGCCATAAAACTACGGTTAGCGGAAGACGGTTAAAAATAAATCCAGAAGTGTCTCCACAGGACAAACGTTGTCATTTTGGCTCTCAGTAAATAATTTCGTTGTAAAAACTCCAATCGAAAATGTGTTTGTGCAGATCTGTCAAACGTGGACAGTTTCATTTTTTCTCTTTCGAGCCTAAAACTTCCGTAAAGGTGTGAAAAATGAGTAAAAAGTGGCAAAAAGAGGTTTGTGAAAAGCGTGAATGAGATTTACGAGGAGAATAGTTTTTCATTACTTGCCGAGAGGTCTTACATTTTTTCGAATTGCACGATTTGTAGGAGATTATTTGGCGATTTATGTTATTCACGAATTAGTGTCCGGTGGAGACACAGTATTATAAAACACAAAAAGTTAAACACTGTGAGTACAAACATATATCTATATCTTTTGGAAGTCCAATATGGAAAAAAAACCCAACAGAAATCCATGATACGTTCGGTGTAGAAGCTCTCAATCACACGAGGCTAACACAATATTCTAACCCGTGCCCATCTGACATAACGTAAGTTAGAGAGACACTACTGTAGCCCATCTTGTAACAGATTTGACCTAATTTAATAATATCATCAGCCTTAATAATAGCTTCGACAAAAATTGTGCAAACATTAACCTAAAAAGAAGACAAGAATGGACTTAATGGTGACTCTTTTTGGATAAAAGAATTTTTTTTATGGGTTAAGTCAAGCGGGGAGGAAGACTGGGATTATATTTTTTCAAGCCAAACTCTATGTAGTAAGAAAAGCAGCTGTGATAGCAAAGCTATTAGGGAACATTTAAAAGTTTCACGTGTAGATGCGATATGCAATAAGTAGCAGAAATTTATTTTATTAATTCTTTTACCCTTTGCCTTTTGTCTTCAAACAATGACATATCAAAACTGGATAAAGAGGTGTATCTTTCTCTTGCCACTGCTTCAACTAAATAGTTTCTATCGCTGCAGGCTGCTTTTTTTACCATTTACTTTTCAATGTAGAGAAATCATTAAATAAAGCACAGAAGTGACGAGAAATTTTTTAACAGATATTCAATTACCCTGGTTTATCTCTGGAGCAGCAAGCTTCGACATAAAGAAGGAAATTTTTTTTAACTAACAAATTACTCTAGGGACTCACTGAAATCAAGCGGAGAGGTCTCAAAACATATGAATTAAAGGCAAGGAAACGACAGTTGCATATTGTGGGAAAAGGGAAAGTCTATAGTAAATCGTATCAGGAAATCGAATAAAAAAAAAAAACATGGACACAAGCAGGAAAAATTAAGAGCTGCTTATGGATTTGAATTGCCAATTTTCAATGTAGAAGAAAAAAACATGAACAAAGCTTCTTTCGGTACAAATTTCCTGGTCTCGAAGTTACCTAACCTGCAGTTTCTTAATACACAACACTCAGCCCAACATAATCGTTACATGTTGCCTTAACTTCGGCTGTGGCCCTAGGTCCCAGAGCCAGGAGGACCAAATTTGTTTTCATTGTGTAAGAGACCGCTAATTTTCCATACCTTAAAAAAGCCCCGTCCGTTCAGACATACTATGAATTCAAAGTTTTTTCTTAATTCCTGTAGAAAAGCCTGTAAGGAATACCATCTCCTTGAATAAATAAATAGAATGGCGGAACAGCTCGAGGTGAACCAGGGCCAACTTCTAAACAATGTATGCTGTGTGTGTTGATTTCTTCACATACAAAGGGACCTGAAATTTTTTGCCAAATCCGAACGGCACTTTGAGAAGTATTTCAAGACAAACGATACTGTCGGAGCGCTTTTTAGGCCCTCGCGAAGGTGGGGACCGTGAAAAAGAACGAGTCTTTTTTTTTTTAGGTGACGATGGCAAGATTCGAACCCAGACCTCCGGCGTAGTAAGCACACACACTAACCACAACGCCACGGCACCCCACCAGAATACCATCTCCTTGTTCCATTCGAAATAAACCTTTAAGGTTCAG
Source organism: Neoascia interrupta (assembly GCA_947623515.1). Taxonomy (NCBI): domain Eukaryota; kingdom Metazoa; phylum Arthropoda; class Insecta; order Diptera; family Syrphidae; genus Neoascia; species Neoascia interrupta. The sequence goes on along the minus strand of OX392462.1, from coordinate 45,141,991 downwards.
TTTTTCAGTGCTGAGTTAAGTCCAGCTTAATCCAAGATCTGTTGTTCCCGAAGCAAAACGAATCTAGAGTTAACTCAGCGAGCAGTTTTTCAGTGCATAGTTAACTTCGTCAGTAAAGGTGTCAAAATTTTCGGTTCTCGATATTATTGACACTCCTCTCACTTTACAGGACTGGGACTCTAACTTTACATAGAAAAACACAAAAATAGAAGTTCGAGTCATTATCAGATTTCATTGTTCACAGAAACACGCAAAGCCATTGCCATTACACACAGGAAAAACATTCAAAGAAGTTCATGCTGTTCACCGAGATTTACTCATCCGATCCGAGATTAACTCACCATATGTGGTGAGTTTACCCGGACTAATTCCGGACCAATATCCACTGGAAAACTCATTTTTGGTGTTAATCTCAGTTTAACTCCGAAACTTGGATGACCTCGCACTGAAAAACTGGCCCTTCCTATTTCCGTAAAAGTTGGCATCAAGCTGTGTTCTTCCGATTATGTTAATGTAGTCTGCGTTTGCAAGTATGTTTGAAATTTTTAAAGATTGTGACTCTGGTGTTGGCGGAAAATTCTGCACAGCTCTCTCAAGTATGACGTTATAAAAGTCATTTTGACAGCGCATCGCCTCGTCTTAATGCTTTTTCGACATCAAACGGGTCGGTGAGGTCTTTACCGATCTTGCCAGAACAGCGTGAGTTTTCCGCCGTAATATACACAAACTGAGGAGCTTAGCAGGGATGCTTAATCAAGATATTACGCTATATAGCTTGTCTCTACAGATGCTGTCATACGCGATCTTGAAATCGATGAAAAGACAGTGGCGTGTCTGTTTAGTCCTCGCCGTTACTAATCTTTTTTCGAGAAGTATCATCCTGCCATCGTCACCTGAAAAAAAAGACTTGTTCCTTTTTACGGTCCCCACCTCCGCGAGGGTTTGACAAGTCCTCCGAGAGTATTAATTGTCTTTAAAAACTTCTCAAAGTGCCGTTCGGATTCGGCAAAAAATTGTAGGTCCCCTTGTATGTAAAGAAATTAACACACCAGCATACATTGTTGAGAAGTTGGCCCTGGTTCACCTAGAGCTGTTGCGCCACTCTATTTATTTATTTATTTTTTATCATCCCGCCTTCCTTAAAAGTTTAATAAGGTAAATCTGCATCATTCATTTCGTTTCCTTCACTTTCTTGACCCACATTCTCTTTGTATCTGGCAATTCACCAAAACGTTTAACCATTTGTGAAGGTTACATAAAGGTTTTCAACCAACGCAACTATAAATCCGGGTGAGGCTCTTAAATTAAAAAACCTTTTGTGCTTTACTTTGTTGTCGAGTTGATGTGGACAGAAAAAATGAAAATTAGAGTTTTTGTTTTATTTACAGTCACTATTGCCCGTGTTTGACATACGCGATCGCATACATTAAAAAATCTTAAGAATGTAATAGAATTAGGTCCTAAATAATGCCTTATTTAAAGCAAAAAAAAGCGCAATAATGCAATAACAGTTATGTATATTATGCATTTGTGTAAGTAACTCAAGGCCTATTGATATTTTTAGGCGAAAAAAAACACAAGCTGATAATTAGCCATTGAAAAATCAATTCAAATTTAATAAAAGCTGTATTACACAACGTACTGCCACTTAAACGTATTTGTTAAAGATATAGTTGTAAACTCTTATGTAAATAGTAAAAAAATGCGCTAAATAATTAAACAAATGGTTTATCCGAAAACTGAAAAAAAAAAATTAATCAAAACGTTTTTACTGCACCAATGTGTTTACTTAGTCATTGTTTTTGTTATTTATAGATTTTTGTACTTTGTTTTGTATGATCTAGCGTAAGTGGAATGAAGCAACCTATTTGGCGTACTAGCCGAAAAGCTTGCTAAATTTTTTATTTTTTCTTAAAATTATTATTTCGAAGGATAAACATTTTATTATATAAACTGCACAATGCCTTACAGAATGTAACACTGAACAACTTTTTTGTGAATGGAAAAGAGAAGATAACCCCCGTAACGTAAAAAATAATGCGATAAAAAAACATCTTTTTTGACACCGCACACACAATGGAAATTGTCATTATGATTCCATTTGTTTTTTGTCCATGCGTCATAATATTGCCCATGCTCACAAATTATATCGAATACTACAAACAAATATTCCATAGTATTATAACAATTGCCGACATTTTAATAAAAACAAAACTCCTCACGTTACCTGCATGATGCCCATCTGTCAAAACTAACATTTTTACCCCTTTCATCTCACTCATATGATCCTTCGATCCTTGTTTTCTGTTTTGAGTAAATTATTGAGTATGTAAGTGCGATTAGTTGCACTGACTTTATTTTATTTTGCTATCTTTTATCTGTGTTCATGATTTTGTTTAATTGACGAGAGCGTAAACGTAAGCCATTTGTTTTGTAAATCATTTCTCATGTATACCAACTTTCTGTGTGTTTTATTTGATTGCCCAGTGCAAAGACCGATTACTAATTTATTGGCATTTTTAGGCACAAGAACGGCACGGATCGGCTGAAGATCGCATTCAGCGGCTAGAGACGAACCTAGACGAAAAGAACGCCGAAGTTGTGCGCCTTAACCAAAGACTTAAAATGAACGAAGAGCATAATATGCGCCTCTCATCGACGGTGGACAAACTTTTGTCGGAGTCTAACGAGCGACTGCAAGTGCATTTGAAGGAACGCATGCACGCACTCGACGAGAAGAACATGCTCACCCAGGAATTGGAAAAGGCACGCAAGCTGGCCGAGGAATTACATCACGAAAAGAGCGAAATCATGAAGGAGCTCTCCAAGACAAGATTGGAAATTGAGAATTTTAAGCGGCAGCTATTGCAGCAAGAAATCGCTTATAACATCCAGCAGACGGAGGCGTTAACTCGTAGTCTTTCTCCGAGCAGTGTTGTCGACGGAACTGCTTTCTCGAGAAGTACATCACACACCAGCTTTGATACGCATTCGTTGCGACGCAACAAGCAAAGGATGGAAGAAAACGACCAATACGCCAGAAGTTTAGCTGAGCAGGTAATAAATAAATTTAATAAATTAAACATTCTCTCATAGGGACTTGTGTATATGTATAGGGGACACCGTCAAAACCAGCACGGAAATTTTGGACTCCCTTAAGCACCTTTCAGTTTGTAATGAGGGTGACCATAAGCAAGTTTCTTGAATAAGCTTCGTCTGTTGTAAATTCGCATTCAAGCAAAGAAATCGGGTCTTACCATTATTATATCTGGCCAATCCCTAAAGCGCAAGACTGAGTCTAACTCTCTGAAGGCACTGTACACGCTAAGTCGATTTTTAAGTCGCGCTTAGACGATTCGGAAGAAATCCAGTCACATATTCGACCTTAAACTTGCCTCTTCTCCTCGTTGTTTCCAAGAACTGGTGATGACTATATTTAATGTAAATTAAAATAGAATGGGACTGAGAGTGCTTCCTTACGGGACGCCATAATGCTATTCGGTGAATCCGACACGAAAGAATCCATTCCCTTGGTATTGTGGGCTTCTCCACCGAATATATAACAGGAGTGTATCGAGTCCGTTCCAATGGCTCTCTTAAATTCTCAGAGACCGTTGTTGGCTTTTCCATGATTGAAGATGGCGTTCTCCAAACGTAACTCGCCGCCGCGCTACATATATGAAAAGACTGTGCGAACTTTGAAGACTGGTTTTCCATTCTATTAAGCGCCAGTAATGGCATACATAAGGCTTCGTCTTTTTTTGTGGTCTAGGGCAGCGCGCTCAAGGATGTAAACAGTTTTGTCTGCATTGACATACTCTTGCGCGCTGGGTCTATAATCAGAGGGTAACCTTTTTTCGCTGATGGTGTCCTCTTGTAAAACTAAACAGAAAGTTGTAGACCCGATCTATCTACTTTCCAGAAGTTTTCTTTCCGACTCTGATATCCACGCATTCAACAGTTTTGCGACTCCTGTCGGCGGATACTATTAAGCCTCAGTAGAGAAGGGAGGAGTTACACACATGAAGGGGACCTACAAGTTTGAATCGCGGGGTCTCTCATGACAAATGATACTCTCGGTGGGTATGCCAGACACTCGCGAAGTAGGACCGTGGAAAAACTTGTATTGTCCCGGTCGGGATTTGAACCCTGGTCCTCGTGCATAATAGTAGTTATTCCGACTCTGATATCCGCGTATTGCAAATCCGTGGCTCTGCAAATTTTTGTCGATTTCGAACATCGAATCGGGAGGTCTCTTATAACAAATGATACTCTCGGAAGGTTCGTCAGACACTCGCAGAGGTAGGTCCGCAAAAAAAAGCTTGTATTGTCCCGGTCGCAATTTGAACCCCGGTCTTCGTGCACAATAGTAGTCCTTCCGACTCTGATATCCACGTATTCAACAGTTTAGGCACTGCTGTCGGTGGATACCATCAAGCCTCAGTAGAGAAGGGAAGAAGTTACACACATGGAGAGGATCAAAAATTTTTGTTGATTCCGAACATCGAATTGGAAGGTCTCTTATGACAACTGATACTCTCGGAGGGCTTGTCAGACACTCGCGGAGGTACAACCGCGTATTGTCCCGGTCGCGATTTGAACCCTGATCCTCGTGCACAGTAGACCAACACATTAACGACGGCGGCGCGCGCCCATTGGTCCTGTTCTATTAAATGAACATTTTCAATGTACTTATTGCACTTATTGCTATCGTTGCTGTGTCTACTGTCTACTACTCTGTTCATGACGGCAAGAGCAGACCTTTCCATTTTGAAAACGTATATTGATGGTATGGCTGGGCTCAATTGGTCAGCCTCCCGTTCCATTGCGCTGTTTTGCCAGGGCCCCGTGGTTGGTTCTCCTTACCTTGGAGATTGCCTTTTCAAATTCGTGATTTCGTTTAGGAAAGATTATCATTATATAATGATGGCGTCGGGTCAGGCTGTTTTTTCTTTCGTCAGATTTCGTATTCTACGTGTTCAACAAAAATTGTCAGTACAGGAAAAATAGGACATTTTCCTTCTGGTTTTAATGTAAATAAATAAATAGAGTGGCGCAACAGCTCGAGGTGAACCAGGGCCAACTTCTCAACAATGTATGCTGGTGTGTTAATTTCTTTACATACAAGGTTCTGGTTTTAATGGTTCATACATAAATTTTTTGCCAAAGATCGTGGTTCCTTTCTTTTCTCCAACTTAGTATTCTTCGTGTTTGACAAAAATTGTCAGTATAGGGACGTTTGGCCTCTGGTTTAAATACCTTACATATGCCGCAAGGGACTACCGTGCTTCACGATGCTCCTTTATTGTCGAGTTTCTTGATTGCCAGGGAGTATGGCATCAGGAATTTCACCTGATTTTCTTAAATTTTTTGTTGTAGAATGTCCTTTCACATAATTTTTCACCATATTTTTTCCTTCATAGGAGTGGAGTAAATTGCAGCAAGCGCACGCATTAGCCAATGTTCAAGCAGCATTTGAGGTATCAAGCGGCCAAGATTGTGATGATAACGATGGTCTTTTCGGTACAGGAGAAATGATGTCACCATCAGGACACACCGATGCACAAACACTTGCGATGATGCTGCAAGAGCAACTGGACGCTATTAACAATGAAATTAGGTATGAAATACTTTCTGAATAATTGAGGAGAATATCTCTCTATTTTCGCATTTCAATCGCAGGTTAATACAGGAAGAAAAGCAGTCTACTGAAGCGCGAGCTGAAGAACTAGAATCACGGGTTGGCAGCTTAGAGCATGTCAATCTATTAGCACGAGGACGTTCCATGGACCGACAGAGTCCACCACTTAGTGGCCGTAGTACACCGAACAGCCCCAATAGAGACTATCTCCATAAGTATCATACGGTAAGTAATTACCGACTGCGCCAATTTTTAATTTTTGTTTTTCTGTTTATTTCTCTCTCTCTTTCACTGGGTAATTTTTACTCCACAATTTTTGTATTACACTCTTTTCGAATGTTATTTATTTAATTTATTTCAACTAGCTCCCTTCACAGAAATGTTTAAGTGTATCTTATGGAAAAACAAATTATTTTTTTTAATGTTCTTAATTATTTTTAAACTGTGGTATTTTATGAGAAAAAGAAAAAAAAACGAACAACAAAAGACAAAACTAAATTTACAGGCACCAGCCTCAATGTCACCAGCTCATCTTCATCAATATGCGGCCTCTCTCAGCCCTGGCCAATTGTCTGAGTCTCTTCCTTCGAGTCAGGTATTCGTCATATATATGATGTGCTACTTCCATTTAACATCTATCCACTTTGACTATCTATCTACATATTATATATATAAATATATCTAATCTATGTTAAATTCAGTTTAATTTTAATTTCTGTGATAAAATTTTCATTTGATACACGTTGCCAAATAAAACGTCAACACATTCCTCTAAAATTTACAATGCACACTTTTAAACAGTTAATTTTTTTGAAACATATTTAACTAAAAGGAGCGCGCACATGATTTATACACGTACGAGTATGTGACACCGAATAAATTATGCCTATGTTTTTTGTTTTCTTATCGACTGTTCAAAAACCTCGATATACCATCAAAAAGACAATTCATACCGTTTTACACTGACCCACAAATTAAGAAGTTATTTAAAGCCAGGATTCATCATACCATTGACTTCCTCAAAAAACAGTTTAACTCTCACACTCGCCATTTCAACATACATAAAAGATTAGTACAGCAGTCATTATGGGTAAAAACAATCTTTAGAGCCGTGAGAAAGACCATCCGGGCGTGTTCTATCCACACGTCTTTTACCTATAAAATAACTTTTATTTAAGTACATCTTTCTTTAAATCCAAAGCAATAAAAGCACGCCGCTCTATCTTGTTTCTACCCCAACCCGTTTGCATTAAATTTAATATTTTTAACCCAGCTTTTGCACGAATTTTATTTGCTTGCTGCATATTGATTTAGAAGTTCGACTTTGATTTCGTTATTGTACAAGTTTGAAAACTAAATTATAAGACAAATAAAAGTTGAGTAATACATAATATAGAGTGAAAAAATATAGAGCTGTTATCGCAATCCTTTCGGGGGTAAACTGATTTTGTAAGGGTTGGTAAAAGTCGAAAATCTTAAAATGATGCAGCATACGTTAAAAAAGTAGTAAATATGTAATTTTCTTCACATCGCCGGGTTGCGCCTATTAATTTGGCACAAATATTGCCACGCTTTAAACGGATTCGAGTACAGATACAAAATCGTTAACAAACAAAAACATCCTTCTCGCGTTTGAAAAATTACAAAAGCAGCTTTCTGTCGGCAAAATTATAACGTGTGCGGTGGCCAATTTTAGCATCAACATAATTTTCCGTTCCGCTTGTCCGTCAGGACAGAAGAGGCGGTCGATCCCAAAGCGTTTACCTAAGAACTGCTGAGAATGCAAGTAAGTCAGGATGAGTTGGATGGTGCTAAGCACTGGAAATTTGGCACGTGGCACGTGGGCGTGGTTAAAGCAATATGCTGCATGATGGGTAGGGTTCTTAAAGAAATTAATAGACGGGGTAAATATTAGTTCCTTTAGAAACTTTTATTATTTCCTTTAGGAACTACGAGGGCAAGGTGAATAGTTTTCGCTTGGCCTACAGAATCCCTTTCACATTCCAAAACACTCTGGCCATCTCTTCCAGCAGATCCGATCAACTTTACCTACTTTGGCGCTGAACCACCGGCTTCCACCGATTTCCAGCTTCCAATTCTGTTTCGTTTCCGGCGCGGCAGTGGCGGGTAGTGATGGACTCATGTCTTACCGTGATGACAAATCGCCGTCCCAAGCCGTCGCCAACCATATTGCGCAGAACTTTCGAGTCTTTAAATTTTTGTGCACGATGTTTTGCATCCTCTCTCCCGATATACATACAGCCTCAGCTTTCTTACTCGCTTCCTCTTGTCCACTTGTCTATGATCCAACACGGTAACATGCGCTAGAATCTTCGAGGGACATGCGAACACGTTTAAATTCAGCTGCCCACTTTTTAACACTTAGCATACCATGCTAAGGAGCAGAGTTTCCGTAAACGTTTGTCATCTTTGAATGGGATTAATAGGGATTACGAAACTTTCATGACGATAGATCAGGATTGAAACTGAAACTGAAGGCCTTGCCTCAACAAGCTTTCTCGACGAACGGTCAGCTCTTCTTATATTGCTCAATATTGTGCAAGGTTACAGGGGTGTGGTGAAAAAGGGCACACAAACACTAGTAAGGGGGTGAAATTTTCATACAATATGGCTGTAACTTTAAGTGTGAAATAAATTTTTTTTTAATGTTTAGTATGATGATACGTTGCTTAAAAAATAAAATAAAAAATAAAAAAATCCGGGAAAAGCGGAAAAATGTCGCTTTTCATCAATTTTACGGAGCCTCGAAACACTTTTTTCTTAACATCTCGGGTACTAATGGTGGCAGAATAAAAAAAAAACAAAAAGTGGTTGCTATGGAATGAAAAGAACTGCAATACTGACCGATAGGGATACTTTAAAAGTGAATCCTAACCTCAAAATTTTAAAATTTGTTAATACTAAGCCTTTTTTCACTGAAATCGTGATAAATTGAGATAATATTGTTCGATTTTAATGAAAATTGGAGAAAAGTTGTATATTGATGCAGCGAAAAAGTGATTTCACGCAAGAAAAAAAAAATATTTTGCCGCCAAAATCCGAATTTTTCTCTGGCAGGTCTACGAAAAATTTTGGACTTTTCTTTAAGTGCTCATTTTATGGGAGAAAAAATTAAAAAAAAAACTCAGTTTTTTGCTATAATATTCTTTAGAAAACACCTTTATAAAGGATACCAGAGTCCTGCGAAAACCAGTTTATGCAATTTAGAAAGCGGACAGATGCAAAACACATTCAAAGTAGAATGACCACAATAATACAATAAGATTCTATAAAGATAAGTTTCCATCTAAAGGATAAATGTCTTTCAAAAGAAGGCCACTCAATTCTTAAAACGGCAAAATCTTCAAAGCTTGTCCCGAGAAACCAAGTGATAAGCCTTTTTAGAATCTGCAAAACACGTTCAGTACAGGGTTGTTCACCAGGTTGTCTGAAAAGCAACCTTGAAAATGAATAGCTGGTTAGCTGTGCTTCTGCCGGGCTGAAAAATGTACTTTTCGTCTCCCAAAGCTGCGTGCCCACTTGATAGTAAACTACTCTGAGGACCCCTCGAATAGTTTTTCATACCCCATCCCATAGTATAGAAGGTTAATTAAGTTAGTCACCAAGACCGTTAGGGCATATTATCGAGACCGAATTTTGAATCGAATAATCCATGTCCATCCGTCCGTCTGTCTGTATGTCTGTATGTTTGATTTTAGGCCTTAAATTTCGAGCTAAGAAGAATTTTGAATTTTGGTTCATAGGCTCTTTGTTATTCGAAACAGTACAAGTGTTTAAATTTTTGAAATCCGCCCACAGACACGCCAATCGGTGTAAATGTGCAACTCACTCCAGATCCTAAAAAAAGTAAGACGTCTTTAAAGGCTGAAATTCGAATACGAAATAAAATCGCTATACCTCCCCTATTGGACATGGTATCGCTTTAAAAGGCACATTTTCAAGTGCGTTTTATTCAATATTTTTGCTCGAAATTGAAAAAAGTTTACTTAGTGTATTATGTAGAAAGCGCTTAGTTCTACATTTTGTTCATAGAAATTTTTCGGCCACGCCCATATTTGGAGGCAGAATGTAAGAACAACATTGAATTTTCCATAAAAGCGCGAATTTTGACAGGTACAAAGCCTGATTTATGACAGAATAAGAAATCAAAATAAGCATTTTAGGTAAACGAATGATCCGTTCTAGATTAACTTCTTGCAAAATTTTTAGCCACGCCTCCTTTCAGGTTTTTTTTCAGTAGTTTTACTCTCAAATGGACACGCAGCTTAAGAATTTCTTGAGGTCTGGTACGCGTTTTTAAAGCCTAGGCTTTAATACCCAGAAAAATTAAGAGAGATGTCCCAACAGTCAGAGAAATCTCTCTCGCTCAGTTTTTTTAGAGTAGATTAGCTCGCTAGAATCTTCTCCGCGCTTTCAAGGATTTTAAAATTAAAGTGGCTACTTTTCCCTTTATTCGGCAAGTATATCTTTGCCTGAAAACAAGGGTTCACAAATGACCAATTAAAGTTAGGATCATTGAAGATCCTCTAGGTGAGGTAGGTAATCTTACGGTCGCCACCCTAACTTATATGCCAAGCTTCTAAAAAAAACACTTCTTATGGAAAACACCACAGAAACAGTCACCAGGCGTTTTTCGTCATGGGATGTCATAGTATTACAGCTTCGCTCTCTTATAATTGCTTTTATTGAGTACGAGAGAGCGAAGCTGCCTATTGAGTCAGACTTAGCTTAGAAAACCCTTGCAGTTTGTCTCAAACTTTAAAACAACCGGATACATGCAGTGTCTTCCAATCAGAGGTTCTGTTTGTACTAAGGGCGGCCGAGTTTTTGCAGATGAGATCGATATCCGGCAGAGATATCGCCATTTACATCTATAGCCAGGCTACGCTCAAGGCAAGGGAATCGATCAACATAAAATCTGATATAGTCAGGGGCTATAATGCCTTGAGCATTGTGCAGCGAGACTGTGCTGGGTGCCGGGACACTGCGGTATAGAAGGAAACGAACAAGCTGATGAGCTTGCAAGAAGAGGAGGGCTCCTTGGAAACAGTGTGGTTTCTAACATCAAACCGACCCTCTGCATAGTTAAAGGCACTCACCCCGATTACGCAAGTCGTAGACAAAAAGTCACCCCGACTCGTACTCGTATCGTATCGTATTTGCTTTGCGATTATGCAAGTCGTATGCGTTGAATACGACTCTATCACAGATGCAGCCGGGCAGCAACGCGTTTCATCGCACTTCAAATGCACAAGTAGTGTCAAAATTTCAGGTGTAAAAAATTAAAGCAAGCTTGAAAGGTGCGGTGATTTATGTAAGATATCCAATTGAACAACGAAAAAGGAGAATCAATTCAATCGATCTATTTTTTGATGACCGCAGTTATGTGGAGGAACCAACACAACGGTTGGCAAATATTCACAGAGCCACCAGAGATAGTTTATTTCAATAAATTTGCCGAATGCATGGTGTGTTTTTAAAGTTAAAATTTCAAACCAATTTCCAACTCAAGAAATTGCAGTTTTATTTTTTTTTTTCGACTTCCCAAAAATACAATAACACAACTTTTGAAAGAAGTAAGACAATTGTGAAAATTGGCACCAATTTTGAAGCTGCTGGCTGTGCTCTATTTCTTCGCTAAAGGAGCATCACAAACAAGCGCTGAAAACTATTTTACTCGTATTTTACTCGTATACGACTTGCGTGATTGTGGTGACTATTGAGGAGAAAATTGAAATGAAGGCCAACCAAAGGTGGTCTCGTCTGGCTGGACACAGGGTATCTAGGACCCTCTGGCCACGACTAGACGAAAAAGGATCGAAGACACTATTAAAACTGAGCAGGGACAAGCTTAGGGCTTTAGTGTGAATTCTGACCGGACATTGTCTCCTGAGGAAAGACGCAAGGAGGATCAGGCTCTCTGACATGGATATTTGTCGGTTCTGCAGTGATCTGTAGGCGGTTGAGGATATAGCACACATACTGTGCGGATGCGAGGCAATTTCGCGTGTGCGCAGAAAACTTTTAGGGGAATATTTCTTTGGAACTTTGGAAGAGGTACACGGCACAAACTTAAAAGGCCTTCTTGGCTTTTGCAGGGAATGTTAAGGTTTTTTTTTGCCTTTTGTATGTTATGTTAAACTAGTTGATCGCGATGGGCCCGTTTTGGTGCCTAGTGTCTGTGTGGTCCTTTTCACCACACCCCTGTTTTAACCTAACCTAACCTTGTCTCAACTGTCTGAAATGTAAAGCCAAATTCAAATGAAAATTTTAAATAAGAAAACTTAACATTGAAACTAAATTTTCTAGACCTTGAACTAAACTTTTCTATACAATTAGCCGCAGAAGATCATCAAATAGGACCTATACTAGCACAGATTAAGCCCACCTTTTTTTTATATAGAACAAGAAGTCTATAAAAACTCGATGAATATTAAATTTTTTAACGAAAAGAAGAAATAGAGAAACATTTCAAAACACCTGGAAGCATCATCGATAGAGATAAAGACTGCCACTCTATTTGTTGTTATAAAATCATTAAGTTCAGCTCGGCTATTTAAATACTTGTTTTTATATTTTCTCTCTTAGCATCTTATAATGTTATGAATGCACATATAACATCTATCCATATATATGTACCTAATACATACGTTCAAAATATAATAAAGACTTGTCATCGTATCGAAAGTTCTAAGGGTCTTCTCTTAACTTTGCAGCTTAATCTACCAGCCCTTTCATCAGACGTTTCTAGAGATGAGCTGCACGCAATGGCCATGGCTGGTGACTCCAGCTCGGGGGGTGCGGCGTCACCACTTACTGCTAGATCAATGCGTTTAGAACGAGTAGCGCAAGCACTCGCGCACAGTCAGGAGGAATTGCGAAGGTAATTAAAACTATTCATTTCACTATCTTATCTAAATGTTGCAGTCTAAAAAAATTACACTATTAACAAAAACATTATCCTAACTAACACTTGTTGCTTTACTACACGCAGAAGATCGATGGGACTTCCACCGAGTCAAGGACCAAATAATATAAGGTTAATATACACAATTTTTTTTTGCTTGCCGTCCTAAATCTCCATCTAGTTCTAATCATTAACAAAAATAAGAGTATTGTCTCCGCTCAGGTCAACTAATTTCGATGTTTTGAACCTTACAGCAGATCAGTGTACCAGAACTATGGGCCATCACCGTTAAGTTCACGTCACGGAAGTCAAGAGTCGCTGCGTCACTATAGCACAATGGGTTCCATGAATATGCTACAAACCCCAACGTCCAGCGTTAGCCGGGATGTAGCCACAGCCGTACAAAAGAAGAAAGGCATCAAGTCGAGCTTAGGGCGATTCTTTAGTAAAAAGGACAAAGTAAAAGGGGTAAAGGATTCGATGCCAGACGGCTCGGCTAGCATGATGTCGATAGGAAATCTATCGATAACAATGAGTGACATAGACTCAAATTACGACGCGATGAGTTTGTCTGGAGGGAAGATACCCGGAATGAGTGGCATGCCGGGCAAGATATCCTCTGTTGATTATGGCAGGCAAAAGAAGTACATTCGATAGAAAAGGCTCAATGCATTTATATGTGACAAAAAAAAATTTATTTGCAGGGAGCATGACTACCGAAACGATCTGCTGGGTGAAGCGATGAAGGCTGGCACACCGTTTGCCCTATGGAACGGTCCAACAATAGTCGCTTGGCTCGAGTTGTGGGTCGGTATGCCGGCGTGGTATGTGGCTGCGTGTAGAGCCAATGTGAAGTCGGGAGCGATTATGAGCGCTCTAAGTGATACCGAAATACAGAGGGAAATTGGTAAGCATATTAAAGTCTCTTTTGTGTGATGATCTTAACTGAATTGCTTTGCAGGAATCAGCAATCCCCTTCACAGACTGAAACTACGTCTTGCCATACAGGAGATGGTGTCTTTAACATCACCATCAGCACCTCAAACTTCGCGCACAACACTTGCCTTTGGTATAAAAAAAAAAACAAAATCAGCTTCAAATTAAGAACAATATGGTACAACTTGTTGCTTTTCTTGTCATTTTAGGCGATATGAACCACGAGTGGATTGGCAACTATTGGCTTCCTGGTCTCGGTTTACCACAGTATCGTACCACTTTCATGGAATGCCTGGTCGATGCACGAATGCTTGACCATCTAACTAAAAAGGATTTGCGGGGCCAACTTAAAATGGTGGATAGTTTTCATCGGACTAGCCTACAATATGGTATTTCTTGTCTTAAAAGACTGAACTATGATCGCAATGAACTAGAGCGACGACGAAAAATTTCGGAGAATGCCATGTGTGATTGTTTGGTCTGGAGCAACGAGCGAGTGATTCGCTGGGTGTGCAACATTGGATTGAAGGTTGGTTCAATGCAGACGTTTTATGCTACTTGTTTCTTGATGGAATTGCAATTTTAACTTGCAGGAATATGGAAATAATCTGTTAGAATCGGGCGTACATGGAGCTTTAATAGCATTAGACGAAAGTTTCGATGCAAATGCCATGGCGTTGGCGTTACAAATTCCTACACAAAACACGCAGGTAAGGACGTTTATTAAGTAGGAACGTTAATTCCACACAAAATAATCAAGAAATCTCATGAAGGTAGCTTGATCGCGTGTACTTATTCAGTGAATATCCAAATTTTATCGCAAACTCTCAGTTGGGCCGAACAGGTGTCCACTTTAAAGCTCGCCCTTTTAGTTTTTACTCCTGCAAAATTATCTTCTACTTAATTTCTTTTCCATTGCGACCTGCGCCAGATCATGTTGTTTTCAAAGAAATATGATTTCAAAATACACGACGTAAGATAATTGTGGTTGTTTCCCATTAAATGGTTTTTATTTCGGTGACATTCAACAAGAGAATTTTTACTGAAGTCAGATGCGGTAGCCCTTTAACCAGTGTCTGTTCTTTCCATGACACAGACATGACACAGACACTACTTAGTGCATTTTGCAGGACACTCGGCCAAATTAAAGAACTTCACGGCCTTCGGCGGTAGAAAATATTACACTCTTCGGGTAAGCCACGCTCCCTGATCGTCGTGGTTCAAAGTGTTTAAGCACAGAAAAAAAAGTCTACCACAAGACAGTCAAAAGGATTGAAAAATAGAGGTAAAACATAATCCCGTAAAAGAATCGCGGTGGGATGGGCTGAGTAAAAATAGGGCGGAAAACGATACATGCAACGGCGGCTGCTACCCACAGCCAAAGGAACGATTATTGGAATGTGGTTTCTTCGTTGAAGGCAAACTTAGGCAAATATTGTTGAGCTTTAAGTAAGTGAGCGAGTGTCTTACGACTATCCGCATCAAGGCTGGATTCGCCAACATTAGCTTTATAAGCGCGTGTGTCCCCACAAGAGAAAGATGACGACGCCAGAGATATGCTCTACGAGCTGTTGGGCAAAAAGTATGAACAATGCTTAGAAATAGAGGGCATCTTTGGTCATACGGTGGGAATAGACCTGGGCTTCAACCAACAAGCTTCGCCATCCAGCTCTGTCTCCAGCTAGCCGTCTCTCGCTTTGCACGCGAAGTAAGCTGATTTACCCTTCCACTTGCGTGCCCCCACTGAGACTCGGTGCTCCTCTGCTGCTTTTACCTGCAAAATGGATTCAAAGATTTTCCGGCCCGGGGCGTTGGTGTCCAATCTCTCTAGATGGCCCAGCCAAAGCAGCTGTTGTATTTTGACTCACCTGACTAGCTCATTGTCGCTGTACAGTTTGATGTCATATTTGCTCCTACACTCTCCGTATGTCAATGTCGTCTGCGTATGCGAGTAATTGTACCGACTTTATAAAGATTGTACCTCTGGTGCTGGCGCAGAAGTTTTGCGCAATCCTCTCAAGTATGTTAAAGAAGTCACATGACAACGAGTCGCCTTGTCTAAATCCTTTTTAGACATCAAAAGGGTCGGTGAAGTCTTTACCGACCATGACGGCACAGCGTGAGTTTTCCGTCGTGATCCTGCACAAACTGACGAGTTTGCGTAAACATTGCATTTTATAGATCGTCTGTATAGATACACCCATAAGCGGCCTTGAAACCGATGAAAAGTGACTGGTGGGTATCGATTTAGAATTCCTGCATTTTCCCCAAGGTTTGCTCCTAACCAGATCATCTCGAGCGGATTTAAAAAGTGCGGCAGCTCCGACTACCTTGCTGCACATCTTAGACACAGCTTCTTTCACTTTATCCAGATCGGATGGGCTGGGCGCTATCGTGCGTATGTTTCGTCGGTAACTTCTTCGCCTGGGTGGAATAGTTAAATGATTCCTCACTATTGCCTGTTTAATATCTAATTTGTAACTGCTTTTGGATGTATCTCCTTCATTCTGCATTATTGTTACCTTAGACTAGGTCTTATGTCTTTTTTAGCCAAGATCATTGTGTACCCAATATCCTCGCGATGCTCTAAAATATTGGTCACATGATTCATGTTCTGCTAGACCGTGAACAAAAAGAGAGGTGCGATTTCGCTTTCGGTATGGAGCATGTAGTTAGGTCATGTAGTTAACTTTTTTCGGATTCCGGGCATATTCAGTCTTGTCAGAGCCTTACACAAACAACAAAATATGTCTGCATTTTTCACCCCTAAAAGACCTAATCTTATTTGAGCTTATCTGAACTGTCGACCGTTTTGTCGCTCTTGAAAGGAAGCCCTTATAATGATATCAATCCTTAACAACTAACGGACGAACTTTTTAAAATGAATAGTAAAAGGGGCATGATTTAAAATTCCGAAGGCTGCACAAAGTTACAAAACACACAAAATCGATAAATCATGGTAAAATGTGCGAGTGCAAGAAAGAAAAACCAAGAAAAAAAATTACCTCGTTTTGGCTCGTTTTTGGTTTATGTACAGACATCATAATTACTTCCTTGCAATTAAAAAACACTTTGCACGCACAGTCGAATTCACCAATTCAAAATGAAACCTGTCAAATGCATCTAAGCTAGTTCACAATGAAAAAAGTGATTTATTTTACATAAATTTCCACAAGTTCTACTTATGGTAAACTTTATTTAATCAATATTTTTTTTAAATGTGAAACGGAAAATTCACTTTTTTAAATGTGAAACTCACCAATTAATTTTAATAAAATTTTTATTTTCTTATGGCGATTTTCTTTTTAGAAATTTTATTTTCATAAAAGAAAAGATTTGCTCTTTCCGTCAAATGATTTTGATATTTTACCATTTTGCATATTGTATTAAAATTAAAAGTTCGATTTTGGATAATTTCTTATACAAAAAAACGCTCCCCCGATTTCAGAAGATTCGATCTGAACTCACGTACAAATGCCACAACATTAACATATGTGTGATTTTTCTGTTGCAAAAGAAAAAAATAGGATTCATCGAAATGAGCTGTTCTAATATTGAGAACGAAACCTTAAAAAATTCAATTAAAACCCGCTATTTAACAAACTGTTGTTACTCTAACTGTTTGATATGAAGATGAGCAATTTATTAGAACAATTCCGTAGTTTCCAATTTCAAACTTGAAGGATTTGCTAATCTAAAGTAATAAAATGCTTATCCGCCCTTACGTTAAAGTGCAAAACCGACCACAAAGTTATAAACTAAGTTCTTATGGGAAGCGGCCCATCGAAAAAGTGTGACGTACGTCACTTTTCATAGGAACGTGTGAATTCAATTTAGTTGTCAGTTGTTAATTAGACGTTATGGATGCAATGTATTCTATGGGCTGCAGCCTTTAAGCGTGCACTTAAATGAGCGACAAACGGTTTCGTCGTCAGGTCTATTAACCGTAGAACCACAGTGATGTAGCTGTGGCGGTAGTAAGAGCTGTCAAAAGTTGAAACACATGTATTCAGTGTATTGCGCACAAAATGTGTGTCTGTGGCGGTAGCGCGTAGCTGTGGCGGTAGCGCGTAGCTGTGGCGGTAGTAAGAGTAAGCCAACTTTTAACTTTCGTAGCGCTACACGGTTGACAGCGCTACACGGTGGACAGTTCAATACAAGTTAAGTAAATAATGGAGGAAAAGGACGTCGAAAAGTTTATTGAAATGGTTAAATCTAAAGAAATTTTATGGAATTTGTGTCATCCGTTGTACAAAAATATTAAATCTAGCTCAAATTAACTCAGAGTATCGGCCATTGTTTATAAACGAGGTTTTTGTTCGACATAGCCGCGCCACACCATTGTGTTCAATTTTTTCCCGTACTACGCCACATGGCTCCACGGCTGTACTACGTACTACTGCTACATACCACCGCTACGGGCATTGTGGTCCTACGGTAAGTCTTATCAGAAGCCTAACAAGAGCAACAACTGTTTGTGTCTGTTGCTTCCATAAGGCTCCATGTTATTTGTGTTTATCTCAACTTCGCCAGCCAACGACTGTTTGTTTCTTGTGGTGAGAGGTCCTAAGAATTTATTACTGCACTGAGTATTCGAAAATCGGTTGATCGTAACGCAATGCCCGAGTCCGTTTTCAAACCCTGGAGCTATTTTATTTGAAAAGGCCTTGTGTCACGAAGGAAACTACAGTGCTGTGAAATAAGCCAAGCGGAACACTTAAGCGAAACACAAATCTCGTTATCTGTTCCAAAAGGACCAACACACATGCTGCGAATTTGTTAAGAAAACTTTAACGTTTCAGAGGGACATTTTACAATGAATTGGGGCGTTCACACGATACAACATGCTGTACAACATGTTGGACAACATCCGACGTTGTATCGTGTGAACGAAAGAAACAACCGCTTGGCAAGCGTGCTTGATTGTTTTCAAAAAAATTTGATTTTTCTGCTGGTTTGTCAAGACATACAACCCGTGTGAACAGATGTTGGTCAGACTACATTTGTCTTTGCCAGTCTACATTTGTGTTTAGAAAAAAATTTTGTGTGGTAAATATGGCGGCTATATCAAATAAAGCGTTTCGGGGGGAATTTTTTGAGGGAAAAACACTAAGAAAAAACTGAAGTTGTACAACATGCTTGATGAATGTGAACGCAAGGCTCCTTAAACTGTAAATTTTTCATCAAGCAATGTTGTATACAACATGTTGTACCGTGTGAACCCCCCTTTTAGTAAAAGTGGCTCATGGCTCAGGAAGCCACAAGGCTTGAAAAATCTCTATTTCGTTGCTATATTTGAGTATAAAAACAAAATAAGAAAAAACTCACCTTAATTGGGCAACGTACTTCAAAAACAATTCAATTTCTTGCACTTTGATAAAACACTCCAATAAAAACTCACCTTAATTGGGCAACGTACTTCAAAAACAATTCAATTTCTTGCACTTTGATAAAACACTCCACAATCGAATTGTCAATTGGAATTGAAACTTATGGCGTATTCTTTTCAACACCGAATCGTGAAACTGGTGTGGAATACAGAAAAAACTTGTTCTTTTCTCGTACACCTGAACGGAATCATGCTCATGTAAATGTTCTTTTGAACTCCGAATCAGTTCGGTGTCGACACCGAACGCGAATTTTCGCCACCGTCGTATTTGACGGTGGAGGCTGGGTGTAGCTTTGTTGATTGTGTATGTGTGACGTTTCGACTCAATTTTCATTCGTTTTACAACGCGACTGAAATTGTATGAAATCTATAAAAAGTTTCTAAATATCACAAACAACTCAAAGCTATCAAAATTCATTTTAAGTAAAAATAAAAAGTGCAAAAACTGGCGCTAAGAAAATCACGCTACGAAATGAAAATAAAGTAAACAAATTAAAGTCAAAGCGATTTGAGACTTGACAGAAGTTAACGTGGTGACTGCACCGGTGTAGTTTTGCCGTTTTGTACACAATGAAACCGAGTGTATACAACGCTGGAATTGTCGCTAACACCGAGCATTATTTGACAGCTCGGTGTGGCAATTCGGTGTTCAAAAGAATACGCCATTAAATTTATTCGCCCTGTCAAATTCATTTGAGCTACTTCACAATTGTGAAAATTGTGATTTAAGTCACAATGATTTCGCTAAGTTCTACATTTTTGTAAAATTGATTTTTAGCTGAATGATTACGTTGCGCCCGTCAAATCTAAGTACATAACTAACAACTCGGTTAAATACATAAATATAAGTTGTCAGTACTAGTGCGTCAAAGTCTGTTTTTTCAGTGCGAGATCATCTAAGTTTCAAAATTGAACCACACAAATTTTATCAATTAAGATCCGTGGTCAACCTCGCCTGTACTAGCCAAATGTGGTGTTGCACACCGGAACTGACTTTGGAGAATAGTTCCAATCTTTTTTGCTTTTCTGTGTGAAGTTGCTTCGATGGTTTGTGTGAATAATTATATGTGGGCAGTTTGGAGAACAGTCCGAAGTTCTCTGCCCCTTTTCTGTGAGAAGTGACAAATGAATGAAACGATAATTTCAAAAATTCAAGATTTCGATGAATTTATTGACTAGTGATTGCGCATGTAAACTGCCAGTGTATGGCGTTAACTGTGTTTGCGCTTGTGGTATGAGCAATATCAAAATTTTCTTGTTTGTGCATGCAAACATGTTTGGTGTGTGTGCCACATTTGCTCAGTCAAGAGTTGATTTTGACGTGTGAGAAGATATTGTTCAGTTGGCATGAATGGAATATTGTACAGTTGGCATGAGTAGTGAATTGGGAAATCGTGATTGTGCAATCTTGCGATTGCGCATGCAGGTATGTGTAGTGTATGGGTCCTATTGCATCTGCCACCTAAAAAAAAGACCCGTTCTTTCTAATCAGCGTTTCTTATAAGCCCTCCGGGTTTAACATTTGTCTCAAAAAACTTCTCTAAGTGCCGCATACAATATGGCTGACCCTTTTTTCACTTCGGGCTGTTGCCCTTTTCTATTTATTTATTTTATCATAATCAGCTTATCGTAATGAAATATTATAGTCAGTTTCTGAATGAACTTAACATAGATATTATTTCTATTTCTTAGAGAATTAGAAAATTAACTTAGAGACAGAAAAAAGGTATGCGTTCCCCAAACGAAAACCATATGAATCGAACTTTCAAAAAAGTCTTCACCTTTGTGAAGAACAAGCGAAACCGAATCAGTCTGTCGCTGCCATTAAATCAATAAACAATTGTTATACGTACGTTTCACTTACCCGGTTACTTGCTTCCGTTCAGATCGTTACAAATACACTTTTAATAAACAATAAACACTGCTCAGTGCACACGCACAGGCTCTTCGAAATAAAACTTGAATTTGATTTCCTCTGTCAAATTCGTCAGAGGTAATTCACAATAAAAAAAAGTCACAATGATTTCAATTAGTTTTAGTTTTGGTGAACTTCAAATGGTGTTTTTTTTTAAACTTCAGATTCAACGCAAGGAAAAGCTTGTAAAAAAATGCCATGCAATTTATAGCTGAAATTTTATTTTATCTAAAAAGTAAAAATCTCAGCAAATCTCCTTAGTTTGTTGTAGCGTTTTCTATTAAAACTTGTAAAACTGTTTTTAATTTTGATAGGGGGAGGGTCGTTTTAAAAAATCGTGCTTTCACCCAAGTAGAAATCATTAACCAATTCTACGGCGGTGCGACTATATGTTGCACTTGAAACTACGCAGTTGCAAAAAAAAAACTACCCGCTAAACGATTTCGTGACGTTGAAATAACGCAGGAGCTAAAAAGTGAGGAACAAATCCTGTTATGCCAACTGCATTTGATCGGTAAATCAATGGTTTTTTTTAGTAAATGTGACGATTTTGTTTAATATGGTTAGGTTAATGGAATTCTGATTCAAATTTACCGATAAAAACTAACAGAATCAAGTTTGGCATTTACAAAGTTTATATTTTTGACCATCTTTGTTGAATGTTGCTGGAAAACATGCAAATGAAATTGAATATAAAGTATATAAGTGTTTTTTATATTTTTTTATTTTTTCTCCTCCTTCAGTCATTTAGTTCCTTAACAGACTGAAGTTATATTAAAAAATTTCGACAAGCTGCAAGTGAACAAATACTCGCGCTTCAGCCAATTTTAGTTTCAACGATTTTCTTCCAAATTAGTTTGTCTGAACATGGTCCATGAACTTTTTTGTCGTTGTGCTTTTCTAGCAAAGATCTCAATCCCGAGTTTTTAGACTCTGGTTTTTATCGAATAATACACTATTATTTCCACTGAATCTTGCCCCCATGAAAAACAACAACAATTTTGCTTATTGACAAACAGGGCGAATTCAGCATTGCAATGTCCGGTGAATAAAAAAAGGAAGCGCTGTCAAAACCGCAACACCGTCAGGTAAAACTTGAAAGTTTGGCAGCTTGTCAAAAGTCTTAAATTTACCAAATTTGACGAAAACTTCAATGAAGGGCAAATATTTTTCCCCGAATTTAATTTACTGGCCATGTTTCAATTAGTTATCAAGTATAACTTGGGGTGGAATCTGTTTAGGTGGTTTAAAACAAGTGTCAAAAACAAATGTCAAAAGCAGCAAAATTTATTTCACCGAAAAGCACACTCTTTTTCCCCTCGAATGCAGTCACATATCCCTAGACTTTCTTATCTTGACCTAAATTTTTAGGAAAGTCTCGTTTCTGTGTATTATCTTTAAACTTTTATGCCTTTATCCTATTCTTATTGCCTCACTTACAAAGAATCAAAACTTTTTTACCTTTAAGGCTCGACAAACTCTCGACATTGAATTTAACAATCTCCTCCAAGTTGCCACTGAACGACGGCCTGAAAATGAGCAGCTTCATAAATCTTGATCTAACGCCAGTCTCTCAACATTGAGCGACGAATAAACAAACAAAAAAAAACTAGAAAAGAAAACAATGCAGCCTATGATGAATACGCCTAGAACAGCCGGGTTTTAACAAAATTAATACCATGAGAATAAAAAACAAAAAACTATTCTCGCACCGGAATAAAATACTGCTCAACGTTCAAATGGAAAAATAAAAAACTCGTGAGGCTAGTGAAATAACTAGATTATTTTTAAAAGTACATTATATACATTTTTCAATGTAAAACAAACAAAAGAAAATTACGTTTTAATATAGAAATTACAGTTTCTTACTAAGCGCAGCTGCAGCACAAAAAATATACATAAATGTAATTTTTTTATACAAATTTAAGGGAATGAAAACTATTAAGACAAATAATTTAACAAAAAAAAAAAAAAACAAGTAAAGCTAAAACCATAAACCAACAAAATATCCTCCTGAGAAATACGACATAAACATCGAACAACAAGTAGTGTTCTTAATTAAACAAAAAAAAAAAAACATACAAACATAACAACAGTATTTGGTTTCAGTTTGTTATATTTTGTAAATATTTTAATTTAATCCACTAACGCTGACTAAAGTGAAAAATTGTATTTATTGACTTATTTATTATTGTTACTAACATCATTTTTTTTTTACAAAAAGACAACTTTCTGTTTTATCTTCAGCTGGTAAGATGTTTTCTATTTTTTGTTTTAATTTGATTTCTTGTTTTATTTATGCTCGTAAAAAGTGTTTTTTGTGCAATATTATGTTAAAAATTTCTTGACGTTTCATGACCCTTCACACAATCCCAATCTTCTCTACCGATGTCCTTAATATAACATAAAAATATGTCATACCTATAGTAAAGAAAAAGAAAAAACAATCCAACAAAGTGCTATTAACCAATATTCTCTTATATTTTGTCCACTTACGATATAACTTCAAAAGATGTAAGCCTGAATCAAATCTTAAACTTAAACACGTACCATATACATCCAATATTTATACACCAACAAGACATTTTAAAAATGTTTTCTTCTCGTATATGAAGCCTATCGATTATTCTCAGCGTTCTCATAATCATCACACTGGTATTTATTACAACAAAGAAAAAAACATTAAACAAACATAAAACTTATAAAAAAATATCTAATAGACCAAAAATAAAGCAAAAGAAAGAAACTATGTATATTAATCGAACGACATATGTATGTATATTTATATATAATGCAACACGCGCATATAGAACAATAATTTCAATAATCATCTACATATAACAGATTTGTATACAAAAAAAACGAAAGGTAGCAAACTTCATTAAGCGCTCAAACTTTGTTAAGTAAGCGTCTTGAAGAACCAACCCAGAAGCATAAGAAAACAAAAAAGCAGTCTAGTCATTCCCGGTATTTATTAAATTTAGTTTCCAAATGTACCTTAACCATCAAAATACATATTCATATGAACATTACTCTGGAGCAAAGCTACAGAGTTCACTTGTTTGTGTTTTTTTTTATACAATATTAAATCTAAGTTGTTGGTTGCATTATTTTTTGTGAAATTTATGTAGTAGAAAATACATACAACGTGTATTTGTTTTAAATTTGAAGTTACGTAAGAAATTGGATATCTAAACAAAAAGAATGATTACTTCAGCAAGCCAACGCGAAAAAGCGAAAATTAAATAAACTTCTGACACCATTGCAACAACCAAAGACTGCAGACGGAAAATATTAACGCATTTCGAAACTGGCTCAGTTTTCAAGTGCTCCTCAAAGACACTAGAAAGTTAAAATTAGCTCATTTCTGTCAGTCATTGTTTAAAAAATTGTTGTTTTTTTTTTTCAACTTTAAGCTTGCATGCATAAAAATATTCCAATCAAGTCTTTCAAAGGCTTATGACTCCCCTTCCCCTTATTCGCTGCGTAAATCCATTCATCATATCGTATAACTACAAGTACACTATTACTAAAGTCTTCACTATATTATAATTATAAAAACATCATTAATACATACAAAAAAATTATATATATATACTTAATAAATTGTAAATTTAACCATGGATATATTAAAGAAAAATTTGCTGAGCCTACCAATGAGAAAAAAATAAAGATACATTATTAGTACTGAAGAGAAAAATCTATCTATATATATTTAGCAAATTATAATTTGTTGTTGAATATTATTATTTATTGACTATAATTTATACACGGACGATTGTGAGTAGGTCCAATTTTTATAACAACAAAAACAAACTCATTGCACTGCAAAGGATTATAAATATAAAAAGAAAACTTCTCTTGAGAAGGAAAAAACCAGTGAAATCGATTTGCAAGAGGAATTATATTTGTAATAAATATAATCGTATTATATATATACAAAAAAAAAAAAAAAAACAGTTGACAAACTAACCAAAATGTTGTAATAGCGTTATTATTATTATTAATATTATATGTTTAACGTAATCGAGTAAAATTATCGGAAGTATATATATAGTAAAAAAAAGTAAATAAAAACTTAATTATAACCAACTAACTAAAAAAGTTAAATTTATTTAATTAGATGAAATCAAATGGTAAATTTAATTTCATCATTGTAAAACTACTTAAAATGGAAAAGAAAACAAAACAAAAAATTAAGTATTAAATTTCTAATAAAAGGAATGTGAAAAATAAAACAAAAATAAACTATTAAATTTACATTGCCATTTATATAAATATAATAATATAAAATAAAAAATATATAAATAAATTTACAAATATAAATTAATAAATTAAATTAATTAGCCTATTACACTTTTTGTTAGTAATAATTATTAATATAGTAATTATATTATATACCCATAAAAAATGAAGAAAAAAACGCAAATGAATATGGAATACCATCTAGATTTACCTACTACTATATATAATATATATATATACTTCGATTGAAATGAGAAGCAAATAAGAAAATACATTAATATAATATTATTGCGTGGTTTTATTTTAATTTTCACTTTGACATTAATAATTTGAAAAACAAAAAG
This sequence comes from Neoascia interrupta, assembly GCA_947623515.1. Taxonomy (NCBI): domain Eukaryota; kingdom Metazoa; phylum Arthropoda; class Insecta; order Diptera; family Syrphidae; genus Neoascia; species Neoascia interrupta. Next base: position 45,116,593 of record OX392462.1, on the reverse strand, counting down.
TCAATAATTTGACTCCATGTTGTTCAAGCTTTCTTGGATGCCGCAACATAATCACGGCATATAAATTTAAGCAAAGTTAAAACATGTAAGTAAAACATTACCTGAATATTTTATTAAAAATAAAAAATTACTTACCGCAAATTTGGCAGGAATTTTCGCAATTGTGTTCACAATCTTCTGTCAAGAGTACTAGAAAAAAAACGGGGGTGGAATCGGCTTATGAAACCATAAATTCCCGAATAAGTAGATATTCAACTTGCGTCCGTCTTGCGCTCCAACACCCATTTGTTTACGTTTATTATAAAGCCTTTAAAGATTAACATTTTCGTGTCAGTGAATGCGTGCGAGAAAATGCGAGAAGAAAACGCACCAAAACGGAATTGCATGAAAATTGACGAATTTATTCACATTTCTAAACAAAAGTCAAATGTAAAGTTCACCAATTCCAGCTCATTGTTAATGTATTTAGATACATTTTTTCAGTACCATTCGAACTTCTTTGCCTATTTTTCTTCTGTGTGGCAGTTGCTTTGAGTTATCTTGTGAAAAATGATATTATGCTATATCCTTTCCTATTTATGAGAGGATATAGCATATGTTTGGCTACATTTATTTTGTGCAGAGTTTTCATGGTATTCTCTTTGAACGTAAGTTTCTGGTCAAGATGAACCCCGAGATATCTGACAGTAGGTTCCCAGTTCATGCGTACTTTGTCGATGGTGAGATTGTTGCTTAGTAGGAAGCAATACTTTTTTTCCCGGACTATAATCCGAGTAGTAGGTACAGTCACCCCAAGTCGTATACAAAAAGTCACCTCGACTCATATCGTATCGCATTTGCTTTGCAGCCGGGCAGCAACGCATTTCATCGCACTTCAAATGGACAAGTAGTGTAAAAATTTCAGATGAAAAAAATCAAAGCAAGCTTGAAATGCGGTGATTTATTGAAGTTGAACAACGAAAAAGGAGAATCAATTCAATCGATTTTTTGATGACCGCAATAATGTGGAGGAACCAGCACAACGGTTGGCAAATATTCACAGAGCCAACAGAGATAGTTTATTTCAATAAATTTGCCGAATGCATGGTGTGTTTTTAAAGTTAAAATTTCAAACCGATTTCGAACTCGAGAAAGATATTGCAGCTTTATTAATTTTCTTTAACTTCCCAAATATACAATAACACAACTTTTGAAAGAAGTAAGCCTATTGTGAAAAGCCTACACACAACGTCAGTGGCACCAATTTAAAAGTTGCTGGCTGTGCTCCGTTTCTTCGCTAAAGGAGCATATCAAACAAGCGCTGAAAACTATTTTACTTTAGCAATACCAGAGCCAATGTTTTCAAATATTTTAAAGGAAATGTCCAGTAACATATCGATATAAAAACATTTAAAAAAATCTGTTGTTTTCCATGTTTCTGATAAGGTTCACTTGAAGTCACTTTTAAATGTCAAGTGAAGAAAACACGACTGAATCCGTTGAAAGAACGACTAAATGCGACTTGCATAATTACCGAGGTGAACCGGATGCCGCACGCAAATGTATGCGTTCTTCTGCATGACATGAAACTCATTAGCGTACGAGTATGTTCGTAGTGACTCTCTGTTTGATAATAACGAAATATGAGCAAGTTCATATGTGTCTCTCGAACACGACTTGCGTAAATGGGTGAGTATATCATGCCGAGGCGTGAATTGGCCACCGAGTATGTGCAATTTTTACCCTGTTTCAGAAAATCTTCTTTTGGGGTTTTCTGGTCCGATTACGATGTACGTGGCGCACCGCACCCAATCCGTCTTTTCAGGTGCGATCCGCTGCGAATTGGGTTATTATCATAAATTACTTAACAACTAGATATTCAACTTCGGACATGTAAAAGCTTTGCCCACAAGCTGAAATTGATGAATTTACCCATTCTCCGACATTTGTTTACAAATGCAATTTCGTTTTGCAGCTTTTACATCAGCTGATCGCGTAAGCTAAATTGTTGTTGTATCTTCTTATACCCATTCACCGACACGGAAATTTAAAGCTTTAAAAAAGCTTTAAAGGCTTTATAAAAAACGTAAACAAATGGGTGTTGGAGGGTAAGAGGGACGCAAGTTGAATATCTAGTTATTCAGTAATTTGTGGTGAAGAAATGAAAAGAAGCAAAATGAAAAGAATCGTATCTCGTTGCTTTCCAGTTGTCAAAGTGACTGAACCTTCCAAAAAAAAATCAAACAAATCATTTCGGGTTTCGATTTTTATTACTCGTTATTACTCCAACCCGCTCAGCCCTCCCGTTGCAATTTATTTTTGGGATCTGCCAAAACATTACATTTGTGCCGGCGTTTGCACTTTTGATTTCTTAAAAAAAAAAATCAAATAAAACTATGTAAAATTCCATTAAACATGTTTTAATTTACTTGCGATCGTGTTCATGACACTTCGAATTCGCTTTCGCATTGCATAATTGGGTGCAAATATCGCAAATAATACCAAAATTGAGATGCGATGACATTTGTGATTCGCTTCGTACATCGTCATCGGTCCCCAGAGCTGGCTGGCGAAGCTTGTTGGTTGAAGCCCAGGTCCACCACGGACTGTAGCGCCACCTTAAATTACTGTACAAAACGCCGTGTCCGTTCGTGTACATTTTGTCGAAAAACAAGCGACCTCTAGAGAAAATACATAACGCATACGTTCAACTTTCTTACACAACAACAACGAATTTAAAAAAGTTCGTCATTAATAAAAAGATGAATGGGCTAACGACCTTGTGGGTTAATTCGCAACTTACAGACATGGCTTTGGGGGTTATCTACAGTTATCTTTCTAAAACACTAGTCAACGATACACAGCCAAAATGACATTTACATGAGCTTTGTTGTTTGACCGTGCTTATGATTTGTTCGGTGTACGTCTGGTTTTGATTCTAGATTAACGACCAAAAGTAAATTTATTTTCTTTTTATAAAACGAAGTGCTGAAATAACCGTGCTAAAAAACCGTTATTTAAGAACTAGAACCGACCGGAACGACCAGAACCGGAAAGATCAAAACAATAGCATATAATTGTTTTTATTCAAATGTGATTATTGTGACCTATCCTCAGCTTTGGTGATCAGTGCATTCCATTGTCAGTTCAGTCTGAACTGAAACATCGGTTTTGTAATTGTGTTTTTTTGTTTGTGTTGTGTAGTGTTTTAAGTTAGTTGATAATTCAGATACAAAATATCCAAAAGCAAGCTGAAACAACGGGGCATTACATCATGTAAGTCAAAGAATTATAATTGTTCACATAACTTTATTAGAAAAATGCAACCACCCCGGGGGAGTAAGTGACAAACAGTACCAATTTCCATAGAAAAGGTGGCTATACATTTGTTTTAATTTAGAATAGACACATTGTATCCTGTATAAAATGTAATGTGCATTGTGTCCAATGCACATTCCTGTTGCCGTTCCTGTTCCCGTTTGCTGCTGTCTGGGGCAAGCAGCAAGTATGTGGGATCTCGATCTGGAATGGCGTCTGCATTGTCCGTTACATACGGATGTTTCTTACATTTCTGTGCATATATTGGATCGAAACGTTTGCCCAAAAATTAAAATCCGGGAATTCAAAAACCGGGAATTCGAAGTCCAGGAAATCAGTATGCGGGAAACAAAATCCCGGGTAACTAAAGTTGGTCAAAAATCCCCGAAATGTCCGGGATTATAAAAATCTAAATCAGGTAATATTGGACATACGTCTCCCTGAGCGCCTGCATGTGAGGCCGAAGGTTGGCTGGGGTATGAGTCGAAAAGACGCCCGAAGTCTTTTTAAGAATCACCAAAACACCCTGTTTGATTTCGAGGATTTTGACATTCGGGATTTTGAATTCCCGGATTTTCATTTCCGGAATTTAGAGGCTAGGATTTTATAATCGAGATTTTGAATTCCAGGATTTGGATGCCAGCCCACTTAATTACATATATTCGCTGGGAGTCTGACTCTGACACTTGGACTTTGGGTTGATGTTAGACATTTCTAAGGATAGATAACAGATACTTAGGTACTTGAGGACCTTTCTACGAACGACATAACTGTCCGCATGACGCATCGATTTACAAACGGTTCCAACTTTTTTTTAGGTAAACAAATTATCTTCCAGGGAATCGTCCTTGAATTGGGTTTGACAAAGCTTTAAAAATTACTGTCGCGAAGAACGGAAACAAGAAAGTAAAACCTTCAGCCCAATGAATCCGTTGCATCCGTCACGTCGAAGTACACAACTGACAACTGAGTTAAATATACACGTTCTTATGGGAAGCGGCTCATAGAACAACTTCGTGACGTACGTCGCTTCTCATAAGACCGTGTGTATTTCACTGAGTTGTCAGTTGTGTACTTCCACGTAACGGATGCAACAGATTCATTGGGCTAAAGGCTTAAAAGTTCTAAAAAATCCTTGTGTACCGTCGACCACGATCGACGAAACAGTTCTTGGGTATACATTGAGCCTTGTCACAGTCCTTCCCCGAACGACAGGTGTTGTGTTCTGTCGCTTCAATAAGACCCAAAACTTTTCAGATTTATCTTAACTTCCGACAGCAGCTGTTATTGGAAGCATCTATTTTCATTTTAAAGCTTACCGAACGTATCGTTGCTGATATTGGGGAGCGGCCCCTATGGCAAAGCTACACAAAATTAAATTAAATATCAGTTTGCGACGTTCAAAAATTTGATTAAAGTCGTGTTTCTTGGATATTCTACTACGTCTAAGATATTATTTGAATTAAAATCAAAAAAGAAAAGTGAAAAATTACAACAATTACAGTAGATTCAATGATGTTACGAAGATAGCTTAATTCGCGAATAGATGCCTGTAGCTTTCTCTCTCTAGGGCCTGCACCCATATAACGATTCGAAGAAATTGTTTTTCAACTGATCAAAGCAGCATTGGCTTTCAATCGAACTAAATTTGTTCGTGATTCTTGTCGTCGACTTTCGAATTTGAACGTACCATTGTGAGCGCAGCTTTTACGACATTATTAGTGATAGCAAGGCGATCAATTGATCACAAAACTAATCCTCTATGCTCCCTAAATTCGTTTAAACGAGGCAGTATACCAGCTTCTTTATGACAAATTAAGAATGATTTAATCTGGGTTCACCAAACCTTCCCGCCCGCTTCATCATATTTCTGTTCAAACACCCTCTATCGTCATAATGCACTGTTTTGCCAAAAAAAAAAAATCTCACGCAGACATAACCACAATTTACTTAAAAAAAATCAATTTTTATTTAAATTATTTTCCGCTCACGATCAGAGACTTCTCTTCTAACAATTTCAGCCCATTACATCGAAATATTATAATTGTGACACAAACCCTGCTTATGCCACATAACTGTATTCGTCGCCCGAGTTTGGAGTCCTCTCAATGTACTGCTTATCAATTAGGGATTCTATGCATTTCTTGATCATCGAAATGCTGGGCGTAAAACTCACCTTCGATTGCGATAAAATCTGCGAAACAAAACATTGATTAGTTTCGAACACACAGAACGAAAAAAAACGAAAGCTCACCTCTTGAATAAGAGCATTATGCCGTAATACTTTTCGAGATTTCATTATCCGCACAATAGCTGCTTGCAGATATAGTTTCCGATCCTCATCGACTGCGCTCATTGTATGTTCCACCTAAATTGCAAGGCTCAGAAGATATTTGTGATTTACAAAACCAAGACACGTTCTTACCTCTTGTGGTGTTTCCTTTTGTAGAGCAGCCGTAATCTTGAACTTTGTTCTCTTGTTTGTGTATTCGAAATTCAAATCAATTTTCGTGTCACCCTCTAAGCTCTCCGAACTGGCCAACAATAGTTTTGATTCAATCAGAGATTGCATGTGTTTTTGGAAGGTCTCATTGTTCAGCTGAAGTGTGGTTTGAATCTCCTTGCAGGTCAACGAATCGCATGTTTCGAACAGTAACAGCATTGCCATCTGATACGTTTGCATTGTGACGATGTATGTTTTCTTGAGGAACCCGATTTTGAGCTCGCCATGGCAGAGATGATGTAGCCAAGTCAATTTTCGGCCACTGAACGACGTGTGATAGAAGTTTTCAAACTGTTTGGGGTAAGCAAAAGTTAAGGGAAACAGAGGAGGAGCAAAATTCACAACTCACCATCCGTATGGACTTTTCAAATTCTTGGGGAACCGCAAAAGGTATAACTACTTGTGTTGGTCCCAGGGGCCATGCACCAGCTTGTAAAACTTTGATCGATAAGTTAATACCTAAAAAAAGACGATAAACAAAGTCATGAAAAGGACTAATTTCGAGTCGGAATTCTTTACCTAAATCTATATTTTCCTTTTTTAAGTGACTATTGAATTTATTGTTAAGGTCCGCCGACAAGGAAATGTCTGTAAACATTCTGTGCAGCTTGTTTGTGAACTCGTAGCCACATGCTTGCTGAAAAGTGGGAAGATCTTTCGTTATAAAGTTTTGCTTTACAAATATGTAGCAAAAAACTCACCTTTAGCCTGTTTATCATTGCCTCTTCTGCGTCCATGCTCTGTGACTGCTCATGGATTAATCTTTCGAAAGAAGATGATAGAGACTTTAACAATATTTAAAAAAAAAAAAAAAAGGAAACGCGTTTACCTCTTTGCCAACATTCGACTGTAAAACTTTTGATACACGTCCTTGTCCTCGATGTACTTGAAAATTGTTATATTATTTGTGAGCTTCGCATCGATCTCTGTCTCTGATGTTTTCGACTTCTTCAGCAGTGTATCACAGTATTTGGCAACCAGTTCGGCGCTGCGACATTGTTGCCGATCGTTTGGACGACGATTTATAACAATGGCGCAAGCCTTGTCTAGTGCACTTAGAAAAAATGAGTCATTTTCGAATACATCAGCAATCAGTTCCTGGTATTTCTGGTGGACCTTTAGCATATTCTCTACAAACTGAATATGCATATTTTCGCCCTTCAGTGTGGATATCGTTTCGATTCCTTCGTTCTTTATGTGATCCAAAAATGTGTTGATCAAAAGAGTTTTCATGCGATCCGGGATCGGCTTGAGCACAATGTACATATTGCGAAGGTCCTTGCGTTTCTCTTGCGACACCATTTCCTTGCACTCGGAATAGAGAAAGTCCAAGCGATCATTGATGAAGCCTTCTTCGCATTGCTTGCGTAGTTTTGATACAGAACTGTATGGAGGAAAGTTGTTTTAAGAGTAATTTAATTTAGTTTGTGTCAATTATTTCATTTAGCTGTGAGTACAGTTCCTATCCTGCTGTCCTGCACTAATCTAAGTGGAGAAATTATAATTGTTGACTTGGATTAGTACTATAGCTAAACGGGATTTCCAGGAGCTGTTTTTTTTTTTTATTGCAAAAAAGAAAGATCTTCTAAGCGATTTAGTTCCCACCTTTCTTCGGGAAAATTGGTGTTAATACAACAAAAAATTAAAACGTCACAAGAATACATTTATGTGACGTCAGTAAATTACAATAAACCAAGACGATAAAATAACATTTTCATATTAAAAAAAGACCGTCAAGTATGAAGACATACGCGGAGCGGACCTTCGGCTTTTTTTGTAGGTGAAGCTAACCTTTATTGCCCAGTTTGTGTTAAATTCTATTTGTTTGTTATTATTTCTGGGGATATTTTACATTCGCTTGTATCCTTTTTTGTAGTGGAGTCCACTGTTCTTATAGAGGGTGATTTTTTAATTTTGTGCCTTAAAAAAAAGGGTGGCATTAAACTTTTCCTTTAATTTTTTTATAACTTTTTCTTAAAAATGAACTGTTATAAGCTTATTGTTTTTTTAAGCTGTTGTGTTAATTAACGTTCATGAGGTGTTAGGGGGGTTCACACGGTACAACATGTAGGACAACATTCGATGTTGTATCGTGTGAACGAAAGAAACATCCGCTTGGCAAGCGTGCTTGATGGTTCTCAAAAAATGTTGACGTGTGAACAGATGTTGGTCAAACTTCCTTTGTGTTTGGCATTCGGCAAAAATTTACATGTGGAGAAGATGGCGGCAATATCTAATAAAGCGTTTAGGGAGAGGGGGGGGGGGGAATATTTTGAGGAAAAAAAAAACACTTAGAAAAAACTGAAGTTGTACACATTCTTGATGAATGTGAACGCAAAACTTATTTAACAGTAATTTTTTCATCTAGGAATGACTTATAACATGTTGTACCAAGTGAAACCCCCTGTTGTGCTTGCGTCGAATTTGGTTGATGTAAAATAAGTGGCCCAGAAGCTACGATAGATATACACATTTGCTAACAGCTTCATTTAGTCAGCCAACTTAAGTGTCTTCAAGCACTCTAGAAAACAATTTACTATTCTAAAGTTTTTTTTTTTAAAAAAAAAAGGGCTACAGATGGACTAAGTTCGTTATTCGTTTCGAATTTTTGCGTCTCACCGTTTTGAAAATAGAGGGAAGGACATAATATTTTCAGGCCTTTTTTTACCATTTTCAAAATCAATTTAATTTTTTTTTCAATTACCGCTGGAACGGGGCATAAAAGTCTCTGATGAGCTCTTTTAACACTTTTTTTAAGAGCAATTATTTTTTCAAAAAGCTTAAACAGAAGCCAATGCTAATAGACCGTAACTAGTCTTTAGACTAGCTTCATTTCACTTGTCTTATGGTATCGTAGATAAAATACATTTAATTGGGCCGTTCTTGCATTACCAGCTTTAAAAAAAATATCAAATCCAATAGTTTTTTAAAGGCCAACACAAAAAAAGCTCTATAAAACTCGATCTGTGCCTACTGTCAACTCACCTTGAATGTAGAAACTTTTGTGCTCTTCTGTTCTCGTCGTCCAGAATTTTAATTACTTCCTCCATGTATTCGCTTACAGAACATCTCTGCAAGAGTTTCGATGCTTCGGTGCTGTAGTATTCGCAACTAGCTGCCAACATTGGGGTTTCGAAAAGGTCCTGATACAGTTTCAAGGACCCAGTCTTTTTGTAGTCCCGCACCCGGACGAAACTCAGAATAACGCCGTGTATGACTTTCAAGCGGTGCGAATTGATTTCGGGGCTGCCAGCGCGATCAGCACCGATTCCTTGAAGGATGTGCTTGACCAGCTCCTTTCCCAGTGACTCGACCATATAGATTCTCCATATATCGAGACCTGTTACAATTTTCAATCAATAAAAAAGGCTTCAATAATTTTAACGGAGTCTGTGGTACCTAATTCTTCTATCTCCATAAGCTCGTGCGTCTCGGGGCAATGCTTGCAATATGAAATGTCTGCATCTGAGAGTTTCTGCTTTTTAATGTGCTGCTGATTCAGGTATCTGTGAAGGAGAAGGTGTTTCAACACAGGTCCTTGGCTGAGATTAAGTAACATACGAATATAATTTGTCCAAGTAGCGAATGCCCTCGCTGTACTCCCACCATGTGTCGTAGTATCGTTGCAACAAATCCCCTTGACTGTTCTCGTCTGACTCGAGGGAGTTCTGTGGAGCCACCTTTGTGGCAAGCATATTCTGAACATGATTTTCTAAAAATTGCTTTGTCTCGAAGTACAACTTCTCCGCCAGCGGCTCCGGATGAGCGACACACAAAGAATACACGTCACTGAAATCGGAATCGAAATGGCAATTAAAATTTTGTGTCCACAGGTCGATAGAGCACTCACCTGAATCTGTTGTTCCAAACGTCGCGCTTAACATTACCAAGTGTTATCACTGCCTCGACAGTCTCGCGTAGATCGTGCCAAACTTCATTGAAATTCACAACTTTTGGTTTCAAAGACATCCTCTCAGCTGAAGGAAGCAAAACAAGACGAGAATCAGAATGTAATGACGACGAGCACACTTGCAAGAGATAAATAAATTTATGGCAAGGTGTTATGACTTTGGGTTTCTATTTTTAATTTAACGACGAGACTCCGCCAAGCTGTGAGTTTATACAGATATTTTCTGCATTTCCCCGAGTTTTGAACAAAAGGCGAAACGCACCGAGTGAAATATCTGAATTAGAGGTTCCTCCGCATGGAGACAACTTTATGTTTGAAATTTGCGAAGCTATTTAACAGGAACAATTAAAGGCAGATTGCATGTAATGCAGGTAATTATTTTTTTTTCTCGATTAAGCAATTTGAGGGACGACAACAACAGCGCACATATGACACACTGAATGGCTCGAATCGAGGACACGGAATGAATGGGCGAAATATTTTGCTTCACAACACTGTGCCACTGGGGCAATTGTTCTAGAGATTGTTTTAGTTTATTCTTGGGGCACGGCAGAGTTTACCTTTTCAAAATAAATGTAATTGTAAAATTGATTTTTTTGCATAGAAAATTTAGAGCTGCTGTCAAATGATAGAGCTCTTCGCGAAACTATTTTTTCTTTTCTATTGAACTTGCGTTTGTCTCGTTTTATCCTTCTATAAAAACTTCAGGAGTTGGCGCTGTTGCGTTTTGCTCTTTCGAACATACAGTGATTTGACAGAACTGTCACATCTTCTGTGGGGAATATGGAAGTCTGGCAGCTGCTATGGTGAGAAATACAAGTACAGTTATGGTTATGGGTGAAGTTTAGGCCACAAATTACTGAATAACCAGATATTCAACTTGCGTCCCTCGTACCCTCCAACGCCCATTTGTCTACGTTTTTGATAAAGCCGTTAAAGTTTTATAAAGCTTTAAATTTCCGTGTCGGTGAATATGTATAAGAAGATGCAAAAACAATTTACCTTGCGTGATCAGCTGATGTAAACAGTCAAAAACGAAATTGCATGGAAATGACGAATTGAGGAATTTACTCACATTTGTAAACAAATGTCGGCGGAAGGGTAAATTCCTCAATTTCAGCTTGTGGGCAAAGCTTTTACATGTCCGAAGTTGAAAATCTAGTTATTCAGTAATTTATGGTTTAGGTGACCTGCAGCGTTGTTAAATGTTTAGGTTCACTTAAACCGCAAAGGCGCTTCACTTATACTATGTCTTCACCGGCAATTAAAAGAGGATTAGTGGAAGACCATTAAAAATAAATCCCAAAGTGGCTCCAGGATTAATCTGACGCAAACACTCTGCATCTCTCATTTCTGGCGTTGTCATTTCCCAGGGAGCGAAAAAAATCACAAAAAACGTCATTGAGACATATCTGTCGTACAGGGACAGTTTTCAGTTTTTTGATTCTCAAACTGCTAAAAAGGTGTAGAAAATAGGTTTGTAAAAAGGTTAAAAGGGATTTATGAGAGGATTTATTTTTAATCGCTTGCCGAGAGGATTTAAATTTGTATGGAAAGTCGCACGATTTGCAGAGGATTTAATAAAGATTTATATTAATCGCGGTTTAGTGCCCGGTGACGACATGGTATTAGGTTAGGATGTTTATGAAGCCTACTTTTATTTGTTTTTGGGATGCAACCCCAAACCCATCTAATATAATAAATAAATGGGTATGTATTATTGACGATTGCAAATTCTACCTATAAAGGATGGGGCAGGCATTCTGCAGGACCCAACAATCTTATTTAAAAAAGGAACAAGCTAGGTAGGTAAGTAGGCAGTATATCCCTTTACCCGAGATATCACTAAGCTCATCGAAGAAAGGTTGGTTCAGTGCTAAAAGCGGGAAAGCAGGCCACAGCCAGTTTCTGTTGCTGACGTGTTACTACCGAACATCTTAAGCCGCGTTGTCACAAGGAACAGAAACAGGAACAGAAACAGAATTTCATACATTAGCAACGCAAAAAGCATTCAGCGAATTTAGGTTTCAGTTGCTAATGTATGAGATTCTGTTTCTGTTCTTGTTTTACGATGCTTGTGACAACGCGGCTTAAGGTACGTCCAATATGCCAAAATGGCATTCAGTCTAATCTAAATAAATAAATAAATAGAGTGGCGCAACAGCTCGAGGTGAACCAGGGCCAACTTCTCAACAATGTATGCTGGTGTGTTAATTTCTTTTACATACAAAGGGACCTACAATTTTTCGCCGAATCCGAACGGCACTTTGAGAAGTTTTTCAAGACAAATGATACTCTCGGAGGGCTTGTCAGACCCTCGCGGAGGTGGGGACCGTGAAAAAGAACAAGTCTTTTTTTTCAGGTGACGATGGCAGGATTCGAACCCAGGCATCCGGCGTAGTAAGCACACACACTAACCACTACGCCACGGCACCCCACATTCAGTCTAATCTAAGCTTGAGTTAATCCAGATCAACTCTGATGAACAGTATTAACTTCTTTGAATGTTTTTTCTGTGTTAAGTGGCAGTTGCTATGCGTGTTTCTGTGAAAAATTACATCTGCAAATGAATTGAACTTCTTTTCCTGCGTTTTTCTGTGTGAAGTTAGAGCTGGGAGAGTCAATAATTTCGAGAGTCAAAGATTTTGACAACTTTACTGGCGGATAGTTAACTGCACGAAAAAAACTGCAAGCCGAGTTAACTCAAGATTCGTTTTTTTCCGGGACTAGCAGATCATGGCTTAAGCTGGGCTAAACTCAGCACTGAAAAACCGGCCCTTAGAACTATAAAGCTTCATCATGCTCTCACGTAAATCTATCGAAAAGCGTAGTCGCGCAGCAATTTTAATACAATCGTAGAAAAGAATTAAGCCTTCAGCCCAATGAATCCGTTGCATCCGTTACGTCGAAGTACACAACTGACAACTCAGTGAAATACACAACGTTCTTATGGGAAGCGAGGTACGTCACGAAGTTCTTCAATGGGCCGCTTCCCAAAAGAACGTGTATATTTAACTCAGTTGTCAGTTGTGTACTTCAACGTGATGGACGCAACGGATTCATTGGGCTGATGGCTTTAGAGCGACGAACCACTTGTTAGCGTACGAGTTTTCGACCGCAGTTCTGACACTCCATTCATACGGCAAAGGACCCCGCATCAATTTTGCATAAAAAATTGGGTTTCACTCAATTTCTTTCAAACCTAATGCAAAGCGTTGGTCAAATCGTTCTGATCAAATGTCTTCACGGGCGGGAAAAAAATAGGATTTCGAGACATCGGCTGACGAAGATGGAGACTTTTTTAATGCTGAAAACCTTATTTGGCTTAATAACAAAAGCTTATATGCAAGCTGATTCAGTCCAGGTGTGACAATAAGTAAGAGCGTGTAGGTTTAGCCAAGATAAGGAAAACATTTCGGCCGCAGATATCGGCGAACTTATTGAGCCTGTCAGTTAGCTTCATGATTTTTCATTCACATGGATTGCGGCCAAATTTTGTGGTTTGTGAATAAACTTTGACAATTCGCAACTCAAAAAAAAGGTTCGCAGCAAAAGGTATGACATTTGAATAACATTTCTACCTTTGAAACTATTTTCGATAAAGTAAGGCCGGAGCGTTGATGTCCGTCCGCTCTAGGTGACCCAGCCATCGCAGTCGTTGTGGTCTTCTCTTCTGGCCACCTGTACAGCTCGTAAAATTCGGTGTTATATCTCCTCCTTCACTCTCCGTCTATCGAGGCGGGACCCAAAATCCCCCGAAGGATTTTCCTCTCGACACAACCAAACCGTTTTCATTCGCCTTTGACAAGCGCCTTTTGCATCGTTAAGCACTACTGTGACGATGAGGGTCTTATAAATGGACATTTTTTGACATTTGAAATTTCTACCTTTGAAAATATTTTTCATTAAGCTTATAGAAAAAGCGAGCTTTTGAAAAAAACGGCTTTATCCATACCTATGCTCTGTTATACCGTGTCTCCACCAAGCATTAATTCGCGATTAGTATAAATCCTCTACAAATTACCTGATTTCAAACATTTCGGCCAGCGATTAAAAATAAATCGTGTTATTAGTTGGATTTACCGTCTGCACAAATCTGTTTTATGTGCCTTTGTAACAGTTTGAGAACCAAAAAAGGAAACTGAAACTGTCCCTGTACGATAAATGTAGAACAAATACATTTTCTATTGCGATTTTTGCAACGAAAATCTTTTTTTCGCTCCTGGGAAATGACATTGCCACCCTTTTTTGAGAACCAAAATTACAGAAAATGAGTGTTTTTGTCAAATTAATCCTATATTTGTCCGGGGAGCCACTTTGGGATTAATTTTTAATCGTCTCCCGCTAATCCCTTTTTTTATTTCCGGTGGTAACATAATATTACGTGAGTACCCATCTTACGATCGAAATGTAAAGCCCGTAGATGACTCGAAGTCCCTATTTGTTTCCAATTCTAAGCTGCCTATCTAAGATGAACTCAAAATGTTAAGATCGTAAGAGAAGATTAGGCTATTGCCCTAAACTTTCTTTACCTGCAACTTGGTCTCATGATATTTGTAACTTCAACAAGCCACTTCTGTTCAACTATGGTGGCTCTTAATATCTTCACTAATGTTTAGGTCTACGTCGATGCAAAAAAAGGGTTAGCAGAATCTGAACACAGCAATGAAGAGTGCATAGAACTCACACTAGACATATTTCTTTTTTAGTTCTTTTAGTTTTAGAGTATTGAACAGAGTTTGAGCACAATGAGCGTTCTCTGAACCGAGTGCGCTCTGAGAACTTTATTCGCATTTTGTAGCGCACTGGCGCACATTTTCTCTTATCTTTTAAAATGCAAAATAAAAGAAAACAAAACTTAAACCAATTGATAAAATATTTTTTACGATGTGAAAAATATTGCTAAAAAAAAGACCCGTGGAATACGAGTCAAATTATTAAATATTAACTTTTACATTTTTAATATTTCATTAAATATTTTTTAAACTGGTTATGCGAATTATAAACAGCATTTTTTTACGGATCTATCTCTGTATGAGATATAACAGGGCCATCATGCTCTGAGCGGAAATAAAAACACGAACCGGGCTCTGCTCTGGTTACTTTGAGCACAGAAACAAGAAAGGTATACAATTGTTTTTTTGACAGTTCGAGCTCTACGCTAACGTCCTCTTAAAAGTACCATGAGAACAAAAGGCTTGAATCGATTTAAACAATTTGTTTTAGCTGACTTCAGCTCATCTAAATCAAAGGTTATTGTTTATCACTATCGTGAACCTAGCCTATTGTCAAAAAAGAAACTGCCGAGGTTGAAGTAATTTTGTTTGAGAAGTTTTTCCAAACTAAATTTTTGGTATCGCTGTCGCTCCATGTATTCTGGGGTTTCAAAATATATTAAATAATGTCCTTCAGGTGTGCATACCAAGACTGCTTGTGTGTAAAATATCCTTGCAGCGATATTGCCTTTTTCGGTCTTCCGAATGATGATCGCCGCAGCACTTGGATCAGGAACTCTGGAAATAAATCCCTTCTGGCTTTGAATTCAAAGCAGTTGAGGTATTTCTGTGAAAGCCATTTTCGCAAATGCGACATTCGTTTTCAGTTTAGTAGGAAAACGCTAAGGAAGCACGCTGTTCCAATTGCCCATCCATCATGTGAATATGTGGAAACTTACGAAACAGAGTTGCCGAAAACGAGGTAAGTAAACCTTGGAACTAACGTGGCGCTAGTCGGCCAAACGAGGCTTATTTTTGTTGACTGCGATCCTTATGATGTTGGGCTAAACGAACCGATCGGAATTCGACTGAAAGAACCTTCCAACGAACTTAATTATTGCTTTTATAAACTTTTAAGTTTTGTTGCGCCACCTTAAGTAAGTGAATAAGAAAGTTTAAGAAGCTCTAGGATACATATACAACTGCTTTTTAGATGGATCGTTCTAAGCTGTTGTTTAGACATCCTAACGATTCTTAAACTTTCCTAGTTACTTGCTTAAGGTGGCATGTAATCCGGGATGGACCTGTGCCTCAGCCTAAAAGCGTCGCAAGCCAGCTCTGTCTCTAGTTTTCCACGCGGAGTTGGCTGAGGTACCCTTCCACTTGCATGCGGCGCCTGAGTCTTGGTACTCCTCTACTGCGCCGTCCCTGTGCGGTGGACTCGGAAGATTTTCTGGGCCCGGGCGTTGGTTCCCATCCGTTCTAGATGACCCAGCCATCAGAGTCGTTGTACTATTTTCTTCTGACCACCTCGTTGTCGCTGTACAGCCCGTACAGTTCGGAGTTATATCTCCTTCTTCAGTTTCCATCTATCCAGGCGGGACCCAAAACACCCGAAGGAATTTTCTCTCGAAACAACCTAAACCGTTTTCACCCGCCTTTGACAAGGTCCACGCTTCTGCCCATAAAGCAAGACTGGGATGATGAGGGTCTGAAAAATTGACACTTTTTGAGAAAGGGCTTTGCTATTCAATTTCCATCTTAGCCCGAAGAAACAAGAGTTGTCTATCATTTCATCCGGAAGATAAATTTATAAAACAAGAATAGGCTACACACTTGCGTTACTTATCACGTTGCGTATGAAATATAGTTTTATGCCTGCAAACAGTTTGTAAAATCATCGGCTCAAGTCTCTCACCCTACACTTATCACAATTTCCGTCACAACTAAATCAAGTCAACGTTAAGCGACCACTAGCCTCTACCTCTCAATTGATGAATTGAATGAAAACCAATTTGCTCTTTTAGAAAAACTCAAATCGAGGCCGACGTAGAAGACTCAGCCGAACAGGTGGAAGAAAAAACCCAGCAAGAGGAAAACACTGTTCTTGTTATAGAAAAATTTGTGAGTAATAGTGAGGATGCCGCTGATTCTTACGGAGCTGAACAGAGAATCTTGGCCGACCATCAAAGCAACGAATGTGCAACAGGTGACGAAAGCCCCTTCGCTTTGCTAGACTATTACCTCACAGACGACCTTTGCGAAACACCCCAACAAAGTGAAGTTCCCGAAGCTCCTAAAGTACCCGAACAGTATGAAGAACCCGAAGAGACTGAAGAGCCCACATCACAAGAAGACGAACTCTGCAACGACAGTGTAACTGTATACTATGAAGATTCAAGTAACAATCAGGTTGATTCTTCGACATTTGAAGCGAACACCGACGAAATAGCTGACCCATCTGAAAATGAAATCGTAATCGAGCAGCAAGTTCCGACAAAAAGACAAAAACTCGAAAACGACACAACAAGCAGTGCTCAGGTCACGACCACAATCAACGAGTATGAGGAGGACAAACACTTTGCACTGTCCTTAGTGGGCTACTTCCAGCGTCTGCCCAAGGGAACTAAGGCATTGGCAAAGCTTAAAATACTTCAATACTTGACCGAACTGGAGATTGGTGTCACGGCAAATCTCTAAGATAAAATAAATTTCGTTTTAAAATTAAAATTTTTCATTTTTTATTTATCTTTATTCTAAAGTAGCATTAATTTTGTTAACAAATTATTTTGAAAAAATACGTATAGATATAAATTAAGCAACAACAAAGACGCAATGGCAATGCAGAGCAACCTAAATCACAAGATATTTTCTGTTTGCACTATATTGCACTAGATTTCATTCCCTATAATATTATATTTCATTTGAATTATGGTAATTTTTACTTAACTAACATGCAGAGATCCAAATTTGTTAGCTAATCATATAATCAATATTTTGTGTTTGTGTTTAAGTACAGTATTCACAAAATGCTAATCGCTAATTTATAATATAAATGTTAAGGGGCAGAGAGGACAATGTTTTAAATATTACATCAGGATGTGTAATTAAGTTTATATCGAGTTTTTGTGAAGTATATACAGTTGGGGAGACAACAGTTGAATACTAGCCTGGGGGAGAGAAATACTACATTTTTGAAGTCAGTTAAACTTTCAATCACAACACCTGTGTTAAGAGGTCATTCTACGATCAGTAACGATGTGAAAACAATACCCATATGGTACCTATGTAGATCACTGAAGAAACTAAGGATCTGGGTAGTAGACACATCTTGACATCATTGTTCTGTTTTGTCTAGTCCTCTAATGCAGAAGAAATAAGCTCCTCGAATGTTAAAGAATCAAAACTATCGAGCGGACCAAGAACCTTTTAAAGCTCCTTTCGAGCGTTCAGTTGATGGCACTAAAGCCTCAGTTATCAACCAAACCAAAGTTGTCATTTAGCATAATTTAAAAAATGCTCCAATTTTTTCTTTGCAAGTTGAAAAAATCAGAAAATTCAGTTAATAAATTCATTTGTGTCAAAGAACTCGACAGTCATCGAAAATAAGCTTCTGTTACTGTCACTAAAGTTTCTATGCATGCCTCATGCCGTGTGATTGCAAATGTTACAGTTACCCTCTGCAATGGCGAGCACGATGTCAGTCCCATGGACACAGCCTTTTTTGATATTTTTTACAATGTTTTCTTTCGATAACTTCATTGAAGGAGTTGGTCTTGCACTAAAGCACCCATGAGTTAACCCCAGATTCAAAAAAGGGATTTATTTAGCCAACCCGAGGTTAATTCAAAGGAATTATGAAAAAGTCCCCACCCCATTTGGTGTTTAAGAACAGGCGTGAGAGTTGATCGCAAGTTGCGCCCTGCCCAAAACACAAACTTCAAAGGATTTCGACTTAAAAGGAAGTCCGCGAAAACCATATGTGAAGCGTATATTTCAACGAGACTTCGGTTGAAGTCATCACGTTGAATATTCATATTGAATCAAAAGATGTAAGAAACCCGTGACCCCACGCCTGTTGTGAAACACAAAATGGGGTGAATTTCTTTGAATATTTTCAAAAGTCCCCCAGCATTTTATATGTCTTAAACTAGCAATTTGCGAGTTGACTAATAAAATGTTTAAATTTTTTGAGGTTAATTGTTCTTCAACAATTAACTTTCTTCAACAACTCAAAAAAAAATTGCAGACTTATTTTTATAAAACAAAACAGCTATAAACACTCCTTCTTACGGGCGGTCCGACATTTCACACTGCATAAGTTGACCACGTTCCTTAATTGTGGTTCAAAGTGTTTAAACACAAGTAACAGAGGAAGTCTATTGCAGAGAATTGAACGGCTCAATAAGTATAAGTAAAAACTATACAAGCAAACAAAAATCGTAAGATTAACACTCCTTCTTAGGCACCAACTTTTGGGCGAACTTAGCAGAAGCTAAGCGAACTTTCGCAGAAGTATGGGCAAATTGTGTGAATAGCAAACTTATTACTGGCGCTAAGCTTAAACTATTCCGCTCGACTGGTTCCTCTACAATCTTGTATGGAGCGCAAGTTTGGGGTTACCGAGTTTTTGAAACGATAGAGCCCCTTTTAAAATTTTCTTCGATACATTTTAAGAGGGGCTTTTAAGTTGCCTAGTAATGCTCCCAATTATTTGATTCACCAACGAGTATTTCGCCTCTGTTTTTATGTTTATTGGATGAAAGCCTCAGTGCGCCCCCCTTTTTTAACGCAGTTCTAATGCGTTCGATGAAGTAGAGACAACAACCCAGTGCACTCTTTCAGAGCTTTGTTCCGGACATACATTTTTTTCGGGACAGAAAGAAAAGTGCTGTAAAAGTTTGACGGCTCAATCGTTTGTTAAATGTGTGCAATGGGTTTTTGAGTTTCACAGTACCTGTGAAACTGAAGACCTGTCCTTTTACGTTAGATAAAAGTTAGAATTTTCAATGCTGCTTTGATTTTTTGACAATTAACTGAAAAATCTCTGATAATTTTAAGGGAGCATTCTGGGCTGTGCCCAATTTATCTATCGAATGAACCTAGCCAGCCGAAGATTCCGATAACTTCATTGGCGGCACAAGCTCTGCACCAAAAAAACTACTCTCTGGTTAAAACCAAATCATTATTTTTCGGGACTAATAGATCTTGGCTTCACTCGCTACACGGAAAAATGGCTTCAAGAGTAAAACTTGCCTTGAAAAGTTTCGTCAACATCAACCGGTCGACTTGATCTTGGCATGATCTAGACACAACCTTGAGGTGAATTTCCGGGGGGCAAGCGCTTCAATGGAGCTCATATGTATTTCTGGAAAATTCTTCAGTGAAAAAATAACCCAAAACAAAAGTTATAAGGTGGAACTTGCCATTTGAAATTCCTATGATTTAATGATACAATAAAGAAGATTTCTTAAATGGGAACGCATTTTAAAGGTACGGTTTGAAATTTGACAGCCCGCGTGCGAATAGTCAGGTTTTGCTCTTTTGCCTCTCCCTTAAGGCCCAAACATAATAGGTTTGAGCGGATTTAATCTTATGTCGAAATACAACAAAAATCCCACTCAAGTTCTGCCGAAAGATTGTGTTGCCCATAATAGACTTAAGCAAACGATTTGAAAATCTCGAGATTTCACTGTGAAAAGATGAGATTTCACTGTGAACGTCTCGAGTATCACATCGCCGTTAAAATTTTAAATCAAATTTGAAAATTATGTCACTTTTTCTTCAACTTTAGATGTTAATATCTCCGAAACCGATTGTCAGATCTAAAATATCTTTAAATTTTGAGGTCAGCGTACAATTCTTGGTATATTCCCTTCTTTCGCGGATTTTCTAAGTTTAAAAATAAATATGGGCTTAAATATGGCAATGAGTGAACTAATGACAAGCAAAAGCAAAACTCTAAGCCAACACAAATTAACGAAAACCTTGCGAAACCCAGAATTAGGCTATTATGGTCGTGGCACACAAATCGGAAAGCCGAATTAAGTTCATCCAAGTCTATTATGGTTGGGCCCTTAGGCCCAGTTAACTCAAAGCTAAACTAAAGTTGGCTAATCTGGGATTAAAATTAATTTATGTTTAACTCGCGAAGCAACTATACAAAGTTTAATTCAAGCCGGTGATGTGAGTTGAAAAACAGAAAAGATAGTTAGCCGAACAGATAGTCCGATAGATAGTCCGAAAGCTCTTTGAGTCTTGATTTAAGTCACAAAATTGCTTGGACTCTGGACTATTTCAGAAGTTACTCAAGGATTCACCGAAAGGCATATTTCTGGGGCTAATGCACTTGACTTAAAACTGGTGACCCGACCCTCAATCCTTGTAACCCGATCAGAAAAGAGGTGCCATGTTTTCTTACTTCTTTAAACTGCCTTAACTATGCACTAATAAAATTTTACCGAATTATACAGCTTCTTATTTTGACTCATCTATTTACATTGAGTTGCAAAAATTAAAGAATTTTACGAAACAATTCGAGTAACTATTTTTTGTTTTCTACTACCATTTTACTGTGTATACCTGCCCTTCATTTGAGTTTTGTCCTCTCTCTCTATTAGAACTATAAGCTGCCAGTGTTAAATGGTTCTTTTTTTGTTTATCTAAAATCTACTTTCTTTGCATATCGGTGGTGTTTTCTTTTCTATCTTTTTTTTGTCTACCTCTAAAGTTACCTATTTTGCCTTAAGATACATTATTATGTGATATACAAAATTAAAATCTTATTATCAAGAAATTTGAATAAAAAAAAATAAAAACTGTTTTGTTTAGTTTTTAGAGGATATATAGCATTCGTCGATTGTCTGTTGAGCTCAGGTCGATCCTTACAAAAAAGAAAAAATATCAGATAGCTATAGACAGAAAGCATAGTATATCGCACTTTGTCCTTTCATTATTATTAATTCTACCCATCATCACTCCTGTTGAATATTTTATTAACTCTCTTCGTCTGGCAATGTGAAATGTATAAAATTAGAAAATTCCTTTGGTAAACTCTATGAAGGACTATAAATATAGATAGAGAGGGGATATCCTTATACAGTCCTTGCTTCTTCAACGCGCACTATTTAGGTAGTTATGCTCTTACGACTTGTGGTACGCTATTTTTCAATTGCGGGCTTTTCCTTGACTTAAAATTAATTAACAGAATCACTCGCTATTAACGAATCCTTTTCGCTAAATTCACTAGGCTCTACGTTAATATTAGTTAATAGTGGTGTTTTACTGTCGGCTTCCGCCTCATTTAAAGAGGCTTCTTCCATTGGCTGTTCCTTGTTGGATGGGATTGCAGCACTGGATGGATGTGATAGCGAATTGTTTTCTATTGTTGTTGTGCAACTGCTATCGTTGGACAGAGCAGTGTTGTTTGATGTGCTAACTTGTTCAGCATCGTTTGACTGATTGCTTTTGTGGACATTGTCCAAATTGGATTTTGAAGTCATTGGTTTGGTGGTATGATCACGACCCTAATAAAAAAAAACAATAGTTAAAGTACAAAACTAATTTATCAAAGAAAATACCGTTAAGTAGTATGTCATCAATTGTCCTTTGCCTTTGACAGAAACCAGACCACGCTGCTCAAAGGTGTAACCGAATTCTTTTAGAATATTGCATGTCTCTTCAGTCACCTAAAAAATATCGAACTTAATTCAGTTTTACTCATTTTCTTAAGAGTATCTTACCTGTATTGCACCCGCCTTACCGGTGCTCTCCATTCGTGATGCGACATTGACGGTATTTCCCCAAATATCATAGTGAGGCTTCCGAGCACCAATCACTCCAGCAGTAATAGGCCCATGATTGATGCCCATTTTGAGCACAAAATGGTTGAATGACTGCTCGTTGATGCCTTGTAAAGCTCGCTTTAGTTCGAACGCAAACTCCACCAGCACTGATAAGTGAGTCCAGCGTTCCAAGATCGAGTCCCCGGGCTGGGTTTTGCGTGCAATATTGATCCCACTCGCACCCATATAAGTGGAGCCAATAGTCTTTATTTTGATGATATCCTGGAACTGGGGCAGCTCTAGAAGCTGTGAAAAAAAATTGGTTGAGTTGGGCAGTTATTGTGCCAATGATGCTTAACTTTAGTTAGCTTTACGGCAGTGATTTGTATTTTTTTTTTTTTGTATCAAGGCACGTGATTTAATATTAGGCATAAAATAATATATACCCGAGGTCCATATAACACGAAATTTATTCTTATAACTCGAATTCCTATTCTAGCCGAGTTTTTCGGAAAATTAACTATAGGATCGAGAGGAGGTGGACATTTTAAAAATGTGTCCGTTTACAATTTGACAATCTGATTTGACTATCTGACTATGTTTGCTGTTTCAATTAGTTTGCCCCAAAACTCTAGTTGGATTTGAACCGTCGTCACCAGCAAGCTTCGCCTGGCAACTCTGCTTGAGTTCTAGTTCTATTTTCGTGGACGTTCTGAGTCAGGAAAATAATGCTAAAGTTCCATTCAACACGCCCACTTTCCTCCGACAATGTCCTGCGAATGAATTATGGTGCACGCAGGATTTTCCTAAACAAATTATCGCCAGTCATTAGTTGCGGCAGAGCCTTACAGGACATAAGCTGAGATATAGATACTCTATTCCGTTGTGTCGGTCTTCTCCTTCCAGGTTGGATGGCATTCCTACGGTTTAACTACGGCAATAGGCTTTCCTAATCTTCATCATCGGTTGCTATTGAGCGACGATATTTCCTCGCTTTTCCTTGCAGGCTTCACATTTTTAGTTCGTCTATATGCCGCGCCAACTCCATCCGCTTACCGGTCGCCACAACTAATGGTTTTGTTGCAGTGACCTTTAAAAACGCATGGCGCAAGGCGAGGCTGCATCCTTAATGGTCTTCCCGGTTCTGCAACCCTACATTGGCTACACCTCACCAAATTAGTGATCTAAATCGATTTAAGTCCCTCGGAGGTTTGGACACCGCATAATATTAAATGAGTGGCTGATGTCGATCACAATGTGGCCATGTACGATTATGTTTCGACTCGCCGCAAACCAGCCTAAATCTGTTATCGTGTCCTGAGGTTTTTTTTTCATTTGTCGGAGGTTGCTACTATCCGATCTAGCACTCAGACACTACTACTGGTCCATTGTATTACCACGCGGACACCTTTCTTTAATGTATTTAGTTAACCCGTCTTTTGAAGAAAAACGAGAAGGAGCTTCAGTGATGAAGAGCTTAGGTGTTCGGCACTCACCACGTCAGCCCCAAAGATTCGCCACATAATGCGATAGGAAATGTTCTGCTGTATCGTCGTCCTCCCCACAGGCAGGACAGGTGGTGGGTTCGCTCAAGCCTAGCACATTGAAGTGCTTGGCGAAAGCTTGGTGGCCCGTAAGGACGCCAACAAGAAGTCTGCAATCTATTCTCCTGAGAGATAGAAGAAAAGACGCTGACCCCTCGCTGATCTCCGGGCGTAGTCGTTTAGTCTCTCTGCACCCATCGCAGTCACGCCAACGGGCCCTTCCCACAATAAACCCAAGTATCAATGGCAGACGTGACAACAGATACAGGCAGGCCTAAAGCAGGTTCGGGTCCTGTGAAAACCTCTTCTGAGCCTAGTTTGGGAAGCTCATCAGAGATCTCATATTGAAGAATAGGGATTGATAGTCAAACTTAGCTTCGTAAACGCTACCATTTATTCGATTTAAAGAACTCTTATCGTTCCTTGATATCAAGAGGAAATACTCCTCCACCTGTCTTTAAAGCTCTCCGGCAACCTTCAAAAGGGTTTGGAATCAAATAACTAGTATTGATATACTAGGCACCCGACGTCTGCCACGGAAAGGTAAGAGTAGGCGTTGATAGCCGGAGGTTGTTTGGAACAACAACCTAAAGGTGTTTGTAACCTCTTGAGTGCTTATATCTACCTATTGATAGTATTCTTCTCAGCCAAGGGAAAATTAATTGTTTTCGTTCATCACAGCCCCTTTGTTAGCACCTTTAAAAGGCATTCGACGTGGCCGCTTTATATACTTTTAGCGTATTTTTAGAAAATTTTCAAGTTTATAATTACGCATAAACGTTTGTTATACACAACTTATTTAAGCACATATTTTAAGCGCAAGTGTTCCCTTCACGGTGCACCGGTCAAAAAATACAGAAAAGTCAAGGAAGATTTAAACTAAATCTCGCTGTGTTTCCACCTGACAAACTGCGAATATCGACTTGACGCAGGCACTCACTTGTTGTTACGTCGGCACTTACTTGTTGTTAGGTCGGCACTCAAAAAAGAGAGTCACGATGGAATTTTTCTGTTTTAATTCTTCTGTTTTTCTGTCTGTCCTGATTAGTGTACGGTGGAAACATGATACAGACCTCATCGCCAATAACCGCCATAACATTGATCAGGTTTTGGATATTTTTCATATTTTTGAATGTTATTTGACAAAAAAGGAAAGAGAAAATACTCTCGTTTTCTTGATTTTACCGAAACACCGTAAACGATTTATGATTTACTTTTGAGAGCGTTAAAAGTAACTTCCGACAATATCGAAAAAACTCGAGTTCCAGAAAGAAACATGACAACTCGTTAAGAACGTTTTGATTCGAATTTGCGACCTTTTGTTTAGTAGTAGTCACCACGGAGCCCGACTTCCTAACAATCGCTGGGTACAGGTTTATATTCCATCAACTGTTATTATGTACTTTGAGTTATTACTTACCGCATCAAAGTCAGATATAACTTCGTTAAGGAATCGTAAGCACTCAAGTCCTTGATTATTCACCGACTCCTCAGAGTAAAAATCTGAAAATATTGTTCAGAAAAAACCATCACTCATTCAATTAACAACCGGCTTAATTTTACCTGCGAAATTTGGCATACTGGCAAACATCACACCTACTTCAGAGTAACTTTGGGAGTACAATTCATCGTAGGACCTTTTCTTATTTCTCATGAAATGTTCAGCAACATGGACTGGCAGGACATTGTACACGAGTGCCTCATTTCGTTTGCTCATATCAGTCGCCATTTCCTTTTGTTCTGCAACCTCGGTTTTCCATTTGAAAATAACTCTGTCTTCACGGTCCATCTAAAACATGAAAAACGTTAATCTTCGTTAATGTCCTTAAACTTAGTTCTTAAGCTTACATGTCTCGCCAGTAGAGAGAGGGAGATTGCAGCCACTAGGAGAATCGCCGAAACGTTTATATTCGTTGGAATTATTCTAAATTAAAAAAGATTTTACACAAAGATCAATCAAAAGACTAATTCAACTTACGGATCAGATGACAAGAAGTCTTCGAAGCGATACAGATCAGACATCACAAAAACGTTGAAAAAGCAGTGCAAACCTTGGGGAGAAGACTCTCGTGAAGGTAGCTAAAAAATGTTTAAACAATATTTAACCTACCGGCAATAACCGCCATGATAATAATCTTGGTCGTGTGTGTTAACTGAGCAATCACAGATATGGCAATTAAAATCAAAACAGCAAAGTTACTCATATAAGATGGATACATGCTCTTCTCGAGCACCTTTATGGGAGCTGCCAATTGAGTTAGGTTCTTCGTTTCGTCTATGGTGTCGTTGTTAAAGAGTGTCGACCTTGTGGGCATTCCGAGGGCGAATTCGTCCGAATTGTATATCGTGGTAAAGAAATACTAGAAAAAAACAAGGACCATTAAAAATTTCAAAGAAATTTAAGAGGGTTTTTTTTACCATGTCTATGAGGTTGCTGCAGCCGATCGTAGCGCAGATTGCAATAGCTGCGAATGATCTCAGCCATCTAGTGTCGTTGAATCTCTTGCTGGCGTACACAATTTTCGCGTGAATGTGTTGTGGGAAACTTTCGCTCACCGAAATGAACACCAGCAGTGTTACCAACAGCAGAGGAGTAAAAATATTTACAAAGTGGATGCAGTACCTGCAAAAAACGCATAAGTAACCTTTCTCTAGACCCGTATTTTCAGAGTTTTCTACCTAGGTAATACCAAAAACGTGTACAGAACGTCTATGGACTGAACTAATACCGATGCCATCAGTGGTAACGATGAGTACGGTTCGCGGTGACTTTCGTAAGCAGTCTCAAGCTCTGGGCTTTTAAACTTAAGAAACACGGTCGTGTCTTTTGAAAGATTCCTAGGAAAAGATGTAAAATGTTTTTAAAGGCTTGAATTATGTTGTTGTATATTATCGATACCAACCCATGGCCATCACGCGCGACAAGTTCATGTTGTAGACGTTTCTTGAAGTCTTCGTGCTTATCACCTTCGTCTTCTTGTTCAAAGCTTGTAGCTTTGTCTTTTTCTTCGAGGATTTCTTCGTTGTCATCGTCAATTTGATCGCCTTTCTCCTGTTCACTGGGTGCTACGAACTGAATTTACATAAAAAAAATGCTATTAATTAGCATGTTGCTATTTGCAAGATATAAAAAATCAAATAAAGGCAATCATTTTTTTTTGCAAATTTTTTGGCTTTACATCTGTTTTAAAGTGCAGCCAGTATTTTTTATCCTTTCGGCTTGCTGATCCATCAATGACTTTACTGAACTTTCACTTTCTGTATCAAATATCACGTGAACTTTTTTTAAAAGGTCTTTCATTAAGCTCTTCTTATCTTTAAGTTAAAATAAAACAAAGTGTGTGGGATATATCACCAAAGAATGTTATTTCTTTGAGAGACCTTTACATGCCATTAGGTATGGAATATTAAATCGCTCAAATATCCACGGCGGATTCTTTCGGGGCCGCACACTTAAAATATCAAATTTTCCATGACTCTGGCGCATAAATGCGGCTCAATTTGACTGATAGCATGGACTCAGTTGCCTTACAGTGGCCACGGTCAGTTCAATTAACTTCTACATAGATGCCACTTTGAAAAGCTCGTACAGACTTTTTAAAGTAGCATGAGCTGAGTGGTACGTAGCGTTCTAAGGGAACCACATGTCAATGGTGTCCATACCATCAAATTCAGGCCGAAATAAGTTTTTAGTCATCGCACTACAGCGCTCGCCGTTGCAACAAAACAGGCTGAATAAATGACAATGACAGCGAATTTGACAGATTTAACTGCAGAATGCCAAGAAACATAGACGGGTGTTGTAAGAACAGGGTATGCATAGGCACTGATCAACGTCAATCTGGCCCAGTGTTTTCACTGAGATTGTGCATCAAGTGCTAGAGCGAGCGTTGAGCAACAAGAAAATAGGAACACTTTAAAAATGAGCCAGCAGTATTGGGGTTTGTGCTGGGGGCTAAAAACTCTACCACCTAAAAGTTCATAGTGAAACCAATACCCCGCCTCAGATAAGGAATTATCAAACGATGAAAACTTTTAGCTATTGTACACGGACAAAGATTGGTTTCTGGAATGTGAGGAGAAGCCGTTCCTTGCAGTTCCTCATAATGTCGATTCCTCAAACTTGAAAAGTAATAAATGCGATTCAAGATCGCAATATGAGACTGAGAGAAGAAAGGTGGTTAGATGCCCCGAGCGGGTAACACTGTCTTGCTTTATTTCGGATAACCACGTGCAAGTAAAAGGTGAAATGGTGTATGGACCTTTTGATGACACCAACAGACCTTGATCCTAAGAGCCTGATATCCCAGCAGCCCCATGGTGGTAGGATTTTTTCGACCAGGGATGGAATCGCCTAAGGTGATCTATGATAAGTGATGTCACAATAAAGCAACGATTTGGAACAAAATTTTTGTGACCCCCTTACGCAGACGGATTATTTTGATCACATTGACTGTCACAGAATGTGAAAATCACAGATCACCATAGGCGATTCCACCCCAGGTTCCGGACCAGACCAGATTCCGCACTAAAGTATGATGCATTAACAAAATACGCGCTCACAGGGATCTCTTGGATCCGGGCAACAGAAGGGGATTGGGGTTAGGACGGATTAAGTTCGAAATCTCCACCTTTTGTTCGCAACGGTGAAGCCTCTCACTGCAGTCATCTAAAAGATTCAAGACGCCAACAAACGCATTGTCAGGTATAAAATTGATAAGTAAAAGAATCCCTTTGCACGTCAAAACTGGGGTACAATCTATTGTAAAGTGGTCAAGGTCATTTATGCAACCTGAAACACCATCTTGAAGATAAGCTGGATGCTTCCCGTGCTGATCACATAAGCACCGTAACAGAGTGCTGAATTCAGGTCACCACTTCACCTTCTCCTTATAAACTTGGAGAAGACTTTCGGACAGCGACATTCAACATCATAGAGCTTATCTGGCAACAACTTCCTTAAAGCATCTTGATCTTGACTACGATCAGCAGACGATGCACGTGTGTTTACAGCCGCATAGAATAATGGACCTCTCCTCAAAAGACAGCAATCGTAGATAGAGGGAGACAAACCTATAGTTGGGTTGAAAATCAATTCCATAAAAAGCAAGACAACATCAATTCGAGCTCAAATAAGTGTATCTGGACAACCAGCAGTGACTCTCGAAAGCTTCAAATTTCTTGATCACTGATTGCAAGTTTCATACAAACGGATCGGCAAAGTCAAGTCAACGTAAGCTATGTTGCCGAAGGTATGGAAAAAATAAAACAGCCTCATCAGCTTAAGCACGCAAGTTCGACTGTTCCGCTCGAATGTTGAGTCTGTACAACTATATGGATGCAGTACCAAGAAGGTGACCGCCACTCATAAGGAAGCTGCAGGCATTTGTTTATAGGCCAAACCGTGCCTTGAATGTCGAACTTCTGAAAAAAGGACTGTAGCCTATAGGCTGTGTCGGTTCATTCATTGACATGACGGAAATGCCAGTGTATCGGCACACTAAAGAAGGGTGAACTGATTAACCCAAGGTGTCACAAGAGCCGGTGAACCCAGAAATACATGACGTAGAACCGTGGAGGAGAAATACAGACAACTGGAAAAAGTTGGACAGAGCTAAAACCCATCGCTGCAAACTGCACACGATTTCAGACTTGGTACCGGTGGAGGTCCTATACCCCATACGAGGAAACAGTCAATGATGTCATCAGGGAAGGCACAATAATAGGATCCTTTCTAGAAACCGCGGCAGTGCCGGAGCCCCAAAAAAGCTATCGCGTTCAAGAATCTAATTCTAATCTAATATTGTCACTTTTAAGGTCTTCTAACAAAAAACTAGGACCAAATAATAGATCTTCTGTGTGTTACACGAATAAAAGCTTTCGCTGAAAATTTCTTTCTCGTCCTCTGTCTGCCAGAAGTTGACGGCCAAAAAATTCCGCGGGCCTTGAACCAGTAAAAGGGTGTCTCCCTTTTTGGCGAAATCCATCTGCGAGAAGCACAACTGTCTTCACAGCATCTTTTAGGCCTTTCAGGACACATGGTGTGTTGGGGCACCACCAAGATGAGCAACGAGGACAGCTATGCGCGAAGACAAGTATTATTGGCGAATAAGGTCAAGCTGTGTTATAAACATTCATTCAGGCATTCAACACTTCTATCGAACCAAGAGAAATATGTTTCATAATTGGGATGCAGAATCTAGGCTAAGTCTAGGCAGAAATCTAGAAGCTCCGAGTATGAGAAAAGGGTGAAATTAACCGCCTTATAAGTAGTAAAGAAAGTGGTTATAGAATTGCACCAGAAAATGCAGGAAGAAAAAGTAAATAGAGTCAATCTAATCAAGGATATGTACCAACTTAGAAAAAGGTCCCAAGTTCTTCTATTGCACAGCAGAGTCGCGGTTAACAACCCTTTTGAGAATTTTTTAAACCACCAAATAAATCTTTGTCATCAATCACCATCATTATTTTCTTTTTCGCTTATCGCGGAGCGAGTGTGGCTAAAGGGTCCTTCCATCATTCTCGATCTTCCGCCACAACTTAGGAGGCACAGGCGCGATCCCCAATTGGGTCTCGGAGATGTTCCTTACCTGATTCCACCACCTGTTTCTTGGCCTAACGGGGAGGCGACGCGCTCGCATCTCGGCAAGCAGGAAATGTCTAGGATGTCTGTCGTGGTATGCACCACGATCGAAGAATTGATCGTTTCACTCGTAGAAGTAGCTGCTCAATATTAAGATTTCTACGAATACTGACGTAACTTACTCCATCGCGAAGAGTAATCATAAGAGTAAGAATTAGAGCGATCTAATTCTCTCGGTCATAAACCGAATTTCATGACTGCACAAGCCGCACTGGTCTTCCCGCAACAAAGGCTCGATGACAACTCTGGAACGCGCTTCCAATATTCAACACCGTCGCGAATACTTTTCCTGGAAGACTTAATTGAGATTTATCTCTATAATTAGAGCAATCTTTCTTGTCCCTCAATGAATTGAGGATAAGTCTCAATCAGGCCACTTTTTTGTTCTTTTAGAGCTACCAAAAGGCCACAAGCCTTGAGGCTTCCTTCATCTATAGAAGATGTAGAAATTAGGAAGAGTTATGGAATCGAAACAAATCTTCTGTGTATGGGAGACAGACAGAATCCTGAAAACCAAAATTTAAAATCCCAAAAAGTAAGACTAGAAACATTCCGGGTTTTTTTATGTTCGGATTTTGTGATTTCGGAATTTCAGTTTCCGGAATCTGTCCTCTACCCTCTCTGTACATATCTGTATAGCACAATATAGGTTTAAAGAAGGGGACCTAAGACGAAAATTTCTTTAAGCAACGGCCCAGCTGGCCTTGCCTTACTCAGATAAATGCAGAACTGTTAGTCCGGTTCTACATAATGACATCCCAATAGAACTTTTATCATCAAAGGATGTCAATGCTTAGCAAGAAAGCCCGCTTAACCTAACCTTATTTGTGGGGAAAAATATCGATTTGCTTTACGTCTCAAAAAGCCAAAGCCATCTCTATAAAAATCCTCGCTTTAATGGAATAAATACTAGCCCAATACTGACAGCAGTATCAAGTTACTAATTGCTTACACTGTTTTCCTTTGTTGAAAATCGTCGAACAAAACTCCTATACATCTTATCGCAAACCCATCCCAATGCAACATCAGCTCTTCTCCGTAAAGAGAACAAATTAATTACTCCCTTTAGAGTCGGTTATCCTTTCATCTTTGACGCTCAATCACAAAGCTTCTTTCTATTCTTTGTGGACGTCAACCAAGCGCCGGTCTGCTATTTACTCCCTTAACCGTCACATCCTCAATGACCACCCCAAAAATATACACAATCAATCAACATCACATGCATTTTACTTACAGGTCTCAGAACCTTTGTGATAAAATAGGTCTTTAGTCCGGCCATACGTAGGGCTTCCTCACGTCGTTCTCCCATTGCGGGCTCCACCTCGAAAGCTCCGTTCAAAAAACCCAACGTCTTGTTGGATATGTGCACTCGACTATGTGTGTCCACGCCATGATAAAAAAGAAATACGTATATTAGAAGAGAAAAAAAACACACATCAAAAAGGATATCGCACGCAGCAACAGGTCCTTAGACCATCAGCTAGAAGTAGGTACACATACGCGGATTAGGAATTAACGATTCGTTCCATAATAGGACAAAAACGACAACAACAAAAAATTACGGACACATGCTGTTGTGTACTTGTGTTTATCAATCCCACTTACCCGGCCTTTCCACTTGATTCCATCTTGTTGGCCAACTCAACATCCTTGGAGTAGACATCGAACTGCCATTGTCGCTGACCTAGGATGCCGGCGAGGACAGCACCCGTGTGAATACCAACCCTCATGTCAACTGGAGAATTGGTTTTTTGCTGAACATATCTGGCGCGAGAATAGGAAAAAAAAATGAGAATAAAAAAAAGGACACAAGTTTGAGGAAGAGTGTGACAAGGAAAAAAAAAATAAAACCAAAACCCCGCGCCCATATTCCCGTATTCTTTTATACAGGGGCTCATGCAGACGAGGGTTATGATTTTTACTCACTTGATTGCTTTCACCATAGACAGCCCCATGTGAACACAGAGGACAGCGTGGTCCGGCTTTTCCACAGGTGCTCCACTAATGCAGTAGTAGCAGTCCCCCAGGATCTTTATCCGCAGCTGCTGGTATTTCTGTAAGAAGCGTATCAAGTGCGAACGCACCAAAGAAGGACAACAGCAAAAAAGAAAAAAACCAAGTGATAATTCAACAATTAGGATAATTTTAAATAGCCATTACTGTAGTTAATCAATTAGCTATGCAGAAGAGGGAGCGAGGTGGGGGAAAAGGACGAATTATTGCTCGTGGTCGTCTGGTTGACGACGCATGCAGGGTGGCTTCAAATTAAATCAATTAAAACGAACCGAACCGACAACCGCCGCTGTGGCGTAGGGACACTGTGGGGTGTCGCTGTCATTTATGCACGTAAATGTAATTTATTCTAAAAATTCAACCAACCCGCCCTCGTGCAACTCATTCAAGAAAGCAGAGGATAGATGAATAATAAGGCGGGGTATGACAGCGCGCGCACTTACCTCGGCGAGTCTATCGAACCGTGCGAATAGCTCATTTAGCATCTTGACGAGATCTTGAGCGCTGTATGTTGATGAAATCGCTGTGAAGCCCACAATGTCGGCGTACAGTATGCTGGAATTTAAAAAATTATCGATTTTAATGCAAGTTTTTCAACAGGACATTTGTTATGCAAAGAAACAAAAAAATTCTGAATTGGGACTATTAAAGGGCGAATACATTTTTAACGAATAGTGTTCGGCCTCATAATGGCTTAAAATTTTCTGTTGTAGGAATACTCCTTTCAAATCAAGCAATGGACCAAAGTCCCGCAATAGCTGTACTGACTTAATCTTCATTTATAAAATTTTAAATATATCTTCTGCTACTTTATCTATTTTTTTTTTTTGTTTTTTTCAGAAACCCAAGTCGAGTGTCGAGTCCGAAATTCTTGAAAAAAATTAAAATGATTTTCAAGTAAGTAACAGAGGTAGAACCCGGATTCGGACTTTATATTTATATTACAAAAGTTCTATGCGTAAAAATACTCCTTGTTGACTAAAAAGAAATAAAAGCTTTTGGCAAATAAACTTAGAGGCGTCAAAACGACCCTGAACCAATAACATATATTTATGTGCCCAAACAAATGCAATCTTTCCCCCACGCGAATACCACTAAGGGGTGATTACTATTTATCCTGCTCATTAATCATTTTCTATTCAAGGATAAATCCAGTTTGAACAGGGATATTGTTCCTTTATTTAGATATCTACCGTTTCCGTCCAAACTTATATTCCATTGTTATTCGTCCGCGATCATGTTTTATTTGTAAATGAGTTCATTTGATTGCCATGACCTTTGTTTTTAAAGAGCCCAATTAACTTGACACAACATATAGCAGTGGATGAAAATTTCGGTTGAATGTCCTGTGTATTTTTATCAACAAAAGATTCGGCTCTTGTTATTTGTTCTCAATGGAAAGGATAAATTTTCGCTTTATCGAATACCCTATACTCTGCCAGTATATAACTTAGCTTTCGTAAATGGAAAATAGGCTTTACAAAAGTGGACATGTAAGAAGAGTCCTTTTCTATCATTGCATGAGCGATTAATACATTTTTAACTTCATTTTAAAGTGATAAATTGCAAGAGGTCAGAATGCTACGGGTAGGGATCCTAAGTATCCTTTCCTGGAATGAAAAACGGTAAAGTCTATTCACCTTTCTATTAATCTAATCTAAGTTTTTCAACAATCTGATAAGCACATACCAGTGTGGCTTTAGGCCAGGAAAGTCGACCATCGATCAAATATTCAAAGTGCGACAGATCGACCATCGATCAAATATTCAAAGTGCGACAGATTGATTTGAGATTCCTGGAGAACACCCAGGAATTTCAAATCAATACTCACCACCTTTTCATCGATTTCAAGGCCGCGTATGACAGCAACTATAGGGACGAGTTATATAGCACAATGTTTAGTTTTGTCATTCCTGCCAAATTCGTTCATTTGTGCAGGATGACGATGAAAAACTCACGCTGCTCCGTCAAGGTCGGTAAACACCTCACCGACCCCTTTAATGTCAAGAAAGGATTAAGACAAGGTGACGCTCTGTCATGTGACTTCTTTATCATCGTACTTGAGAGAATTGTGCAGAACCCCCGCGCCAACACCAGAGGCACAATCTTTCAAAAGTCCGTTCAACTACTCGCATACACAGACGACAATGATATAATCGGAAGTGAAAAGCGTGATATGAGTGAAGCCTCTGTCAGTATTGGGACGGAAGCGGCGAACATGGGTCTAGCAGTCAAAGACGAGGGCAAAACTAGGTATATGCTTTCATCAAGAAAAGCCACCCAACACCGACGTCTTGGACAAAACATCACCATCGGAAGCTATAACTTTGAGGCATTTAGAGAATTTATTTACCTGGGTTCCGCTATCAATTCAGATAATGACACCAGCGCTGACATCAAACGAAGGAAAACTCTTGCCAATCACTGTCTCTTTGGGCTAAGAAGACATGAGTAGCAAAGTGCTCTCTGGAGCAACTAAAGTGTTTTCATGTATAAGACCTTCATCATCCCAGTCCTGCTTTACGGTGCAGAAGCATGGACCCTGTCAAAAGAGGATGAAAACGCTTTAGGCTACTTAGAGAGGTAAATTCGTCGAGCGGTTTATGGGAGAGTAAAGGAGGAGATATAACATCAAACTGTACGGGCTGTACAGCGACACTAACCTAGCCAGAAGAGTCAAAATACGATGGCTGGGTCATCTAGAGCGGATGGACACCAACGCCCCAGCCCGGAAAATCTTTGAATCCATCCCGAGACTCAGGTGACTCACGAAAGTGGAAGGGGACGTCAGCCAACGTGCGAAACTGGAGACGGCTAGCTGGTGACAGATATGGCTGGCAAAGCTTGTTGGCTAAAGCTTAGTAAAACGAGTCAAACCTGTCAGCCTAGTAAGGCGGTTATGATCTAGGGAGTAGAAATACAAGATCGGAAACAAACAGTTTGATCGGTACTTTTGTGTGCACATTACGAAATAATCGTTTTATTACTTCCCTGAGAAAAGAAGGTCCTTTCGCCACATTTGCGTTCGCATTTTGTTCGCAAGCTCTTTTAAATAACTAATTTAGGAACAAGCTTTTAAGGTATACCTACATACTCTGTTCCTTCGCAGTCATGCTTTTCAACCAGGTGTTTGATAAAAGTGAACATTTTTTGGCTCATTTAAATCTCTGCTAGAAAGATCGATTGGATAAATCAACTAAAAAAAGGAAGGAGGATATACTAGCGAAACACTACTGAAAAAAGCTTAACCTAGGGTTCTCACAACCACCATAGTGGCTGTGTGGTTTGTACGTTATCTGCAACGGGCGGGACCTAATATTCTTATACAATTTCAACAGCGGCTTGACAATCCTTTTACCGCAAGTGCTATACTCTGACTAGTATTATGTACAGCCAATCCCTCGTGCGTGTGGAGTTGTGAAAAAACGTATGTAATCTATGTAAGCAGTTGGGATTTAAACGCATAATTTTCAGCACATTAACAACCTGCACTACAGAAGTATTGCACGCGGATTCGTTTTATACGGGAGACTTATAAAAAAATCTTGAGCTTTCGAAACGTGAAAAGGTACACAAATGATACTGCGTCAAGGTTTAATTCTCATACAGGAAAAAGGCAACGTCATCAAAGATCGATTATTACTAGCTCTTTTAAAAAATCCTTACAAGCGATTTCCCAGGCGGGGAAAACTAGGAGGGTAAGATTAGATAGATAGAGTCGCGCAACAGCTCGAGGTGAACCAGGGCCAACTCCTCAACAATGTATGCTGTGTGTGTTAATTTCTTCACATACAAAGTGACTTACAATTTTTTGCAGAATCCGAACGGCACTTTGAGAAGTTTTTTCAAGATAATTTTTCTCTCGGAGGGCTAGGCAGATCCTCGCGGAAGGGGGGGACCGTGAAAAGAACAGATCCTCGCGGAAGGGGGGGACCGTGAAAAGAACAAGTCTTTTTTCAGGTGACGATGGCAGGATTCGAACCCAGACCTCCTCCGTAGTAAGCACATACACTAACTACTACGCGACGGCAACCAAGGAGGGTAAGATTATGTTAGGTAATTTAAACATTAGGATAAAAAAGTTGAACACCTTTAGTTAGAGTGTTTAGCATAGCCTACATAATACTATGTTCTGAAACGGACTAATACTCTTATGAGGCATTAAAACATTTCAAAATAACCTTTCTGCCCAGTCAGAGCAGCCAACTTCAATTAGGACCTTTTTTTTGTTTTGTTTGTCTGCTTTTTTGTGTCTGTTTTTCAATCTGCTTCTTCGATTGATAAAATCGTTTGAAAACGCTTAAAAAAAAATTTCCTTAAATTGTGTTTGAAAAGAGCTCCAAATTCTGGTTTGAAATGGTCTTCCGAATACGCTCTCCAAATAAAAAAAAAATCGCGCAAAAGTTTGTCTGTTCCCAGCAACACCAAATCTTAAAGGTTTTTAGCCTTCAATTATTGTCAATTGTGTTTATGGCGTGGAATAAGAAGAAAATCTTTTAAAATTATTTCTTTTAAACCGTGAGGAAATATGTTCAAAACGAAAACTTAAGCCACAAAAATTGTTTTTCCTTAAAGAAAGCGGAGCTCAAAACTTTGTATGGAACAAACTTAGAAAATACTATCTTAAATTTAACAAAAAAAAAATTGTCATTTATAATATTTTTTCGATTTAGAGTGAAACTTTAGAGCAATCAAGTTTTTAAAAATATAACACTGTAAATGTGGTCAAGGTCAATGGTGTGGGTGGTGTAATTTTTCTCCTATTAAAGGTTTTCAGCCGCGATTTCCAACACCAAAATATTAGTTCCTATGCGTTGTTTAACTTGGTCAAAAGATTTTTTGAAATGGGCGTGGCCGTCGGCGGATTTAACCAATATTCATGTTCACTTTGTCTATGCAACATGAAAACCAAGCTGAGCCCCAAGTTTCAGCTCTCTAGTTTGTTTCGGAAGACCTAAAACTTTCACACATACAGACGGACGGACATGAATCGGAGCACTTTATCCGTGTTATAGATTTGCCTTTCCTGCGAGTAGTATATAAAAAAAAATCGGGATTCTTATAGACGTTTGTTTGTTTCTTTATTATAAGAAACAAGTTGAAGAACCGGGACTCCGATGCGTTCCCACTATGTCTGCTACCAGACAGAAATCACAATCAACCTGGTTGACAATGTCTAATACGTTCGTTCTGACTAAAACTAAGTATAGGTAAGGAACAAAAAAGGCTATTGGATACCGCGATCTTCAAGGCGAAAGAGTTTAAAGGGGACGTATATGCATTTTTTAACCAGCTTCTTTGAATTCTCCTTCTCAGATGACAGAAAAAGTACGAAGAAATCAATCATTTACATTAGAGTTAATGAGACTCACATTAGAGTTCAATACAAAAACTAATTTTTACGCTATTTTTTTTTTAGTTTTTAACTTTAAACTACTTAACTTAACTTTTTAACATATAACAAAATGAGTTATTAAATTAAAGACTTAGTGACAGTACTCACCTTACGTTTTCATGACGACTCATGTAAATCTTTTTAAATGGCTCTGAACTTGTCGAACCCAAGTCTTGACGCATTTTCACAGCAACATGTTTTGGCAGTACAGACAGCAAGAGTCGTTCCTATGAAAATATTTAAGATTTGTTTAAGATTAAAAAATAATATTATTACCAATAAAATTAAAAAAAAAATTCTTCGATTTCTAACAGACGTAGATACTGGATCTAATTGTAAAAACTCTGCGCAACAGCGGCTTATACAAAGCATTAAAAGGAGCATTCGGAAGGCTTTTGACACCAAAGGACAGCCAACTCTTCAAAATTTTATCCTAGATGACATACTGTCTTGTACTCTACCCAGTGAAAATTCTACCTAAATCACTTTCATACCATAAAGGGATTTGTACAATAAAAGTTCTAATTAACTTAACAGAGGATTATGACAAAATTGCTTAAGCATTATTTTTTCAGACAATTTCTTGACTGATGCGTTAATGAAGTCATGGTTATTGGTTCGACTGTTTAAAATAGGTTTGATATTTAATAAAGGAAATTGTTTTGGTAACTTCCTTTAAAAGTTTTGTAGCCGTTTGCCGGGTAGCATTATTGAAATTCTTTAAAAGCATAAAAATTTAACTTAAGAGATGTAGCTTTTCCCATACAAATTTCTTTCACTTATTTTTGCATAATAGGGTTAATAAAACCTTGCCTTGTAGATGATTAAATTTTCTCGGTGCTTATTTATAATAGTCCTTCATTTATATAAACTTCCACCTGGGGTTTAATCAAACTGTTTGAGTTATTTAAATTTGCATTTGCATAAGAGTAACAAAAGACAGAGAACTGACTACGAAAAAAAAAATGTTCCACATACGCCACAGTGAACTATGTGTACACCAAAAGTTATTGTTCTTAGTTGAAGCTTTTGTAGGCAACCTAATAGTAAAGTTTCTTTGAGGCTTTCCGTTTTAAAAAAGAATTGTTGTTAAATTGAAATGCTAACTTCTGATGAGGGAGCATTTATGTGTATATGCCTTTCCGACGACGCCAAGGATTTTGTTAAGAAGTCATTTTATGTTAGAACCTCCCGAAGTACGACTCGGGGTTTCAATGCTGAAATTAAGAGGGAATAAGTTGGTAAGCTCATGTTTAAGGAAGAAGAACAGATAACGCTTACCAACTAAGACAAATACATCTTTGAAATGACTTTGAAACTTTTACTCTGTCTATTTTTTCGTCTTTGCTTAAGAACAACTTCACAACAGTTGGAAAAGGCTGCAAACTGACCAAAAAACAGAAGTCTCCACTTTTGATGACTGTTTGGTACCACACTTGTACTGCAGGAGCAGCCATACTCTACCAAATGCTGTCAAGTAGTAATTTTCTGTTAACAATTCACTTTCGTTATAGATGTTAACTACTATTAGGCCTGAGATGAGTCAAGTACCGCAGAAAAATTTTATAAGCAGCTTATATCTTAAGCTTCCAGCTACTTAATAAAGTCTTAATTGGTTACGATATCGCCTCTGTGCAAAACTATTTTATAAAAAAGTAAAAAAAAAAACATGCAAAAATCTTACTTTACAAAACTAGTGGCAATGGTTAACGAGAACCGCAAATGACGAGGATCAAGTCAAGGGTTGTGGTCTTGAAACAACACCATACTGGCATTGTGCGTAAATTTTGTGATAAAAGATCAACCTAATGTGGAAGTGTTTCAACAGTGCACCATTTTCACAATGATAGGATCGATGCAACAGGATAAGAAGAAAAACGACACACACCCGGTCATAAAGAAAAAAATTGCTCTTGGCACAAGAAAATTTTGGTGGGATACCGTGGCTTAAAGGCTAGTGTGTGTGCTTACTACGCCAGAGGTCTGGGTACGAATCCTGCCATCGTCAACTAAAAAAAATACTTGTTCTTTTTTCACGGTCCCAACCTCTGCGAGAATCTGACAAGCCCTCCGTGAGTATCATATGTCTTGAAAAACTTCTCACAGTGCCGTTCGGATTCTGCAAAAAATTATAAGTCACTTTGTATGTGAAGAAATTAACACACACAGCATACATTTTGAGAAGTTGGCCATGGTTCACCTCGAGCTGTTGCGCCACTCTATTTATTTATTTACAAGAAAAGTTTGATAAGCTAGTAAAGCGTTTTTAATTAGTGAAGCTCTGTTGTCTTACCATCGCGGCCCCTTAAATATTTCTTGCTTTGTAAGAGTCAAATCAAGGCTTACTATACAAGTTTCTGCTCTACAACACAATCCTTTGACTGGTGTCAAAACCAAGGTTATTCCTGCAAAAGACCGCACCATATTTTTGTTGACTTTAATACAACGTTTTCAGCGGAGGTAAACGTGGACAGTAAACCTTGCCTCACCTGAATTTTAGGAAACATTATAAATTATCTTATTTGCGTTTAAACACTACTACGTCTCCACCGGCAATCGAAAAAGGATTAGCGGGAGACTATTAAAAATAAAACTTAAAGTGGCTCCATCGGACAAATATGGGATTAATTTGTATCTGTCATTTTGACTGTCAAAATAGAGTAGAGGTGTTATTTCCCAGGAGCGAAAAACGATGTTCACTGTAAAAATCACAATAGAAAACATATTTGTGACAGATCTGTCGTACAGGGACAGTTTCAGTTTCCTTTTTTTTATTCTCAGACTTTGTAACAGTCGCAGACTCAGTTAAGCCGCGTTGTCAAAAGGAACAGAAACAGGAACAGAAACAGAATTTCATACATTAGCAATGCAAAAAGCATTCAGGGAATTTTGGCTTCAATTGCTAATGTATGAGATTCTGTTTCTGTTGCTGTTTTACGTTGCTTGTGACAACGCGGCTTAACAGGTGCAGGAAAAAGGTTTGTGAATAGCCTGAATGGGATTTATGAGAGGATTTATTTATTTGCGAAGAGGACTTAGATTTGTATGGTAAATCGCGTGATTTGTGAATTTAATAAAGATTTATATTAATTGCGGAATAGTGCCCGGTGGAGACGCATGGTATAAAAGTCTTTTTGTTTTCTAGAGCATGGAGTTTTTCACGCCGCTTCTAGGGTTGACCTTCTTCTTCTTCTTGTTTAAGGTGCGAGGTGATGAAGGTCTGAGGTGATGATGGATCATAGCCCGCCCACTCTACTGCATTTGTAATGGTCCGCTTGTGGGGTACGCCGATCATAGGCTCGATCATTGCCAAAAAAGACTAAAACTCTGGCTATCAAAGTCCAAAACACCTGTTGTTAAATATGCTACACTTTATTGTAGATTAAACACTATCCTGAATATTTTGAAGTTAGGTAAGGAT
The DNA here is from genome assembly GCA_947623515.1 of Neoascia interrupta. Taxonomy (NCBI): domain Eukaryota; kingdom Metazoa; phylum Arthropoda; class Insecta; order Diptera; family Syrphidae; genus Neoascia; species Neoascia interrupta. The sequence goes on along the minus strand of OX392462.1, from coordinate 45,075,368 downwards.
AAAAAGAGATGTGATGAAAAGGGCCACATAGACACTAGGCATAAAAACGGACCCATCGCTATCCCTGGAATAATTTGAAGTTAGTCCTATTTTTAGGCTTGTCGCACACTGGAAATTGTTTTATGCATCAATAGTTTGATCACAATCCACGATAGCTCACGTGAGCAACTATTATAATTCTCTCAGGGAACATATAAACAAACCCTGACGGAATACTTAACTGTTTGTCCAAAATGTCCCCGTGAAAGTGAAAGAAATTAAGAAGTTTCATGGGGTCGGCCGCTCAAACATGAAGCTGCCTGTGTTTAACAAGTCATTTAAGACAACAAGCAACTAAGGAGTCTGTGACAAAATACAGATTAAAAAGTTGCATAAAACTGGTTTCGTGTCGATTGTGTATGTGCAGGCATACTTATACCAGCCCAAACTTGTCTGAAAAAGGCAATCAAACCGTTGCGTGATTAAAAAAGTCATGTGTGATCGATATGCCTTAGTGGTATTAAAGGCCTGAGGCTAACAACTTGGAAAGTGGTTTCAATCTTTATCAACCGGGAAAAGTCTCTATCTTACAACAGGAAAGCTGATGGAAGGAACGTGTCCGTTTGGTAACTGGAAAAGCAGTCTCGGTCTTTTGCAACAGGGAAAAATCTCCGTCTCGCGGCAGAAAATATGTCGAAGGTTTTAATCTGAGGACAGGAAAATTTATCTCTGTGTTCTGAACCGGGTAAGATTTCTGTTTTGCGACCAAAAAGATCATGGAAAAAGGGTCTCCGTATGGTGGCTGAGAAAGTTTATTTGGTCAAGAGCTAAGGATCTCTGCTTTGCAATAGGAAAAGTTAAAAAGGATTTCAATCTAGATCTCGGTATTCTGCAACCAGCATACAGTGTTCTATCTGTTAACAAGAAAACCGACCAAGGAAATTTCTCAACTCACTTTTTTGGCAAGTGTAGCGCAGGAAAGGAAAAAGTAGGAAAGGTCTCTAGCTTGTCCCTTTATCTATCTTGTCTATGATAAAGGGACAAGCTAGTCTATACACCACGTTTATGTGCTCCCATGCGGTCTTCCGTCAAAGAACTCTTGTGTCCGACGCTGATCTGATTTCATGATCGTTATAGCGAAAAAAAAAACTAGGAAATGAAAAACCATTAGGAAGGTTCCATTTGCCATAAAAGTCTTCTTAATCCGCCGTTCGGGATCAAAGAAAAATCTTACGTCATCTCAAAACATGTAAGATTTAATTTAACGCACACAGTATGCATGATTGTGAGAAGCCGGTTCTTGACTCATCTCGGTCTTGCCTCATCTCAGGACGCATGGCAGAAATTAGTTTTCATGTTTGGCTGATTCGGCCTGTGCATTTTTACTTCTTCGGGCGTTAAGCTCCAAGGATTCACCTTAACGTTAACAAGCAGACCGCATAATCTCGCATCCACTTGCCTTGTGGATTTTAATGGTTTTCTACTACATAGGCCTCTATTAAGAGGTCTAAATGACTAAAAACGACTCTGAAATGAGTGGGAATAAACTAAAAAAGGGAAGTTTTTATAAGCGTTTTTTTATTTTAGGATCCACAAATTTGTGTAAATTTTATTCTCTTGGGTATGGAAGACACAATTATGAAGCCAACAGCAAACTACTACAATTCCAAATCTTTAATTCATGTTTATTCACCCTGATGTTCGGGGAAAACACCTCTTACTAAGACAAATTCGTACCCATTAGCCCAGTCTTAAATTTCCATCGCCGCCATCACTCTCTAAATGAACATTAAAGCTTTGCCAAGAAGTGTGTTTTCTTTCGGATCCCAAACACGTTCCTTTCCCGTTAAAAAAAGGCCTTTCCTTACACGCCACCTTCTCAACGAAAAGCTGTGTGGCTTTCTAAAAATAAACAACTTTGTTCCTCAAATGAGTACATAAGTGGTCTGATTATATGGTAGGTGCACACGTTATCGTATTATTTGGAAACTTTATTGGCAACGGACAGTGATTTCGTTTCGACTTTCCCATCGATAAATAGTGCACCCTTCTTGAAATTCAATACAAATTTAATATTTACTCTCTAGAACGATGAAGAAAGCTCATCATAATGTAACATCCCTGTTGGCGGATAAGTGCCTCGCCATGATTGAAGAATATTTGAATGCCCCATGGCTACATGGCTATGGCTAAATTTGAGCTCACCGCACGAGAAATAAACATCAAGGACACCTAAAACATGTTTCGAAAAACCTATATGATTGATCGGTTCAGGTGGTTGTGTACCTGTGCCTTTGCGTCTAACTAAAAAGTCAAATCCGATGACATTGATAGATGTCTAATTTAGTCAATTGCTTTGCTTATTACTTAATCCTGGGGAAAAGTAGCACTTATCCATGTGAAGCCGACTCACCTGCTCTGCTGATTGCTCCTCAATAATCATTTTGACTTCGAGGCTTTTCTTGGCCTCCAGGAAAACCCTTTTCTGCTTTGCCTCTCCCATAAAGTAGACGAGTAATCCGATTGCCGCAGCAGCGAGTATAAGCAGAGCATTCGCTTCAATCTGGTATGGTTTGGGGCATCATGCACGCATTAAACGATATGAAAATGTCATGTCCTCAGGTCCTAACTTACCTGCTCCAAGAACGAGGGATCTCTCGTTGCCAGTCCTGTGAGTGTGCTCAGGTAGATTGCAAATGTTCCCACTCCGAACGTCACACCGGTGTACAACAGTGGAATAGGTAGTGTAACATAGATGAGGAAATTCAAAAGAATACCCCACCCAAGGACATCTCTGTAAGGAAGTCATTAATTATTTAAACATCTCCTGCTGCTGCTGTATGCATTCCATAATCTTACCTCGGCGATACGGACTTCTTTAGGAATAAGTAAAACACTAGTTGGATGATTGTTAGCAGCCAGATTAAATGGGGGACTATTTTGAGGATGTTTGTCAGTAGCCCTGATTCGGATGAGCTCGAAAGTCGCAGCAGTACACACAGGATTATGTTTACGGTTAGCACAAAGAAGGTAACGCCTGTAATGGGAAAATGTTAAAGTTGTTTTTTTTTCACTGAGATTTAATTAGAATTTGTGTATTTATGAAAGTTGAAGTTTTTCCAAGGATGAATGTAATTTCCATCTCCCAGAGGACTAGTATATGTAATCGAAATGTGTTCGATAATTTCATAAACTTACATACAACACTCCAATTAGTTCAATTTCATTTATATCTCTACTCTCCCATCTCCCAGTTATTTTTGACACTGATTCGGACATTGACATGCATAGAATGAAAGTCCTTTCAGTCGACCTTGCAAACAGCACGAATATGCTGAGTTTAATAAGACAAATGGACACATAGGCTTGGGGTATGCGTGTATAGGGCTCTGCCCAATATTATACTGTTGCACAACCACGTATCTCGTTATTGGCAAATTGATTTGTGCAATATGCGAACTGACATGTGTCAACCTCAACATGCAACAGTGCCAGAGAGGCGCACTACACTCATGCTCCGAGGTCAATCTGCCTACATTTATAGAACCTAAATGCATACAGGGTGTCATAGCATCGTTCATTATTAAGTCACTCTAATATTAATGAGAGATTTCCATAATGTTATTAGTCCTTGTATGACAACAACTGTTGGAAATGTCCCATTTTAAATAACCAATAAGGATTGGTGGTAAAAAAATTTGTAATTTTAAAAACTAAGTAAAGTTTCTTGATCATTTAAATTAAGAGTCTAAATATAACCATTGAACAATTCAGCATCATACCCGTCACAAAAAGAAATGCTTGAGATCAGTATTCGAGATTACACTCCACTTTGTATGGAAATTATTCCCTTTGCAGAACATCACGTATGTGGAACAGGCTTTCAGAAGACATATTTTCTGACCCGAATGACTTGAGATTTGGGCTGATTATGTGAAAAAGTTCTATTTTGCCCAGTTGAATATGTATGGTGACATGCTGCTCCCTACGACCCCCTACGACTCCCTACGATGTTTGGGTAGGTTTGGGTACATAAAACTATTTCTAAGACAAATTTGCTAACTTTAAGAATGTCGAAAAAATTTTGCGTTCTAGATTTAATTCGAAATTTTTGTTTCCAAATTTTGTCCCTTTCGAGATTTTGTGCATTCGAGATTTTGTGCATTCGAGTTTTTGAAAATGATGTTCGAGATTCACCCTATTTGCTCCCGAAGGAAATTTCGAGCCATGATATTTAAAAAAAGGTCATAAAACAAATTAGGAATTCCGACCAATAAGGCATTTTGAAAACTGGGGTACAGTAGGGTAATATCGTGCCCGATCCTAATGGAGTAGTGAAAATTCTTCCTCGTTATTCTGCAAAAACTAAGGAACTTTGAACTAGACGAACAACGTGAGTTGATGTATTCCAGAACCTTTTAAGATGTGAAATTTTTTCATTCAATGTTTAATATTCGAGTTGGGAAAAACATAAGAACGCGACTCTTTCATAAATGACCTTTTTTACTCTCGGGAATAAAGTATAAGTGTTCGTTATAAGTTTGCACAATCTGGTTTGCGTCTCCAAATTATAAGTGCCAACAAAATTCTACATTGCATACTTAAAGGTTGACAATGAAAATTGTTCCACAGGCATATTTCAACTCATATTGAACCTTTCAAATTCAAGTTGAGCGTTCCAAATTAAACATCTTGTGACATCTTTCTATGGGGGAACTGAAGTACCATGTGTACGATACCCAAATAATTTTTTTGCCGAAAATGACAATGGCGAAACACACTTACTGTTATACTCCCGATAGACGTCGTTTAGTAGATACTATTTTTGTACATGTCTGAAGTAATTCGACATCTTTGCTTTTAACAAAGCAAACGAATTTTTTGCTTTTCCGCATAAGTCATACAGACCCATTAACAATGGAAATAGCAGAACATTCTTTTTGAGTCAGGATCCTTTTGAGATTTGAGTTTGACTAAGAGATCCTTTGACTAAGGACAGAGCTGCAGTAGAACGGGATACGTTGGAGCTTGAACCCAAGGGTGAATTGATCAGCATTCTGGGTGGGTATCCTTTTTGCGCGAGTGGAATGCAGCTGAAATTTGACTGGAGCTTTTCTTTTAAAAGAAATGATAAAACAGTAAAAGAAAGGAGACACTGCAACGAGATGGCACCCATTGGCTTTAACCCACTAGCTCAGTCTTGTACCCTTTTCACGAGACGAAAGGAGGCCTTAAATGCGCCTGCCCAAACATAAAAGTAACACGTCAGCTTCGGACGTATATATGTATGTGTAAAGTAAACCCTAGGCATTTCGCAGCGTTTTCGGTCACGTCAAAAATCGGTACCGTGTGACAGCAAAGAAATACGAAAACCGTAATATTTGTCATCAACGGAAGCTGTCATCATGGATAAGCGCTGTAGTCTTGAAAAGTGTATATGTTTGTGCTTGCATGAAAGTAAAATAATTTGGCCCTTATTTATAAAAGAGCGTTAAACCCTGGTCTAACTAAACCGGAGTCTAAAATTTACACACAGCTTAAACACAGCTGATATTCATAGATGAGAAATTAGCTGTGTTGAATTAGAAAAGAGTTTAGGGTGCAGCTATTACAACTTTCTAATCTAATACAAAATAAACTGATGGCAAAAAAAAACTAAAAAAGCAGCTGTTGTTGTTTAGAAGAAAATAACAGCTAAGAAATTGAGGCAGGACTAAGGAAAACAAGAAATAATTCAAGTTGAGTTGCTCCTTTATACAGTAAGGATCAAATTTGATGATTATCGCATTAAACAAAAAAATATAAAATTTATTTTAATGAGAAAAAGGATGACTGCAAGAATGATGCAAATATGAGAAAAAGGTTGACTTAGCAGAACTGGTCGGAAAGTGAAAAAGAAATCTTGCGAGAGCTGGTCCGTGGACATCTTTCAGTCGTTGACGACAAAAAATAATGTCAAAATGATAGCAAAGAAGAAAGCTGCATGGATTGATGTCGAAAAAAAAATGTGGATGCAGCTTGATATAAAAGAGGTATTCCGAAACTGAGGGACCAGTGGCATAGGATAAAGAACTCCGCAAGGAAGAATATAAGCGAGTTTAAGGTAACACAAAAAGAAACTAATTACCATTAAGGAGCCAACAGAGGAAGACTTACTGTTCGATCGATTCGATGATCACAGATTTCTTGGAAGATAAAATTTTAATAGACAGCAATGCAAGTGAGGCATACGTCTTAGAAGAAACTATCAACAGTGAAACGGACTAAGCAACCGAATTAGAACTGGAGCCTAGTGTCGCAGCCGCAGGATTGATTTACAGACGAAATATCGTGACGAAAATCCAGAAAAGCTTTTGAGATAAAATGGTTTCCTGGGAGCATTTGTATGACGGATATCGTACTTAAAGCCATCTAGAACGACTAAGATGAAACGGTTCTAAAGGAGGTAAACAAAAGGTATAGGGTAAAAAAAGATTCCAAATGCTCGCACTTTTTTTAAAAGGTGCTGATGCCATAATCTGTCAAATGCTCTAGAAATATAAAGCTCAATAACCTTGCTTTCGGTTATTTACTTTTCTTGATTTACGGTCCCGTCTGCATAGACGGAGAGTGGAGGAGGTATATCTCCATCGAACTGTACAAGTTGTGCAGCGAAACGGACCTAGCCAGAAGAGTCAAAACACAACAAAACACAACGTTTGCGATGGCTGAGTCATCTAGAGCGGATGGACACTAACGCCCCGGCCCGAAAAATTTCTGAAACCACCCCGCAGGTACGGCGCAGTAGAGGAGCACCGAGACTCAGGTGGCGCACGCAAGTGGAAGGGGACCTCAGCCAACTTCGCGTGCAAAACTGGAGACGGCTAGCTAGAGACAGAGCTGGCTGGCGAAGCTTGTTAGCTGAGGCCCAGGTCCGCCCGGCTTTTAGTGCCAGCTTAATGAGTAAGTAAGTAACCTTGCTTTCACTATGAATAAGGCGTCCTTTTTTTCGGTGAGATTAGCCATTAGATCAGCATTTGTGAATATTTTGCTACGAAAACCATATAACCCGCCATTCAAGAGATTTAAAAAATGCAGATACTATTTAAGGTGGAATTTAATCAGAGATACCTTGACCTGGAGTGAATATATTTTGTTTCTGAACAGATAAGACAAATCACCGTTTTTAGGGATAGGCTAAAAAATACTGTTTTCCATCTGCTCTGAGCAGAAACTAGAAGGGAGTTGAATATATGGTAGCAAGCGTATTCAACACTATAACGCCGATTTATGCTCTTATACGTGAGAGCGTATCGTTTTGATCCCATTGGATGCTTGACGCAATCAAGTACCAGTGAAGACGTCGCACAGCATGGCAGCGTAGAGCGAGTAGCGAAGTAAGCTGCAAACAGGTTGGTGTCGTCTAAGAAGGCGATAGCTTAAATTTCAGTTTTTGTGCAAGCATTGGAAAACGACGAAAAATGTTTAAGGTTTTGAAACAAGACCATGAGTGTGAGAATATTGCTGCAGCGGCCCCTGAACCGAAAATATAGCGCTTGTCGTAAAAGGCGACTAAGGGGTCTAGGCCACTGTAACACCTTAGTGAGCCTAGCGACACATACAACATCTTAAACTTTCTGAAAAGTGTGTATTATGTAAGTTCGTGGGTTGGACGCCCAAACAACAATTAGGACTATGCACGTGTCGCACAAAACAAGTCTTTTAGACGAAATTACCCTAAAACGAATGGCACTACCCCGCCAGGCACTGCTTATGGCTTAAATGGTAGTGGCCCTGGGACGAGCAGTAATGCTCGGTCAGAGCTAGTCGGTTTCCGGGGGATAGCAAAATAATGCTACCCCCGGCAATAATGCTACTACCTAGGCGCAAGCTCAGGGTCGCGAGATGGAATGTTAAAAGCATGGCTGGTCATAGCTATGAACTTGAAGAGATGATGGTAAGAAGGCGAGTGGACATCTTTTGCGGAACACCGGAAATCGGGGCCGTTTCTTGTTTTGGAAAAGACAAAAGCTTATAAGATGTACTACCACGGAACCGATCAAGGTAAGAACGGAATCGGTATCATCCTTGCGACAGAACTACTTGATGGCATCTTGAATATTTCAAAGCCAAGTGACCGGTTGATGTCTCTCGACCTGCTGATGCAAGGTGAGGTGAGGAATAGTTAGTGCATATGCTCCCCAAGTTGGGTGCGAGCAGAGGGAAAAAGATGCATTCTAGATAGGCTTGGCTCGTCAAGGACTTGAACGGACGTGTCGGGATAACGAGGACTATGAAGACTGCCATGCTGTGCTGGGGAATGGAACTAGAAACTGTTCTGGTGAAGATATCCTAAACGTTTGCAAGTCATGCGGTCTTATCGTGCTTAAAACAATGTTCATCAAGGGAAGCAGGCACCTGATCACTTACAGGAGCGGTGGGAATGAGACCCAATTGACTTTTATTTGGTTCACAGTTCGCTAAAACCGCGGGTCAAAGATTGTAAAGTGATTTTTGGTGGGGCGATCACAACACAATACTGCCTGCTGCTGGCCACCATTTCAAAAAAGAAAATTGAGGTATCTGGAAGAATCAACTGATAAAATTTGAGCAAATAAGAAGGCGAAGCATTTTTAAAGGCATTTCAAAACTACCTTTGTAGCATGATTGACGAAAACGATGATGTAGAGTGCAGAACGAACGTGCCAATACTTTGAGATTATACTTCAACCTCTTTCCAAACTTTTCAGCTGCTTAAATGTTTTCAAACTACGAGTATAATCATTAGCTTGATATTCTGTAGGTTAACAGGACGCAGGTCATCACAACCAGGAGACTTAAAGGGGGAAAATACCCTTTTTATACCCTCTGGAGTTGCGAAAACAGCACCAGTATTAGTTGCAAGCTCACCATTTTTGTAGTGTATGCAACAACCTCGAAAGTGTGCTTTCGTATTTGGCCTTACGTTTACAGAATTCCCTTCACGAGGCGTATAATTTTTGTAAATATCCTGGAGCCACTGGTTCTTTAGACAGGATTTTCCTAGGACCGACCGACTCTATCCTACTTTCAATGCTGTCGCAAATTGTGCACCAGCCAGGACTTGCATTTATCATTGTTCACGGCCATTTAAACTCTCTTTGGCTTGATTTGTATTTGCAGAACTTACTGGCCGAGCTTTTGGCATTGAAAAGAGCAACAGTTGTTCTTCAAATTTCGAGTCGATCTCTTCTCCATAACTGTGATTTATCACTATGCGCAAGGAGATACCTTATGTTAACGACTAACACTTCCTGATCGCTGTAAGGCGAGTATCCCAGCTCAACTTCGTCTTTCTTAGGGAGGTGATGCTGTGATGGGGCGAAAAAAAATCTCCTTAACGTATTCAGTCCTGCTAGCTTTATTGGGCTCTAAGACGAATGGGCTTTTGAGGCTCCAGGAGCATGCAAGAAAACTCTTCCGTTTTTATGACAACAATTTGTGAACAGGTTCCTATAAATCATCTCGAGGATAATAATCTTCAAAAATCGTATTTACCAATGTATAGGTCAGAAATATTACCGTACAACGACTACAATAAGTCGAATGACTTCGACGAGTCATAGCACTTTAGCTTTATCTTTATGTGCAATAAAACCTGGCAGAAAACCAGGTATTCGAGAAACATATGGCGCACAACCATGGAGGATGGAGTAAGGCAATTGGTGAGACATAAAGGAACCCTAATCTCGTTGCCAAAATTACAGACGATGGCTTACAGGGCTTGTAATGCTGAACTCTTTTTGAACACAGACTATGCAACACTATAGGGTTGGTTCGATTTGAAACTTCGGATGTATGTTAGATGCCACGAAAGACCTGACATTAGATGTGCATGACACATTGTAACCATGGTAACCTTTAACAACCTAGCAAGGAACCTATGTTAAAGTATGAAGTAAAATAAAATAGGCCCAACTGAATGCTTCGATCATCCATGTGGTTCACTTGTATCGCCACAAGATGTGGATTTGCGCTTTTTTGGCATGAACAGGAACACGTCTAACTGTAACATAAACTGTCAAATGTGAAATAAATGCAATAATAAATAATGCCCAATCTATTAAACAAACTCTTAACCTAAATAATAAAGGTTACCATTCATAATACTTAATATTTGAAGGAATACCACTAATAAATAATTCACTTACCCAAAGCTTCGATGCATTGTCCCTGTGGGATCAGCAATGCCCATAGGTCAAACAAAATGGAAGCGACTAGGAACCATATGAGACCAGCTCGACGTTGTTTGACCGAATAACTTTGATACAGTTTATTTAACACAATATCCGGCAGCACTACAGCACCTCCAGTGGCACTGGGCCTTTCCGGCGCTGCTGGTCCCCTACAATCAGTCATTGACTCGACAGTCACGTCTTCTACTCCGCCATGTTGCGATCGTTGTGCCTGTGATTTCGTGTGTCCATTCGTAATTTGTGTACCGTTCCCGAGACTGGTTAATGCCTTATCCTCCGACATAGCTCCTTCTTTCGAAGCGAGCCTATATGATCATTTTATTCAATAAAACAGAATGCCCGCACACTCGAGTTCTCCCAGGATAACACTCTCAAATACATTCAAATCTATATGGCCAATAAATAAACAAGAAACAATCTCTATACTCGCAAACAACCGCACAAATCTCGAAATGAAAATAATAAAATAATTTCCACAGCTCCAGGCGTTAATTTATTTAATATGTGTCCGGGGAACACTTGTGCGTGTCCTTCCCGGCTCTATATGTAACTATCCTCACAGTGTAGGTATTTTGAGCTCAATTTGTTTGACCGAAAAACTGTTTAAATAAAACACAGCCAGCACGGGCAAAAGCACGTTGTCCAACGTGCTCTCCCATCCATACCCCTTCTATAATTCCACCCTGACGCGAGTCATGTCTAATCGTTGTCGTCCTAGATGAGAATAAGAAAGCAGAAAGCTCGTCGTTTGCTTCTTTTCTATAAGGAATATAGTCGTCTTCTTTGGCGCCAATATGTGGTGCTCATCCTGTGGATTGGCGGCAAGGAAACTAATATTGCTCAACTATCACGCAATGTGCTGCTATTGACATTGTAAAAATACTCAAAAAGGATTTTGGGGTGGCGGGTGGTGTACAATTTCCTAACCAACTTTCGGGAAATGGAAAACTTTTCAATACCCCAGAAGAGCTGGGATCTCGCACACTTTATTCCAGGGTATCGCCCGCTAATTTTAGTAACATTGATTTGCCACCTCAACTGCGACTTTTGATGGGGTACCTACAATATCTTTCAAGTTTTTTTTTAAAGTTCCCTTAGCTAGACCGCACCACCCTCGAAAGAATAAGCGAAAATTCAAAACTGTATGGAAATGTTCCCTGAATATGGGGATTCAAATCAAAAAGGACCCTCGGAATGCGTGGAAGTTGGTAGGTTTCGCTGTTTGCTATTGTCATCGCTGCCAATGTGCTGCTGAATTAATAGCCCTTAAAGCTTTCTCTGAACGGGAGTATGTAATTGCCAATAGAGGGTTGCTGCTGCTGCTGCTGGCTCTGGGATAGAGGTGTTTTTTTTTTCTTCCCCACCCGATTCGGGATGTTGGGGAGGTGGTGATAAGGATACACTGCCAGGGTATTCGGTTTTTTTTTCTTCACTTTTTCCGTACACAATTGCTCTTTTTGGTGGTATATATTTTATTGCGTTACATTACACACAGAAATCGAGAAGGACGAGGACACACAACAACAAAAAATTACATATTCGATTTTTAAATGGGTTTTTAGTCGCTTGCACTTCGATCTGGGGGGGGCGTTAGATATGGCACAATCCTTTGGATATGCTTACACAACAAATTAAAACTTGATTTTAGCAAATATTTTCAGTTGCCTGGGATGTGTTTGATTTCATTGTTACAACTATTTTTGCTACCCGTTCGTCCTTAAGAGTCCTTTTTCTCCCGGTGTGCTTAGTCAAGTTAAAGTTTCAACGAGAACTAACTTTTGTGGCAGCTTATGTGATACCAGCAAGCGGAAGACATTATGCTTATACCAACCAGGATGTGTCTCTCCCTCTCTCTCCCACTCTCTCGTTGTTGTTTGTGTATAGGTGCTATAAAATAAAGCTCCTTTCGAAAAACTTTCAGCGCAGGGCGAATGAGCACGAGAGCGAGCCATAGGGGGTGGCGGCAATAGATAAGACATTTGAGAGTGACACAGGGAACAATGTCAATGTTGTTTTCTTCTTATATCATCCGCACTAATAGGACATCCGCTAAGGACCTTAACAGTGTGCGAACCATTCTTCGTCTATCACCTGTCATTAGAATAATGTAACAATTATGTGTGTATGGATGTAAACACGGTTGCGTGGGGCTGCAGGGTTGTAACACTTTGAACTCGTATGGCACGTGTGTATCCAGCTGGTTTAGAGAGCAACATGCCTGAGCCAGACAAGTTGTGTTATGGGCAGACAGAAAAATGTATAACTACAAACCTAGACGATTGTGCCTCTGCGAAAGGGTTTTGAGCAATTTCCTTGCGTTGAAAATAGTTCCCTTTGTTGGGTCTTAGGAACGAAAATAAATTAATTTTCGTTTTATGCATAGTTGTCAAGATGTATTCTACCTGACGCTAATGGTGCAGCCTCTTATATCTTGGGTCAGATGCTCTTGAAATATTTTTATTGCATGATTGATTCCATGAAAAGTTGGTTGAGGTTTCATTTCACTCTGCGGCTTATGAGCCTGCCGGCGCCATGCATTTGGTTCCAGCCACCACAGTCGTTGAACTCAAACTCTTCTGGCCAAGTTGATGTCGCTGTTCATACCCGATATAATCGAAGGACTTCTTTCTTGAGTTTTTTTTTTACAAAAAAAAACCTTAAGTCCGTAATAACAAAAAGACTGGTCTAGTCTCAGAGACTACTCATCTTATTAAAATATTCTGGTCGGGATTCCAAAGGTATAATAATAACAGGTAACGCTAATAGGTTAACAGGTAACATAACAGGTAACGCTATTAGGTTAAGGGCTAAGGATGATCAATTGAAATACTTGTAGGCTAACAACGTTGTTAGTAATGTCAGCGACCTCACATTGGTTTTTCAATAGTTGTTTCCACATCGCTTTTTCGGATTGTGTTCACAGAATCCGCCCTCAGCATAAGTCCCAATGTTAAGGGATCACAGGGATACATTACATACATTGGCTTTACATTAATAATTTTATAGCTTTACATTCAAGCTAACGCTCAAACTACAATTTTTGTGATCCTTGTAGTTTGAGCGAAAAGTTTACTAGAGAAGTTATTGATTAATCTACCAGTTCAAAGGAGATCGAAGAGTCTAGCGATCGAAGCAAGACCAGAAAATTCACAACCAAATTTATGGTGGCTTTAAAACCGAAATGCAATCTCTTTGAAGGAGAAGCGAAGGAAGCCTATAGTCACCAAAGCACAAGGAATAGTTGAAGGGTTTAAGCAGTATTTCTAGCAGCTGCCTAACGGGCATTAGGTAGAGGGAGTGGAAGAGGTACAAGAAAGAGAAATTTTAAACCGAGACACACCATTTTTTTATTGACTTGAGAGGAAGATACAAGATCCCGCCGCAAAACTGATCAACCTGTGCTGTGCATTGTCACATGCATACTTTAAGCTAGTTCTGGAGAAAGGTTAGGTTAGGTTGATGGATGCCCTGGGTGCGGCTGGGCAACAGCCAACAGGTACCGCCAAGAGGGTCGAAATTAGATTCAAAATCATTGGGGCCATGGCATTACGACTCACAACTATGAATTCTGCCCCGATTACAAGTACCGACAAACTCTTCTATTCTGGGGGTTTGTCAGATCCTCGAGGGGTGGACCGCAAAAAACGTCTTCCTCGGACGCTGAAGCCCGACACACAAACCAGAGATATCAAATGATAGACACACATACCAAGTTTACATTTGACTTCAAAGACCTTTTGACCAAGTAAGCCAATAGGCTTAGGAACTCAAATGTATAGAAATGTAGTCGTAGTTTCAGACACCATCGAATATTCCTGTTTTATACTCCATCCCACAGGATAGGAGGTATTATTAAGTTTGGTATATTAAGTGTGATTCATAGTTCGTAATATAGAGAAATAATCACCGTAGACCCCAAAGACCTTAAGGGCACATGATCGAGACCGAATTGTTAGTCGAATGAGCCATGTCCGTCCGTCCATCTGTCGGTAGTTTTAAGGCCTTAAATTTTGAGCAAGGAACTTGCAACTTCACATCTGTACTTTCTATGTCAAGTATACAACCAGTACAAGTGTAAAAAATTTTGAAATCGGCCCACTGACACGCCCACTTAACTCATAAGCATGAAAAATCAAATTTGTCGTAGGTAGCTTAAATTTGGTATGCGATATCCTTGCTTAAGTGTATGCCACGCCCACCTTTGGGGGCGTTTTTAATTAAAAACCCATTTTTTTAATATAAAGCTGCAATCAACACGTGTGTACCACATCTGATAAAAAATAAGAAACAAAAAGTACGATGTTATAGAAAAGGGGTTGATGTCACGCCCCTTTTTTAAGAAAGAAGATTCTTAACCGGCAAATGCTAAATACAATCGCAAGTTAAAAGAAACTGAAATTTAACAATCAATATTTTTGACGCAATTTGAAGCTTGACATTGGTCAATTGGGATGGGGTATTCAACGCTTCGTCGAATTGGATGGTAAACTTAATTTTTGTAAAAATTCCACATCAAAAATTGAGTTCCCACTCCTTGTTTAACTTTGGTCAAAAGGACTTTTTTTAAGTAAAATATGAATTTAAGGTTGTCTTACATTCAAGTCAATTGTGGGCTGGACCCTGGACGTGACTGTGGGCAGATCTTAGCGAATTTTATGTTTTTTACAAAATGAGAATCGAAATTGTTAGCGGACGGAAATGTCGAAAGAAAAAACCGTGTGCGGTTCACAGGCAGGGTACGATCCTGCAACCTTTACTTGTCGCGAGTAATGCTCTGCCGTTGAACTACAGTGAACACGATTGATTCTTTGTCCAGATTCGACCAACTCACTAGTTTTTGCCTTACGTATGCTACATTCGTTGCTATTCTTTGTAGCTGATTAGGAATGGCGCATAGAAGACTTGTGTTAGTGAATTTCGCGCTTTGCTGCTTGACTAGGTGTAACTACGTGATCATTTTGTAATGTTATTTCATGTTGTTGGTTTTAGTGCATTATTTATGCAGAGAGAACATGTAGGCTATTTGGACACCTGAGATTGATACCCTTCTGCACCACTGCCCACTTCCATCTCGGGTGTCCAAATAGCCTACATGTTCTCTCTGCATAAATAATGCACTTAAACTAACAAAATAAGAAGCAATCCAAGTTTCATGTCTCTAAGTTTTTATTTGTAAATGAATTACTCACACATAGGTAGTACACAAAAAAATTGACCCTGGGAATGGTGTAAAATATATTAGCTCGAGAGCTTCAAACTTTCAAGACATCGTAAAAGGCTGAAATTAAAATTCAGAATATGCTGGTGATTGTAAGATATAAAAAAAGAAAATCGGCAAACATTACCCTGGTAGGCGTGGCATCAATTTATATAGTAATTTTTCAAATGCATTTTATTAAAAAATTCTATTCCAAATCGAAAAAAAATACATTTTGTCATACAAGATTTTGGTGAACACCACATTTGGAAGCTGAATTAAAGAAAAAACTTAAAGTTGCTAGAAAAACGTAGATTTTTGCTGCTCTAGTTTAGGAAAAAATGACAATTTTTTGTTGCATATATTGTTTAAGTATTGAACAACTGCAACATAGATCTGATAGTGTAGTAGAAAAAAAAAGAAATAAAAAAAAGATTTAGCGCATAAACTAAACCAGGCCCTGTTCTAGATTTCGTTCACACAAAATTTTTGCCCACTCCCATTTTTGTGGGTCGATATTACAAAATTTTAATTTCAAACCAAAAAATTTCAATGTTGCGTGCATTAAAGCTGTAAACTTAGATATTGCTATGCTTATATTGCCATTTGGCTATAGGAACTAGTCTTGCAAACCCAAAAAAAAACTAGTCAATCAAAGTTTCATAAACAATGAATAACGAAAAAGGGTACGGAAAACAGAAATATAGCAATGCGAAGGAGAATGAATAGTTCCTGCGAAGGTTCACAGGACTGGAAAGGATAATAAGAGTAGGGTATATAGAAACCGAACAGTTTTTGATTTTTACAGTTTTAATCGAAATTGCCGGAAACCGTACAGTGGAAGCTATTGTGCATATGCTGAGCACGCTTGCGGCAAAAAATCAGGCGGTTATTTGCAATTAACTTTTCTGTCGTCATGTGTGCCAGGCCTTACAAGGCGCATACAATTTTTACATCTCAAATTAAATAAATCGACGTTAATAGCACATTTACACATCACCGAAACTCAACATTTCGTGCAAAAGTTCGAAATCCAATTTTGCTTTTTACATTGGAACTCAGAATTTCAAATGTCAAAATCTGAAACATCAAGTATCTACTTGCTCGTTTTAAAATAACTCCCAGCACAATTTTATCGATTCATAACAAATTACAAATGTTTTGTTAGAATATTTTCTGACTGCTTGAATTCTCCTAATACCGTTTTCACACCGAGCAGAATCTAGATTCAGAGTAAAAAAAGTCCCACATCTAATTAAAATCTATTAGATTGCCCATACATTTTTGGGATTCATACCGTTTTCACACCGAAGCCAGAATCTAGATTCTGAAGTTATCTGAATTAGATTAATTAATTAGATTCTGAAGTTAAGTTAACAAGTTAAACAGATTCAAATAAGTAAAAAACAATTGTTGATAACTAAAGAAGCACTGGAGAATAGATGAAAATCACCGCACAATTAAATAGTATGAAAAAAACGAAAAATTTTCTCCTTTTTATTTTATAAAGAAACTTCATCGGCTGTCATGTTTTCTTTTGATTGAATTAAAAAAGTGTGTTTGCTTTTATATTCTCATGATTCCCACAAAATCGAATACAATCTCTTACATTTGTATTCGATTTTGTGGGAATCTAGATTCTGAATTCTACGAATGTATGGAAAATCTAATAGATTTTAATTAGTTTTAATTAGACTTTTTTACTCTGAATCTAGATTCTGGCTCGGTGTGAAAACCGTATTATAATTCCCACAAAATCGAATACAATCTATTACATTTGTATTCGATTTTTTGGGAATATAGATTCTGAACTCTACAAATGTATGTGAAATCTAATAGATTTCAATTAGATTTGGGACTTCTTACTCTAAATCTAGATTCTGATTTGGTGTGAAAACTGTATCAGACTCGAGAACAGAATCGAATACAAATGTACTAGATTTCTATTCGATTTTGTTGGAATCATCTACAATCAATGCTGTTTTCCCTCCTTAGTTTGATTGGTCAGTTTTTGTAAATCAAACCCGGTTGATGATTTCGGCGATTTTTTGAAAGCTGACGTTGTTGCAGGTCTCTACATATTTTTCTTTTCTCCACCGGGGGTTTGCCTTAAATCGCCAATAAGGATAAAAGAATCAGATTTGAGAGATTTGTTCAATCCGACAAACTTCTATATGCCGAACCGAAATTCAAATTTTAACTAAAATCAAAACGTTGTCCCTGGTTCACCTCGAGCTGCTGCGACTATGGTTTTTTTTTTCATTTATCTTATTTTTTTGTTTACGCCTAGTTTAAAGAACTACAAAATGGTACGGAATTCTTTGCGAAAATACCATTTGTTCGTAGTGGCATTATGATCCCACCATAATAACAATGGCCGGCAGTTTTGTTTCACCAACGCGAAAATGGAATCATCGGTGTCCTCGTCGTCGTCGGCATGAAATGGAAAACTTTTTTCTTTGGAAACGAATCAATGTTTCTCTACAACACACTGTACCGAACTCCATTTTGTTTCATAATCGCTGAGAAAAAGAGAGCGGCGTCTATTTATTCATTCCAAAAGTGTTTCTATAACAATTTCCCCTTCACGCACACATTTTCAACCGTGTGAAATGTATGTATTAGGTACATTGTACAACATTGTGGAACTAGTTTTGTTTTAGTCGGCATGTTTTTTATGTCGTTTTACCTATGTATGTATTTACATGAGTTAATTAATATGATATTAAATAGATAATTATTTATTACAAGGGTGATGACATATTTCTTGCACAAATATGTAAAAAAAACTAAGTACCTAGGTATGTACCTATTAGGTTAGGTTAGCCGTATGCAATAGGTATACCTAGGCGAAAAAGCACTGTACCTGCTCATACCTACATAAATACGGCCTACTAGTGACTGGGGAGTAGGCATAATATATAATGTGTACATGTGTTTATGTACCTACCTACATAACGTAGGTACATGTAACATGTACAAAAACCGCCGGCTTTTAGCCGGTGCGGCACGAGAGCGCTGACTTTCTCTATGTAAATAGCTAGGAAGCCAACTAAACCTACCTTGGTAGGTATATAGATGCACAGGTTTCCTTACATAAGTAGATACCTAAAAACCCGAGGTATAGGTTAAGTTGCTTATTACCTATAGGTGTAAGTATACATACCTTGCTATATAATCTTTTACTTATTTTCTTTTGAAATATGTACTAGATATGTATCTACCTATTAGGTATGCACCTTGCACCTCTGAAGCTAGGTAGGTACGCTAAATACCTAGGTTACCTATTATACCTACCTAGCTACCATGTACCTATACTATACCTATCAATGCTAATTCCTATATTTAATAGGCGTGTACATAATAGGTACATTTTTCTACCCAGAAAATTTGTTTATTAGGTACCTACCTAAATAGGTAGAGAATAGGTATCTCGCCTAGGTTCCTACCTACTCATATAGGTACATATACAAAATCCAAAAATAAAACCTAGGAAATAGGTACCTTCCCTTGTATCTTGTAGGGTAAGACAAGTCTTTGTTTTCATTCCTAATTTCTTAAGGTAGGTAGGTAGGTACCGACCTAAGTAGGTATAAGCATAATTATACAGCTTTAAACAGGCCTAATTAACACACGTACCTGCCTACCTAAGTATACCTACCTATCTACCATAGACCCATGTTTTTTGTGCCTGTAATGCCTTCCTACCTTATAGTATCGCCTTATTCTTTTTTACTATCCCATATAGGTATGTAGGTATATGTACCTAGCCTACCTATGAAGCTTTACAATATAATATAGGTACCTACATACCTATGCTATGTTTTATGTTTATATACCTACGTACCTACCTTTCTATCTACACTCATCATATGGAATGGACATTCCCAATTTAATATACATAAGTACCCACCTACATACCCACACTAAACATTTGGCTCTACCTAGGCATATACCCATAAACATTAGGTTAGTAAATGAACAACTTTTGTACGTAGGCATGTGGGTGGTTTTCAATGAGAAAATTCAAACGGTAAAAATGTTTTATTTCTCAACGGCCTCATTTCGATGTTGTTGCTTGTTTTTCGCGCTCTTTTTTTCAAAGCTGCGTTCGTTTTCGTTTCGTTGTGTGCTGCAATGTTGCCTACGAGTGCATTTTATAAATGGCACCGTCTCCGAATCAACCGCCGTTATTTGCCACGACTCTGGCTGGCTATCCATCCAGTGTGCATTGCACCGGTATTTTATACCCCTCTGTCTTCCCTTGGACCCAGAAAACTATGATAATGATGACGCTAAGACAGATGGTTGTTCTTGTTGTTTTGTAGGTAGGTATGTCGGTCGGCACATTCGTTGCACAAGCGTGTGCTGCACGCATTCATTTAATTTTTTGTCCTCATTGCAAAAGTGCGTTCTGATACCTGAATGATTTGATCTAGATGCGATCTTGTATATGAACCCTACTTAAGGTACACTTTTGTAGGTACCTATCTACCTATGTACATCATAATTGTAATTATCTCGGAAGTGCTAACTTTTCACATTTTATTTTATCTTTGCCTTTACTTTATCACCCGTCAACGTGACAGATGTTGGAAAAAACGGAACACGAAATGCCTATCTAAGGGTTGCGGCACACGACAATGGGTTAGGTATAAGGTACTCTACTTATACTCAGTCCTTGATCAGATTTATATTGATGTGATGTTATACTAGTTGCCGTCAGTAAATTGTCATAAGATGTTTTTCAAGATAAGTAAGTATGTGTGCATGTTCATATTGGAACATTTGAACTTAAATCTCAAAATGCGGCCAAACTAAGCGATTAGACTGCCTGCCGCTTTGGCATATTTGACGCATCTAAGAAGAAAAATGCAGCAAATATTTTTCTTCTTGCGTCAAATATGCCAAATGGCATGCAGTCTAATCTAAGCTTTACACAGTCAATCGATTGACGTCAATCACGTCCATGTTTTTGTGAAAATCTATATGTATTCGTTACACATGTTCGATTGAAGCTGATTGACGAAAAACAAAAGAATTTTTATTTTGTATGATAAGATGAGTGTCCTGCCGATTGATGTTTGTAAGATTAACAAAAAAATTCATTAGTTTTGATTTCGAGCCTGCGGCAACATAAATTTAAGGAATATTTGAAAGTGCGGTTGCTACACAAATTAAACAAAATATAGTTTTTCAATCGATTGTGCTGTGTAAGGGTGAGATCAATTTACACGTAGCTGATGCTCAACATCAATCGATTGACCGTGTAAAGTTCGTATTAGGGAATTTTTTTTTAACAGCTCACTGTGGTACCAACAGGCAAAACTCGTGGCAAAAGTTCTTAATTCCATGTTTTTTTTTTTTTATTTCTGATAGAAATAGGTATTAACGAAGCTTCAAAAACGAGAAACCAAATAGTTTTCTGCTAACTATTTTGACTTCAAGAGCTTTTCAAAGTTGGACGATTTTGTTCTAGAGAAACTGCTAACAAAAAAAACTAATTTCTTTATTTTCTGTTTTGCAGTTATAACACATTAAATAAAAATTTGAATTATCTTAAACGTGGTCTAGTAGCCTTGCGAATAGGCAAATTGAAATTTTATGAAAAAAAATTGTACACTTACAAAAATTGTACACTTACAATTTTTTTAATAAATAAAAGAAAAGTACACATTTTTGTGGGAGGTTTGAGTCAAGCTATAAAAAAGTCTTCCAAGTTCACGCCAAAATTCGACCAGGGTAGTTGGCATTAGTTATGTATTTGTCAAACGTATTTGTTAAAGGCTTGTAGCTGCAACAACTGCTTTTTGCACTCTTCGGAATTTTAATTCGTTTAAAAAAAGTCGAAGCATGGAATTATTCAAATATCAAATAGGTAATAATATTTTTTTCATTCAATAAATGCATATTGTAACTGACATAATGTAGGCATATTCAGGATTATTGTAACGAGTATCTTCAAACTTTTGTAAGTTCCTTGTTACCCGAAGCTATCGAGTGCTGAAATTTTTTGAATCCCTCTATAGACACGCCCACAAACGGCCTATATGCTTTCAAAACTGTAAGACGTCGTAAAAGACTGAAATTCGACACTTAGCAACTTCTTATGATTGTAAGTTATACAAAAGGAAAATAATGTCGGTCGGCCTTATCTTAGGGGCGTGGCAGAGCGACTTTTTAAATGCATCTAATTGCATATTTTTGGTCCGAATCAAAAAGGTTTTACTAAATATGTTATGTAAAAAACACTTAGTTCCTTACATTTTGTTCATTCAAAGCTTTGTATCACGCCCTCATTTTTACGCTGAATTTCAGAAAAAATCTCTTATTTGGCAGGAAAACATGGATTTCGACTGCTTCTCAGCCTAACTTAGAAAAAAAAAGAAATAAAATTTATCACGTAAGCTACTACATAGGTACACCAGACTCAATTCTAGATTTTATTCGTATAAAGTTTGGCATAAGTTTACAGTTTACCGATTTTTATATTCTTATATGTGGATTTTGTTCTGATTCCGATTCCGGATTCTAATTCCGAATATGCTATCAAAAATTGTCGGTCTCGATTAGTTCAGAAGCTATAGGCAAAAAAAAAGTTCAAAAAGAGTGCAGTGAGAAAGTAAATATACCCGTAATTGGTCGCAGTCGCCTGCACCTAGACAACTGGCACATACTCTCAGCGGAGCAACGAAGTCGTGTGAGTTAGTTAAAGACCCGCGAAACCAGGCCACCCAAACACTGGTGTCTCCAAAAGCAAATTTTTTTACAGAAAAAGACGTCAAATTTTTATTGCTGACCCTTATGCTCTTTTAACACCGCATCGAAAACTAAGTTTGCGGAAAAAAGTTAACAAAAACTCTTTTTTCGAAGGGCATTAGGCTCAAATTTTATTACATAATTTTATGTCTGGGATGAAGTACAGAAAAAAAATAAAATTCAAAGAAAGGATCTACGGTAAACTTGTTCTCAAAGTTTTTAGTCATATCCCTTTTTTTAGGGGTTGATATTACAAAATTGTATTATTGAATTTGAGCCAAAATATTATATATATATAATATATACATATATAAAGTATATGTAGATAGGTACCTACTTATACTTACCTGTACGCACGTGTACATTTTAGACGGAAAACTTGGATATTTCTAAGATATGATTGGTTCTTAGTTACAGGTGCTGGACATGCCACGCAAGGCTTATCAAAGCTTAAACTTCAAACCTTCGTGCCATACCTAAAAGGCCTGCGCTATGTCGAGTAAAGCATTATAACAGTTTATCTTTTAATCCTTTTAGGGCTTTTTCAATCCACCTTAATTCTGTAAGACCTCTAAAACAAAATTTATGATGCAGCGAAAAAATTGTCTTGTGTTTAATTAACATGAATCGGCCTGCAAAGCTTCGAATCAGGAAATAAAGTGTTCATTAAATTTGTAATCGAGTCATTAAGTTCCACCCGCAGTATGTGCTGCAGAGTAGTACGTCGTGTTGAAACTACTCATGTCCTTCAGATCATTTTCATTTATTTATCGTAACAAAAAGTCACGAAGTTTCCTGTGTCGATTCTGAAGAAAAGTGGCCCAATTAGACCACAGAAAATGTAAACCGCACGAAACAGTAATTTTATCGGGATGCATTGGCAATTTTCGAGTGGTGATTATTTTCTAAAAGAAAAATTTTTAAACCAATCGAAGTGGCAGAATAAATTTTTTATAAAGAAATAAGCGATATGCGTGTTTTTTACCAATTTAAAAAAAAACACTTTTTAAAAAATCATCACTTAGGTTCATAGATTTAGCATTGACATGACATGAGAAGTTCTCAAGACGTGTATTAAAACTTAGCAATTAAATCCTTAAGGAATGTAGTGCCCCTTTCGTATTAAAAACTAGTACTCACTTAAAAAGTACTTAATTATCTTATAGGAAACCGTAGGAAGTGACACTTCTTAATGTAAGCATCATTATAATAAAAAGGTTCATCGATGACGGTTCGATGACGGTTCGATGACGATGACGCCTGGCAGCGTTTAAAATTGTAATAGGACTAGCCATTACTATAATGTTTGTAGAATTGTTGTAATTTTTGTTGTTATTTTCCATATTTCAGTATTAAATCAATTTTGTATGGCTTCGAAATAGAGGCTGCTCCCCTATCGCATATGAGCAACGATACATTCGGTTAGATTTTTAATAAAATGAAAGGGATTTATTTTGTAACTATGCTGTCATGATTTTTTTTTCCTGGAATTGTATGTGTCCTTAGCATACTTTTTGCTAACGTTTGTCCTCTTTAAACATACCTTCTAAAATTTGTTTGCGGTTTATACCATGTCTCCACCGGGCACTTATCCGCGATTAACATAGATCTTTAATAAATCCTCTACAAATCACGCGATTTACCAGGATCATCATCATTTTCCTAAATTATCTTTCCATCGTTCCCGATCCTCCGCCACCAACTCAAGAGACATAGGCGCAATCCCCAGATGAGTATCGGAGATGTTCTTTACCTGATCCCACCACCTGTGTCTTAGCCTACCAGGCGGGCGACGCGCTCGTATCTCGCATTTGATTGCACAAATTTAAATCCTCTCGGCAAGCGATTAAAAATAAATCATTTTATAAATCCCATTCAAGCTAACCTATTTTCTGCACCTTTGTTATAGTTTGAGAATCAAAAATTGAAACTGAAACTTTCCCTGTAGGACAGATCTGTCACAAGTAAGTTTTCCATTGTGATTTTTACAGTGCAAATCGTTTTTCGCTCCTAGGAAGAAACACCGCCACTCTTTTTTGAGAGCCAAAATGACAGAAACAGAGTGTTCGCGTCAAATTGATCCTATATTTGTCCGGTGGAACCACTTTGGGATTTATTTTAAATCGTGCCCCGCTAATTCTTTTTTAATTCCCGGTGGAGACATAGTTTTACTTAACTGAACAAACTTAAATTGCATTTAGCTAGATGTACCTGCATCGTCAATGAAAAGTTTAATCATAGGTGAAGCTTACTTACAACCCGAAACCGCATTTTGTCAAGTTTACCTACCTAAACCACTACCTTATCCACCCATTTCGACGTGATTGCAAGCCACAACTTAAGGTTGCTCCCTAATCTTGCGTGTTGGTATATCATTTCTACCTAAATTAAGAGTGGCTCCATAAGATAGCAGCTATAGCTAGGTATCCACTTCCACTTCAATAGATAGCTACCGAGTAGAGTAGCTCCAAAAATTAATTATTCTTTGCTCCGAAAAGAGGCAAAGAATAATTTCGGATCATTAAGCCAAGGGAGAAGTCTTTCAGTTAAGTGGGTAGAGGTATGTATATAAACATATGTAGGTATTCTTAGAACCTAGGTAGGTAGGTATCCCTATGTAAGGTTTAACTAGGTAGGTACCTAGGTATACAAACAGGCTACATAAATGCAAGCAACTATTTGTATTTGTATGTATCTTCCTGATTCAGTCAAGAATTCATAAGTATTTTGTTTTTAATTTTTTGAATGAGGTGAAGGTTTCTTCTTTTCAAACACTTAGGGAATTCGTAAAATTATATGACCTTGAGAAAGGCCACTTAACTCTAGTTTGCTAACCCATGTTAAAATTCGAAGCAAGAACAACTCATAATATGGATCTGCGTATGAATGTACACAGTACACATATCCACCGTCCCACCTACCTACAAAACAATCCGCAATAAATGTCATCACTCCCCAAATTCTGCTTATTTCAGAGTACCTACGTGTGTAGACAATTTTAGATTCTCAATCACCTTTTCCTTAGTGTCATTCCCCTGCCATCGTCTTTTTGTTCATTCCACGTATTCTTTTTTGTTATTCAAAAAAACATGAAAAATTGTTTACAATTATTAAGAATAAAGAAAAACAACAAAAAGTGGTAGGGGGTCAAAAATATCGTTCACTTTTCTTGCTACCCGGTACACCTACCCCCCTTTTAAGTACCTATATGTTATTACATACATACTTGCGCTTACCCACATATATGGAGTACATAGCTAGGTATAACCGGCATTTTAATTCCACACGTTCGCGGTGTCTCTTCTCCTCTACGATTCTTTCGTTATCCACTCTATCTCTCTCTTTATTCGGAGCGTGAAAGGCCATTTCCTAGAAAAATTATATTCAATTCAAATTTTATCGTAACGGGTGCCCCATCTGCTTTATTTTCTTGAGTAGGTTTAGGTAATTCTGAAAACAGAAGAAGACCGTTTTAGTATGTAAAGTTTCTATTGTGCCTGTGAGAAGTAGGTAGGTAGGAAGGTAGTAGGTATGTAGGGACATTACCTACCTTAGTGGAAAAAGTTCATTAATGAGGTTCACTCCTCTTGTGCTAACTTAAATTTTAAATTTACTAATAACAACCCAAAAAGCATCATTCAACAGAAGACGAAAATTTACTCCTATAGGCGATAGGTATCTACAATAATGACAACATAGGCACCCACCCACCTAAATAGAACCTTAACATAATGGGTGCGCCATCTTTCTTGTCGGTATGTAAACAATGAAAAACTTTGACATTAATTCACCGATTGACTTGAGTAGACTTGTTTTTCGAACGTCAATTTAGTGCAATATTAATCATGAAACGTTTCACACCGAAACAACGGGCCGAAATAGTGGCGATGTATATTGAAAATAGTAGTTCGATTGTGTTAACTCAACGTGCATATCGTCGAAAATACCGTGGCCAACAAGCACCGTCTGACAACACTATTCGTCGTTTGGTGTCGAATTTCGTTGAACACGGGACAGTGGCAGATCGTCAACATGCAATTCATCAACGGCCAAGACGTTCAAAAGAGCTTGTTGCAGCGGTAAGAATAAGTGTTGCCGAGAACCCGTATATGTCGTACCGTCATCGGGCTCAGCTTTTTGGCGTCAGTGGAACCACTATGAGGCGCATTTTAAAGGATGATTTGTAGGTATCGCATGAGTTGTGTATAGCTTATCCCTGCTACATACCTTGAATCATATACCTTGCCTTGAAAGAACCATCAGTTTGATTTCAATTTGTAAAATAAGGCAAGATTCCAACAACCGTTTCAATTCCATTTGTATTGCTCCACCTGCGCAGCCAGCACTGCCATGCCAACTTTTTGATATAATTTTTTGCTCGAGGAATTTCTGTAAAAGGTGTAAAGAAGATCAAAAGTATCACACAGTGGTATGAGAGACAAGATGCGACTAATAAAGCGCGTTTATGAATCACTTTTTAACCTGGTGAAATAGTGATTCAAATTTTACGCTTGTAACCGTAATGCTCAAGTTCCGTTATCATTAGTCAAGTCATCGGGCGTTTAAAAAATTCAAAAATGTTTTTTATGTTTGCTAGAAATTTCATGTAATCAATTTAATACTGACTTGAGGTATAAATGTTTTTTTAACCACTTTTAATTCATACAACACGGAGTTTCTCTTATTTATCCAGACGTGTTGGCACTTGAATTCGATCGACTATTTACGATTTGCACTTTAATTTGGCCGACACAATTTTTAACTTAACGAAAATGAAAAGTTTGAGTTTCACAAGCAAGTTTATTTAAATTGCTGGTGCCAATAACCTTACTGGATGTTTTATGCGCGGTTCCACTGTGAAAGTTTCAACTTAAGATTAGTAAAACTTTTACGAAAGTTTAAACTCAGTGCTTAAACCGTTGGTGTTTCACAGTAGAAATTGATTGAGCGTTAGGTAAAATTCCGGTTGTTGTTTTTCGTCAGTTTTGTACGCCACTTAAAACATCAATTGTCTAACCTCAGCCCATATTGATTTTTCGAATTGGTTTAAGGAATCCGTGAAAAGAAGGAAAATATTAAGAATTGTACGTTGTTCTTATAACTACATGCTGATTTCGGATCGGGTATTCTGTTTCGGAGACATTTGTGTTATGTGGCGGCAAGAAATAAAACAACATACAGGAGTCGCTGAATGCACACATCGATTCACTCTACAAACACACCCGCTCGATTCACTGAACGAACAAACCCAACTGTCAGTCCAGTCATCTGACAGCAGCTGGCATATTCGAATCTCGATTTTCCCTCCTTGGAATTCAGCGGAAGAGTACCAATGGAAAATTACCAAAGGGGAAGTATGGAACGTACTAGAAGGTTCTTAATTATGTATAAACGCACGGGTGACAGGCTCGTACGGACAGTTATATTTTAAACGTGGACGTGTGAAAATCGGTAATAAAGTAAAAAGTGATTGAGTTAAAATAAAATATTGAATTCTAAATAGTAAAGTTGAATAACAGTGTGATTTGAATTTAAATAAGTTTTTTTGATAAATAAAGTGTTTCATTGTGAAATTATAAAAGTAAAATTGAGTTTCAAAACATTACATTTGCATCCAAAGCTTAGACAGTATTTTTGAACTAAGCTTCATTGCCGTATTCATCAAACGTCGGCTTAAACGTTAAACGGCATTTTAAACCGTCAATGGCAGGCGTTCAAGTTAAACTGCCGTATAAACTCTCGTTTAGGTTTAAACTAGCACTGAAAAACTCCTTTTAGTTTTGAACGTCGATTTAAGCTTGGAATGTCGCTAAACGGAGGGACTGTGAAACTGGGCATTAAATATTCAAACAAATGAAATAATAAATAATTTGATAGAATAACTACGAAATGCGACTCCTTGCAGCCGCATGGCAAAAAATTTAATTTGTTTTATTTAATAATAACAAATACAGTTTTCACCACCATTCACAGAAACTCCAAGCCAACGAATGTTTGTGTACTCAGTTCACAAAAACTTTACAAAGGCTTTAAACTTTGCATCAAAACTGACAAGATCAGCACAGAAAATGATTGTTCATGTTAAGTATGATTGCTGCAGAAAGTCGCACGGTTTTTTTTCGTATTGTTTTCGGTCGCCGTGTGTCTCAGGCCCAAGTCATTCATATTAACATAATGTGCATTGCTCCATATTATTGACCAAAATTAAATTTTTGTTTCACTTAAATTGAGGATCAACTAGGTCAAAGACATGTGACCTAGTTGATGACCTAGTTGATGTCGTGTTGCGTTTTTGTAGCAAAACACAGACGATTTGTCGCAAGGTTTTATTCTTATTGCCTTTATTATATTGCGAATTTTTCACTCTCTTTTTCTTTCTGGGGTTTTTATTTCCGAGGTGGTAGATAGGGGGCCGCTCACTAGATATGGTAGGTAACGCAATGGAAAATATTTGGCGTGGACGAAAACCAGCAAGTAACGAAAAATCCAGGAGCGTCTGTCTCAAAATGAATGGCTTTCTGCTTAGGGTCTGATATTCAGGTTAGGATCGGCCGAACATTGACATATTTTCTGCTCCAACATACAAATAGAATAGAAAACAACTTGATGCATGCCAGATGTCTTTATTGAATACTTTGCTGGTAAAATCATTGCTTTTCTCCGTAAAGGCATAAGACTAACGGGGGTAAGCTTTGGTGTTTCTGGACAGGGTTTTCAGATTTCGTACTGGGGCATCAGCGGTTTTGTTGGATCGAAAACCTTTTTTCTTTTAATCCTCAAATTATTTCCAGTCACGATGTGCTACTCATTTTAATTAATTCTTTGTTTATTTGAACCTTGGAAAAAAAATTGCCTTTTAGTGACAAAACAGAAATATTTGTTACTTTTAACAAGCAAATTTTATGCTTGAAATTGAATATTTTCTGGTACGACCTGTCAGCTTCAGCTACTCATTGTATTCGCTGTTTTTTGTACCGGATAGTGCAATAGCCCTAAGCTTTAGTCTCTTTGAAAGTGTGAACTTAGCCTTGGGATTTATGTCCAAGCGGAATCAGAGTGAAATTGGCGTTGGCTTGTTAATAAATTCGAAAAAATTAAACATGTGCTTGGAGTTTTCAGTCTTGGACGACGCTTCAAAGGAGGGGCGTTGCCTTTTGCCTGGAACTTACTTATTTACTTAAGGTGGCACTACAGTCCGGGGTGGACCCGGGCCTCAGCCAACAAGCTTCGCCAGCCAGCTCTATCACTAGCTAGCCGTCTCCAGTTTCGCACGCGAAGTTGGCTGAGGTCCCCTTCCACTTGCGTGCGCCACCTGAGTCTTGGTGGTCCTCTACCGCGCCGTCCCTGCGGTGTGGATTCGAAGATTTTCCGGGCCGGGGCGTTGGTGTCCATCCGCTCTAGATGACCCAGCCATCGTAGACGTTGTGTTTTGACTCTTTTGGCTAGGTCGGTATCAGTACAGCCCGTACTTGCCTGGAACTGGAATTGCTTATTTCATTTGAATTCGACAAATGTATGCTTTTAATTTTAATTCGGAATCAGCTACGAACTCTGACAATTTGTCACTCCCTGCCCAAAATACAATTTCACTCTAGACTTAAAGACTTCGTACAGTTTCGCACATGGCTTTTCTTGACTTTTCTTTAAGTCTAAGCCTTAAGTCTTAAGCGGAGTTTGGGTTTTGGACATGGCGTGGCAGGTGCCCAACTCCGTATTGGGGTGGGAACTATCTTAATTATTTCTTCGGAAAATATTTTTTTACGCAATATTTTTTACGTAATATGTCGTAATTTGTGTTCATGTCTAAGGAAAATCACGCCAGAGAATAATATAAGTCTTAAGTTTTATTTATAAATCGGCAAATTGACAGTTCTTAGAAAGCCAATGCATTTGGAAATTCCAAGACACACAAAATTGAAAATTTTTACTGTTAACTAATAAAACTTCAACGAATAGCACGTTTGTTTTACGGTCTTAGTTTTATTAATCAGTTTTTGTTTATTTTGTCACCCAGTAGACAAGTAAATCAAAACCGGATGATAAACATGGGAAGTTTGTGCACCGACGTTGTTGTAGGGCCCTACATATTCCTCTATTCTGCTACGGGGGCTGCCTTCAATCGCCAATAGGAAAGTTTTTTTTATCGATAAAAAACTTTCGACTGGCAATAACGCCTGAGAGAGATACCCCAAATATCAAATTGTTCGCCTTCGTTCCGTAAAATTTCCATCCAGTTTCAAAAGTGGAACGCAAGTCCAAATGAAACACGCGTACGAGGCAAAATGAAATGACATGAAACGTGATTTCTCATTTTCGCTCCAAGAATACCGCCGCACCGGCTTTTTGATTCATTTTCATACAAAACAACCCGTCTTCTTCCAACACACTGATATAAGCTGTGACTTGTTTTTCTCTTCTCCATCCTTGGTATCTATTCACAAGACTCTTTTCGCCAAAAAAATGACACATACCTATTTATATAAAGTTTATATTCAACCACTTTGGGATTCAGGTAAATCATGAAGTTTAGGAGCAAAACGGAATTTTTTATAGACACACTCATCTTATTGCGACTGATTTGTATGCAAAAAGTGCAGCCATGTGCATAATTAGTACACAGCTACATATGCCTTCGCACGCTCCTCCATGTACCTATTCTGTGTAAATAGGCATTTAACCTAGGATAACAATTTTTGTTTGGTAGGTAGGTAGGTATGTATGTACATATGTACCTACATAACATCTGCTACTGCTTGAGACATATATAAGCACATAATTACGCATTATGCACGCATCTTCACATAACGCTACAGAAATATGGTTCATGTTATGTTTAAGAGTTTGTTGTACAGGGTGTCTCTAGATTTCGGTCGTTAGGAACATATTCTTATAGGCGCATTCACACCCGCCCCGGTTGTTGCCCATAAGAATGTGAACGAACCGGCTAACCGGTTCTTATGGGCGCGTTCACACCTGGAAACCCTGTTGCCCATACAAACAACCGGGTAGCCGGTGCCGGTTAGCCGGCTGCCGGGTATGTATAAAATGGGCTTAAGTCTGTGGAAATAAGAAGAAGTAGGTAGGTAGATTTTTTAAGTAGATTTTTTAAGAGGTTGAGAACTTTTTTTTAAAAAAAAACACAAAAAATTCGAAAAAATTAATGAAATATTTATTTGAATCGATAGTTTGAACCTTGCAATTTAATGTTTAAAGATAATTTCATGCAAATGTTGACCGCGGCTGCGTCTCAGGTAGCCCATCCGCTGAGTCCAATTTTGGCATACTCTTTCACATGTGTGACACATCTTTCACATCGGCCGGTATCTCATGAATGAATGCATGGATGTTGGCTTCCAGTGCGTCAATCGAAGCGGGCTTGTCCCTATAGACATTAGCCTTGACATACCCCCAAAAAAAATAATCTAATGGTGTCAAATCGCACGATCTAGGCGGCCAATTGACCGGCCCGAAACAATCTTCCGAATAGACTGCTCAGAAGGTCGAGAATGCCGACCATAAAATGGAAGCAGCGCGCGATGAACATTTCGAACCGAGCACGAATTTTGATAGTAAAATTCAATAATTCGCAAGCGTTGTTCATTTGTAAGACGATCCATGGTTAAATTGCAAACCAAACTGAAGCTGTTTGACAGTGACACAAGGTACTAAACACACGTCAGCTGTCAAAACCAGTGTTGCCAAAACCAAACCAGCTAAAAAATCACCCTTTATAATCTACAAATGCTTGCCCAAAGCTAAGGAAACAAATAAACAGCTCTCATAGTGAGATGGTTTTCTCGGATTCATTTAAAACAAAGATCGTAGTACCTCAAGGCTGCATTCTAAGTCCAATACTTTTTCGTTTGTTATAGAATTGAAAATGTTTGTAGGTATTCTGCTTAAAATGGGCATATACGTACTGTTCTGCCCTTAATAACCCGGAAGTTAAGTATTGAGCTTTATTTTTTAGTGGGTGTTTTGAGCGTTAATTCAAGCACATACCTATGTACTTGAGTAATAATTTTTTAAGTTCGACAAAAGAGAAAACTACCCAGCGAAAATTGTCGTGTTAGCAATGGGCCTACCAAGCTTATATAGCTTTGATAAAGCTTGATAGCTTTGATATGGGTGCGTTTCTTTATTCATTGGGGTGCCGTGGCGAAGTGGTTAGTGTGTGTGCTTACTACGCCAGAGGTCTGGGTTTGAATCCTACCTACGTCACCTGAAAAAAAAAGACTTGTTCTTTTTCACGGGCCCAACCACCGCGAGGGTCTGACATGCCCTCCGAGAGTATCATTTGTCTTGAAAAGCTTCTCAAAGTGCCGTTCGGATTCCGCAAAAAATTGTAGGTCCCCTTGTATGTGAAGAAATTAACACACACAGCATACATTGTTGAGAAGTTGGCCCTGGTTCACCTCGAGCTGTTGCGCCACTCTATTTATTTTATTCTTTATTCATTCCGTAGAAGGAATATGAAATGTGGAAAACGATATTGTAGAGGTTAAGTTTTGTAATAAGAGCTTTATAAGAGATTTAATCTTGTAATAAATGTTCTAGTAAATTACATTAATTGACTGCTATTAGCAGTCAATGAGGGCAAAACCAAGTATATGCTGTCATCAAGAAAAGACACCCAACACCGACGTCTTGGACAAAACATCACCATCGACATCTATAACTTTGAGGTAGTTAGGGACTTTGTCTACCTGGGTTCCGCTATCAATTCAGACAATGACACTAGCGCTGAAATCAAACGAAGGATAACTCTTGCCAATCGCTGTTTCTTTGGGCTAAGAAGGCAATTGAGTAGCAAAGCCCTCTCTCGAGCAACTAAAGTGTCCATGTATAAGACCCTCATCATCCCAGTCCTGCTTTACGGTGCAGAAGCATGAACCCTGTCAAAGGCGGATGAAAACACTTTAGGCTGCTTCGAGAGGAAAATTCTTCGGACGATTTACGGTCCCGTCTGCATAGACGGAGAGTGGAGGAGGAGATATAACATCGAACTGTACGGGCTGTACAGCGATACCGACCTAGCCAAAAGAGTCAAAACACAACGTCTACGATGGCTGGGTCATCTAGAGCGGATGGACACCAACGCCCCGGCCCGGAAAATCTTCGAATCCACACCGCAGGGACGGCGCGGTAGAGGACCACCAAGACTCAGGTGGCGCACGCAAGTGGAAGGGGACCTCAGCCAACTTCGCGTGCGAAACTGGAGACGGCTAGCTAGAGACAGGGCTGGCTGACGAAGCTTGTTGGCTGAGGCCCAGGTCCACCCCGGACTGTAGCGCCACCTTAAGTAAGTAAGTAAGTAAGTAAGTAAATTACATTAATTACAAGTAATTGTAAGTGGCATGGCAAACAATGTTTGTGGAGTCTTTGAATAATATCAAAAAATTTTAATGCACTTTATTTTTTCAGAAGCAAAATGCTTACTTTAGTGGATATATTCTTAACCGCACCAAGTTAAGTGCACCATAATGTAAAAAAAAACCTTTTTGAAAAGCTAATACTATAGTAATGCCATAATTGAGATGTAAAACGCCATCGGACAAATCGATTTTCATTTTTTTTAACTAATTTGTTATCTTTTCATCTTTATGTTCTTATAAAACTGATCTTGCAGCATGACATCTTTCTCTCTTTTTGGCAGAGGTAACAAAACAGCTCTTACAACAAGAGTTATAGTTTCCTTAGCAGAGCTTAATAACTCTGATAATAATAAGGCCATTTAACGCTTGAAAGGCTTTAAGAAGACTCTTATAACACTCTGCAAGAGTGAAATTCTAAGAGCTTTACTCTTGCACATAACTCTTAAAAGAGTTATGTGCAAGCTTAAGTTCTGTAGAGCTTTATTAGAGCTAAAGTATTAGAATAAATAAATAAATAGAGTGGCGCAACAGCTCAAGGTGAACCAGGCCCAACTTCTCAATAATGTATGCTGTGTGTGTTATTTTCTGCACATACAAGGGGACCTACAATTTTTTGCCGAATCCGAACGGCACTTTGAGAAGTTTTTCAAGACAAATTATACTCTCGGAGGGCTTGTCAAACCCTCGTGGATGTGGGGACCGTGAAAGGGAACGAATCCTTTTTTTAAGTTACGATGGTAGGACCTAAAATGTTAGTTGGGGAATATTCTGAACGGACAAAGAAACGCAAATAAATAAAAATCCTCAGTTATTTTCGGCCGGATTGAATAATAAAACGCACCCTTTGTAAAGTGACCTTTCGAATCAAATTTCATTCGTGATGTTTCACAATGCGAATGAAATTGTATGACATCGATTAAAACTTACCAAGTATCTCAATCTCAAAGCTATCGAAATTCATTGAAGTAAAAAGTACAAACACTCGACGCATAAAAATCACGCTACGAAATGAAAGAAAGAGTAAACGAAATAAAGTCAAAGCAATAATAGTACATTTACACCGAGCCTAATTTCAGCATTTAAGCTAAATTCAACATTTCATCCTAAATGTTCAACGTTTCGCCATATATTTTCAGGATTTATAAATGTTGAATTTCAGTTAAATGCCGAATTTGGCCTGGGCATTTAGAAGTTTGTGAAATGGAGCAAACCTCTCAAACTTCCGATTCTCTTATTTTTAAGAGAATTCAGGGCAGTTGACAGAAAATACTCGAACAAAACGCTTGTAATTTGACATAAGTCGATAAAAGTGCTCTGGGACGTATTTTAAAACAAAAAATAAGCAAGTAATAACGACAATTTTAGCTGTATGTAGTACTTGATATTTCAGATTTTCACTCCGTTTGTCATTTGAAACGCTGTAACTCCAGTATAAACGGCGAAATTGGATTTCGAAACTTTTTCACTAAATTCAGAATTAAGGGGTCGGTGTAAATGTAGTATAAGACACTTAACGTGATCACTGCGGGCGGGTGACATAACATCCACAAACGAGTATTATTTGACCGTTCGGTGTTCAAGAGGAATATGCCATTAGTATAACGTCTTTGTGTAATCAAAACCTAATCACTTGAGGTGGCGCTAGAGTCCGGGTTTGGACCTGGGTTGGTTGAGACCAACAAGCCGCCACCTCTGTCTCTAGACAGCAGACCCAAGTCTTGCAGACTTAACTGATATCAAGCGCCACCTCTGTCTCTAGACAGCAGACCCAAGTCTTGCAAGCAGGCTTCACTGACATCAAGCGCTAGCCCTTCCAATTATGTCAATGTCCTTTGTGGATGCGAGCGAACTATCGATGGACTTTTGATAGATCACGCCACTGATGTTGTCACGGGAGTTCTTGACGCCTTGTTCAAATCCTTATGGCCTTTACTGACATTGAGGGATGGTGGTGTGTCGATTTGGTCGACAAGTTCATTTAAAACATTAAAGTCATAATTCTGACCATATAAACAGAGTGACGTAAAGAACTTCTTGAAAGGGCACAATCTAAAAAAACATTCACAAGTCTATTATGCTTTCAAAGGAACTCACTAGTTCGATACCATGGCAAAATCATTATCTGTTGCTCATTGAGTCACATTTAAGTCAAATGTTGCCGAACAGCGAGGAGTTTTCGCAGATGTTATTGTTGGAATCTAACAATCCGCATGTGTTATGACATCGTTTTTCGGAACCTACTGTATTGTTGCCACGGAAGCAAGTAATATACAACCTTTTTGCTTTTTTGGGGCAAATAAAACTTGGAGGGGGAGAATGTGATGTTACTACTTAATGTGACCTTTTTTGTTACTACACATTGCATCTATTTAAAAAAATGTAGTCTTCGAGAGATGTCAGAGCAGTTCAACATTCTCCTGTGCTGGGTACCAGGGCATAGTGACATTCCATGCAATTGTAAGTCTGACGAACTCGTCAAACTTGGAACTACTCTCTCAATTTTGCCTGATAAAGGCTCCTTAGGCATTCCAATTTCTGCATGCAAGCTCATGATAAAACTGGATGCAATACAAAGAAGAAATCTCAGATGGACAAGTGTAGTACCTGTCTAGTAACAAAACAGATTTGGCCAAAGATAGATCTTAAACACTCTAGGATAGTTTGATAGCTCTTAATAGATGGCACATCAGCTACAATCGGTGTCATAACAACAAGGCACTGTCTGATAGACAAGCTCGAGGCAAGGCTTGGTGTCTATTCTAAAAAATTTCGCAGGAGCTGCATGGATGAGAAGGAAGAAGAGACCACTCGCCACCTTCTCTGCACATGCCGCACTCTCTCTAAGTATCGGAGCTCTCTCTTCACCTTGGAGCTTTCTTCTATAAAGCGGGGACCACAAAGCAGTCTCAGGCGTCGGCTTCGCCCCGTTAACATAAAACGTCCCTTGTGCATTATATTTTTTCAAAACTCGTCAAACTTGTCATCTTAAACCTCCCAAGTTTCGACGCAATGAGTCATAAACATAAATTTTAACAAAAGAAAAAACTTCGATACTTATAAAATCGACTTGATAAAGCGAAATTCCTCTGAAACTACGAAAATCTTAATCGCAAGATATGTCATGACGGGTGTCTCTTTAAATGATAGCAATCTTTGTGATTTATTTATGTTATCAGTAGTGAGTTTTTTTTCGCAAAATTCACCTACTTAATTTTTAACGTAACACCCTGTGTTACTTACTTATACATAATGTATAGCTATGGCACACGAAAAGGTTTGTGGGAAGTTTCCTTCAAAAAAATCATTTCCCTTGGGAGCAGTTAAAGGAAGTTATCGATTGATGATGTAGAACAATTTTATGATTTGTTTCATAGGGTCATGATATTTGTATAATCAGATTTTGGTGTAGAGGTATTTAGGGGTAGGTATTACGCAGATGTTATTATAACGTCGAAAGGGATATTTAAGATGTACCCTAATATGTACGTATGTATATAGTAATAGTAATGTGTAATTTATTTAATTATGTATATAAACTAAACATTTTTTTAAAAACTTTTCAACATTGTTATTAATTTATTATTAAACAGAATAGACAACACCATTTAGTTCTAAGTAAGAAGTTCCTTTAGTGTTTAGTGTATGTTGGGGAGAAGCCGTCAGCAGCAAGAGCAATAACTATCAGACCACGCAACCTAAGCAGAAATAAGATTGCGTGTGATGTGTCACACGGTCACACGCACCGGTCTGTGAAGAAACCGGTTACACCTTCAGCAGTGTCCTGTTTTCTTTTCTACACATCATAGGTAATCGATTTTGTCAACAAACTAGAACTTTTCGTGAATCCTATTCTTTTGTCCACACAACCTTGTAACGATAAATCTTTTGAGCTAATTGAGATTTTAATAAACCGCTGCAGAACCTCGTCATCGACATCTCTGGACTAGCCCACCTATAGTGATGAAAAATACAGTATTGGGTCACAATATGCACCGAAACTCCCCACATAGCACTCTAAAAAAATGTCCAAAATACCGATTGTAATATGCAATCGATCATTCACACTGCTGAAAACGATCAATCTTTTAAGAGCGCAACCTAATATATTTCGTTTCTCCCCATAATTATTAAATTGATTTGATAGCAGAGCATGCATCGGTAAAATATTTAAATGGGAAGAAATAGGATTTATAATAGTCAATTGCTAATGAAAACAAAGGAAATATACGAGCACGATCGTTTATTTACGTTATTCTGGGATTTCAAAGATCGGGGGTTTCCCTAATTATGTATAGTTATGACGTAAGAGTATTTCTTTCGAGATGTGATTGTGACTTCATCGCTTTTGTACTCGCCACTTGAATTCATTGTACCAAGTGAAAACTATGAGGTCAAAACCGAATAAATGAAGTCGAGCTATTCGTCACGTTTATATTTTCACACAGAATCCGATAACCCATTAGTTTTTTTCCGGTTGTGTCTGGAAATCAGGATGTGACAAATTTTCGAAAGATACCAGTGTCCCTCCGTGTCGAAGAGTAACGTTTATTATGCTCTTTTCATACGTACATATATGCACCTGATTCTAAGATCTCGACTAATAAATATTTAATTCTTAAGTTCAAAAACTCACCCCACACTGCAATGCAGGAGGGGTTTTATGAGAATACGACTCGAAGAAGTCGCCAACATAGTAGTACTGCATAGTATTATAATACAATCTATTAGGGTCTGATGGGAATAAGACAAGGCCATTAATCAGTATCAGACAACAGTCAAAACACATCACTCTATCATGATCCAGCGTCCTACAAAAAAATAAGATACCTTACCAAATAGCTTACGCTTAAAGGGCTGATCGGAATGCTGCGCTGTATCTGAGCAAAATTTCGCCTTCTCTGTCATTTGGTCTTCATCATGAACTACTGGAAAAATCGAGAGACTGACGCATAAAACAAAGGTGTGAAATAAAAGCACAAGTTCTTTTTGAAGTTTTTGCCACTTTTGACAAATTTTCAAAGTTTGAGAAAATTGAATAATTTAAGCTACACCTGTCAGTCTCAGCTACTCATTGCGTTTTGTTTTATGAAAAAACATGTGTATTAAATTTTTATTTAGCTCTAGCTTCGCATACTGATCAAGTCTCACGTGCTGATTGCTCTTGCTTTACTGACACACCTTGTCAAAGTCTTACCATAGTCGGGATAACAATTGCACGTTGAGCTAGCAACAGCTTTGAGTTAATGTATGTATGCCTGCCATGATGTTTTAAACGATACGATGCTGGTAGAAGTATTGAACACCTGACTATAGGGTTACAACCGACCCAACTAACATACTCTTGAGAGCAACACTCTAAAAATGTCAAAAAAGCTCTTATAAGACTCTTGTTACGCTCTTGATACTCTCTAAACATAACCTCTTGTAATAAGATCCAAAAATGATCTTGTAGAACTCTTCTTAAAGGAGTATCACTCTTATAACGCTTAACTTTTATAACAAGGGTATATTTAGCTCTTATAAGGTTTTTGTTTTAAGATTTCAACTCTTGTAAAGTTTAAGTTCTGTAATAAAAAGTCTTATAAAAGCTTAAGTCTTGCAATAAGGGTGCAAGACTTGTAAGGAGAGATCTACTCACATAACAAAATCTTTAGTCTTATAAGACAACTTGTTTTCTTCGACTACTGCCTATTAAAACAATTTTTCCTTCCTTAAAGGGTGACCAAATAGCTTTTACCTCAAAACAGCTCGAAAAGAAATGGTCATTGAATAAAATTTAGATAGATCGAAAATATAATAAAAAGATTACCTAATACAAATCAACTGAAATCGCTGATTTGTACAAGTTTAGAGAGTCTAGTTATTTTGATTCCCAGATGCAACATTTTCAGTCGATTTTTTTGGCTTTCGAGTTGAGATCACTAAGGTTTTGTTCAGATAGAAAATATAGACAAAATAGTCTTATGACATATTGTTGAAAGTCTTATCATCATGAAAGTCAATCTTTTCTTTTGTATTACAAATGAAATTAACAAAAAAAAAAAAAAAAAAAACCTAATATAAGCACTAATTATGAATCAACTTTCTCGGTCCTATCATTCAACGGCAGACGGCTCTAAGCCATGTTGTATACTACTTTTTGTAAACTTCTTTTTGTAAAACTTATCGAAATGAAAATAAAAAGTTTTTTGAATTGAATTGAATTGAATTGAAAGTCTTATGACATATCATTCGATGTTAAGATGTGATCATTAGGAAGACTTTTTATATAGTGATGCCATTATCACATATAAAATGCCTTAGTACAAATCAATTTTAATTTTTTAAGTGTCATATTCTCTTTTATAAAATATACAAAAATTGTTCTTGCAGCAATATGTCTTTTTCTCTTTTTGGCAGAGGTAGCAAGGAGAATACAGCTCTTACAACAAGAGTTATACTTTCCTTATCAGAGTTTAATAATTCTTATAACTGGGTCATTTAACGCTGTTAAGTCTCTTATAAGACTCTTATAACACTCTACAAGAGCGAAATTCTAAGAGCCTTACTCTTGAGCATAATTCTTATAGGGTTCTTGTAGAGTCTTATAAGAGTTAAATGTCGATTGGGGAGGGGATAAACCTGAGGTGAGAGCTTAGGTGAAAATTTTAGAAATGGACATCGATATTAACTCGAAATATGTACATGGAATGTCTCATCGCTAATGGAGATGGAACTTGAACTAATTGACGAAGCTAAAAAGTATCAACTGGATGCAACAGTCAACTCCGCAACTAAGTTCAAAGGGGTTTGGAACCAGAGATCTCGCTTATGGGTGGAGGCTCTTCAGGTCTGGCGTGACTGCTAAGGCGGATGTGGGAGTACTCGCCCAAGTCCCTGGTTTCAGGCAAAGCATTGTTTTTTTTACTCCACTGGGAATGGGTTGCGATCTTAAAGCTTGAACGATCAACTTTGGCTCTAGTTCAGGTGTATGCACCAAATCGAGTATCTTCTTAAAAGAAGTTGGTGGTGGCTTCTTTCTCTTAACGGGTGATTTTAATTCTCATCATGTGAGTATGGACAACCACGTTTGGAGGAGTGTAACTGAAAGGCACGGTGAACCGAATAAAAATAGGATAAAAATAGAATAAAAATAGAATAAGACTAAATAATTTGTTTGTACCAAGTTGTGGGCCCATCTGTAGTTGGCATGTGATGCACCGATCTTCGGTGGCGATGGTCTGCGAAAAGTAAAGAGGCAGTAAATCGGCTGTTGGAGTTTATTTAATCTAGGAACCTCTACCCGCCATAAAGGGTCTTATAATGAATGATCATTGCTTTGCTTTAGACAAGAAGGGATTTTTTGTAGATCTCATGACATTTCCTATTTAACATTCCCAGACTTTTAATGAATACAAACTGGTAGGCATTACCTGAATTAATCTCTCAAACGAACTAGGTACCTACCTAGGAGCTACCTAGTTTGCACCAGTCCTGCAACTGTACCTCCTAAACCTATATTTTCTTGCCTGAATTACCTAAGTATGTACCTACCGACCTACTCATACGATCTAGGTCTCAACTCTCAATAATTTTCTACACATAGTGCTACCTAGGTAAGGTACATAATGTAGGTAGGTATTTATGTATGTACATAGGTTCCAACATGCTATACGTTATAACTGCTCTGCTTTTACAGATAAGTGCCTACCAAGGTACCTACCTACCTACCTATACATGCACATATACCTATAACTTGCTGTTCTGTTTTTATATAGCCTTTCGCAATGATTGAATGCATTTTTCTATCGAAGAGCTTAACCAACATGACATCGCAGAAAGCCATGCTAAGCTCCGGAACCGTTATCGCTTCAAACGACCCAAGCATTACGTCTTTCCAGTGAGCAAAAGAAAATACTTAGACGACAAGGTTTGCCGTGTTTGGCAAAAACTTATAACGGTTTTCGCGTCTCATTTTGTTTGTACCCACGATAAATTAGACATTATCAATTCGGTATGAGACAGCGTAACTATTTTAATCCAACAGCACTCATGGACACGGTATTCTTCATCATCATCTCCTCTTCTACCCCCACTCAACTTTTATTGACTCAAATAATATGTCAATCTGATCAAAGTGTTCCACTTTTTTTTCCTATAAGAACCGTCTGCCCGCGAAATTTGACTTGTACATGTGGCTTATCAGCTTCAGCACCGCGCCGCCGACACCAAACTTGCATATGTACATCCCTACATACAATTACTTCCTTTTTTCTTATGACAGGGGTGAAAGGGGAGCATAATATAAACGAAAAAAAAACATGAGTAAAAAATAATAATACAACAGAAAAAAAAAACCGCGCGGCATATATACCACCAACCATTCCGAGATCTATGTTCCCCTCCGCAAAGGTGTTGGTATACATACTCCACTGTAGACGATGCGCAAACACACAAAAAACACTCGCCCAAAACGGAGAGCGAAACCACTCGGCAAAAAAGAAAACGCATTTTGTTTATAGGGACGGAACGGCATCGAGACACAGCGGAATGCTCTCGCCATTCACCAATTTTCAAATTCACTGGTCTCTTTCTCATTCGGCGTTACTCAGCGAAGCAGTCTAGACGTGCCTGTTCTGTTCGTGCAAAGTGCTTAACGGTTATACATACAAAATTCAATTGTAACAACTAAGAAAAAAAAGTTGAGAAGTTTCTCGAAAAATAATTGTATATCAAATTTTTCTTTTTCCCAAAAATCAATTAACAACAAATTTTTCACAATGGCCGATGTTGCAGTTGAAAACAAGTGAGTAAAGTTTCAAAAGAAAAAACCGGCGACTTAGTTTTTTTCCGTTCCCTCACTACGTCTTGTGTTCTGTATGTACACGCTATTTTGGCGGCAATATGGCGTCAGTTTGAAAAAAAAAAACGCTTTTTGCGTTGTTTTCTGGAAAAAGTGAATCATTTTCAAAAATTAATTTTTTTTTTTATTTCCTTCAACTCTATAATGTTCGCATTAAAACAGTGGTGATAAAATGGAATTTTTTCTTATGTATAATATAAAAAAAGAGGTGGTTGTGGGATAGAGCAACGCTCTTTTAACGGCAGAGAGAACGAGAAGCAACGATTTTAACCAATGGAAAAAGTGCTTTGCAAAGGAATACGAAATTGCGGTTGCAATTTCCTTACCGTATTTTGTATTTCGAAAATCGACGCTTGTCGAAAGGAGACGGTTTCGCTAAGCCGACTGTTGGAATAAAAAGGACGGCAGAAACTTAAATAAATGTGTGTGTGTGTGTGCGTGTGTTTGGTGTTGGTGCTTGCGAGATTCGAGCTTTGAAAGAGGGAGCCGGAGTAATTTTATTTCTATAAGCGGATTTTTGCAAAAAAGGAATAACACGAATACGAACGCCGCCACGGCGAACATTTTTGTTTTTCTTTGGGTACTGTACAAAGTTGTATTTCGCAATGT
This sequence comes from Neoascia interrupta, assembly GCA_947623515.1. NCBI lineage: Eukaryota > Metazoa > Arthropoda > Insecta > Diptera > Syrphidae > Neoascia > Neoascia interrupta. Next base: position 45,032,393 of record OX392462.1, on the reverse strand, counting down.
TCTCTCTGGCGGGAGAGAAAAAAAAAAACACCAGTGATCGTTGTTTGACGAGGGAAGAGCGGTGTTTGACACTGGGTTTTGTTGCCATTGTTTGTGTGTGTGTGTGACTTTGTTTCTTATGTACTTTTTGTGTATATGAAAACGACGCTTTCTGGAATGCTGTTTGGCGGTTTCGCCTCGCCGTTCACCGACAACTTGCGGCGGGGAGAAAAACGTGCGAGGAAGATACGAGTTGAGAGAAAGATTGTACATACACACATCTTCTGTGGGTGCTATTGGTGATTTCTCAACTTTGTGTAAATTTTTAAACTGCTTCCGCTGATTGTTCCTTTACTTTCGTTTTGCTACCTTTTTTTTTGTTGGCAAAGCTGCTTAGTTGTTTTTTCTTGTCGCTCTACTGGTTTTCGAGTTTTGCTTGTGTGCTTAGCAAGACGCTACAAGAAGGTTTTAGGAACGAGATGAATTATTAAAAAGGTCGTTGCCGGTCATCGTCAAGGTCTGAAGAATAAAAAAAGATGGCTGTTAGTGCACTGGAACCTGGGAAAACCTTTTTCCAAGACTTGCGCATGACTTCCCTCGGTTTTGGTTTTCCCTCGTTTAAAGGTAAAGGACCGTTACTTTTCAGTGGTTGAAGGCGCCTTTTCTGTTGTACATAACATTTTGATACATACACGGTGGTTTGCCCTCTAAGACGATTTATCGTGCTTCTACAGATTCTGCGCAATTATTTTTTTAACTTGCCGGTGATTTTTTTCCGATAGTAGAGTTTTAGTACATTGAAAATCGAGTTTTTTTTTAGTACAACTGCGAATTGATTTTTTTTTCTTAATTTTAATTCCGTTGCCTTTTTTGATAAGCAATGTCGAACGCGTCCTTGTATTTTTTAATTAAATGCGCCATTATTCGAGTAAGTATTTAAATTCGCTTCAAGGTCTTGTTTTTTTTTTGTTTTGCATACTACCCACACATGTTTGTAATACTGACGACTATAAACATGTCATAGCTGGTCCTAGCCTTGATCTTCAGTTATTTTAACATGAAAAGGTCAAAGGTAAAAGCCTTTATGTAGGTATCTAGGATCATCAATAATAGTCTAGAAATCTGTTTAGCTAGCCCGAAATCACAATCCCTGATGATCATACGAAGACGACCAAAATTTTTTTTCCTTTTATTTCAGCATTGAAAACTCAAAGAAAAAAATCTATTTCAAGAGAATGTATAAAACATGCAAATGCTTAAACTATTTAGCATTAATTAGCTTCCTGACAACTTTAATAAAATGTTAAAAAGTCAGACTTTAAACAGTGTTTATTTTTTTTCTTGCTAAATAGAGAAACTCCAGTCGTAGAGAAGGAGGTCGAGGAAGTCGATGTTGCCAAGAAAGTCGAGTCGGTCGAAAAAATTGCGACAGAAAATGGTGCAGCTGTTGACGAGGAGGCGAAAGAAAACGGCGATGCAGTAAAAGAATCTGCTGATGCTACCGACGCCACCACTGCCACAGGAGATGTTGCAAAAGACGAAGACTCGACGCCCTCGACAGATGAGGAGCAAAACGGCGACAAGAAAGACGAAGCCGATGCCGAAGAGACAAATGGTGACTCAACAGGTAAATTGAAAAAGAAAATGTGGAAAAATTGTTTAGTCTCTTGTATCTATTTTATTCAAAGATGTTTTGGTCTCTTGATTTTTGCTTGTCGTCAAACGTAAAGTTTTAGGGCCACTTTCTACGAGCGACGAAAAAGTTGTTGGGTAGGTGCATCGAGCCGTATCAGAGGTTTTCACAAACGACCAGAAAACTTTAGCTAATTGAGAATGTAAAATCTTAAGCTAGAAGTTTAAAACGTTTGCAGAACATTTTTCTATTTCAATTGTTTTGAATGTCTAATCCACAAAGTCTCCACGTTTCGATGAATCGACAAACTGTGAAGGTTTATTTTAGACTCCAACCAATTCAAAGACAAATTATGTTTGTCAACTTTTCAATAACCTTAAATGCAGCTTTTGACAAGAAAAATTTAACAGAAGCGAACTTTGATTGTACAAAATTTCAATATGTTTATGTAGATCAAAGAGAAAGCCCAAAGGCTAGGGATGTGGCGGGTATTGGCGCCAAGACTTTGCCGCACAATCTTATCAGCGATACCTATTTTTTTGTTGAACAGTAATCGTTCGGTACAAAATTTGTCGTGTGCTTTGAATACTTGCGGCAAAAAATCTTACGCCTTTTTGCCGCGCCGTCTTTATTTTGATCTTAAGAGATACCGCAGATTATTCCTTTTATCTGTTGGATAATGTTTGTTGTCGGGCTGTTTCGAATTTTTTCAGCTTTGTCAAATTTTCATCATAGACTTTCTTAAGATTTTATAACATTTCTCCTAAAAATAGCGAGATTTGCCATACGAATTAAAATCCTCTTGACAGGTAATTAAATATCCTTAAAATCCTCAGTTTGAGTCTCGAAAAGGGAAACTAAAAATGTCCGCGTATGAGAGATCTGCCACAAATACGTTTTTTATTATGATTTTTACAGCCAAATTGTTTCTCGTTTCTGTAAAATGCCTCTCTCTTTTGAAAGCCAAAATGACAACCAACAACTCTCGTGTCAAGTTAATCTTATGTTTGTCCGGTGGAGACACCTTGACAGTTATCTCTAATCGTCTGCCATTAATCTCAGTTTACCCATAAAACTGAGATTAAACATATATTACGAAGGACGTTGATTGGGCAGTGCTTAAAAAAGTGTACTACCTATACTCCCACTAATCCGCAATCAACATAAGTCTTCATCAAATCTCCTAAATTCTCGAGATTTACCATCTGAAAATAAGGGGTTCTGAGGGAATTTTTAAAACGGCTTTTTTCTCTTAAGAAATGTCACTTTTTTCGAGAGTAATTCTGAAAATCTCGTGTTTTTCTGATGGTGATACTATGTGTTCACCGGCAATCAAAAGAGGATTAGCTGACAAACATAGGATTAATTTACGAACATTGTTGTGATTAACGAACACTGTTTTTGTCATTTTGGTACTTGTGACCTCTGTCGTACAGGGACAGTTTAAGTTTCTTTTTTGTTTTTATTCTTAAACTGTTACAAAGGTGCAGAAAATAGGTTTGTAAATAGGGTGAATGGGATTTATGAGAGGATTTATTTTAAATTGCTTGCCGAGCGGATTTAATCAAGTTATATGGTATAAAATAGTAATTTCCGACGAAAAAAAAAACTTTTTTTAAAACTCGTTTCTTAAAAAAATATCCAGTTTTTCAGGGCGAGATTATACAAGTTTCATTGTTAAATTGAGATTAACCCCAATACGTAAATTTAAATACTATTCTAGTCTGTTTAAATCGCCAAAATCCCGGTGCGAACTGCTACTTCACATAGAAAAACATCTTTGCTTGTTTTTCTATGTGAAATAGCAGTTGGAAGACTCGAGGTTGAAATCTGAAACTGAAAATCTGCTTCCTGTTTTATCTCCAGATTCGTTTTGTTCCGGGATCAGCAGACCTTGGTTTAACTTGAGCTTTACTCTGCCGTGTGCTTTGTTGCCCCATGCAAGTACATACGGGTTAGGAGTTAAACTGAGTTAACTTAAATTGACAGCTTGTTTTACCAAAATTTGTAACTTATTTTAAAACGGCTGCTCTGCGAAAATCCAGTTTTTTTTTCTTCGTCGTTTTGAGAAAAATTTGAAAAAAAAAATTTGGAGCACAGAAATTCCATTTTAATGAGAAATGACAGGTGAGAGAGTTGTTTTAAAGAGTCGAAGATTTTTTTATGTGTACATATCATTAACCTTGTACTGAGAAACCCGTTTGTTAACCCTTGCTTTGTTTTACACCGGCTTTAAAAAATCCTTTATTTAACTCGGAGTTAACTCTGCAATAAAAAACTGAAATTAGTCATTAGTTTCGGGCGATTGCCGAAATAGCCAAATTATATGACGAGAATCGGTTCATATCGTAATTGACTTTATGCGAAACCTTGTTAGTTGGCCCCATCCCAACTCGTCCATTTTGAACGACGAATTGATAAAGTCGTGATCGTAAATATTTAATCTTACGAACGTTTTCTGGATCGTAAACGTGGTAAATTGCTTATTCTGCGGTATAACAGCATCTTAAATGCGTAAAATACATGAAACTAGTTCATATGCGGGTTCAAAGATCGCATGGAAACGTATGTATTTCGTAGACAAAATGTGCGCGTCGTACAGTGTTCATTATGCATGCGGTAACATACAGTATTATGTACCGCGCAACCAATATCCAATCTTTTTTAAGTACGCATAGGGATAAAAAAAATTTTGTGATTTTAAGTTCTGTCGACACGATCAGAAATTATGAGTTCAATAAAAGTGTTTTGAGCCAGTGAAGTATGTTTCAACATTTTAGTGGTGAAGCTCAAGACGTTGCCAAAAATTAGACCAAAACACAAACTTCAAGAAACATTTTTTAAACAAGAAGAAAATATGGATCACTTCAGGATCATCTCAGCTCAACCGTTGTGTTAAAAAATAAATTATTCTATTTCCTTCAGATGCTCCAGCTGAGGCCGTAAAGAGGAAAGTCGCTGCTGACGTCGATGGCAAATCAGACGAAACAGTCCCCACACCAGAAAAGAAAGCCAAATTGGACGAGTCAAAAGAGGACGTTACCAATGGCTCAGATGCAACTGAAGTAGCGGCTTAAAAATAAACAACAAAAACACACAAAACTTAATAATTTTAATAATACAACCCAACAACAAATATTTTTTTTTTTTGTAACGAAAGGAAGATTTTTTTTTTCTAATTTTTTTATGTATATGTATGATTTTTAATATTATATATGTATGTAAATGAGCGTATATTTCCTAAAGCAAACAAAAGGAGAAGATCACAAAAAAGAAACATGTCTGCTCCTGCTCCCCCTCCTCATAGTTATATGAATGCCGAGTGTTTGCCGGGAAGCTTTACTTATTTTGTTTGGTTGTCATTTTGGTAAATTTAACTTTTTGACACTTGCGAACATGCGCCCGAGCTAAATTTCCAAAAGCAATTTTTGTTATTAAATCATATTACGAAAACGGGCGATCTGTAAAAGTAAAATTTGTCAATTTCTTACGAGCACGCTCGGCTACATTAAGGACACTGTTTAGTACGTTTAATGGGCTGACAACCTTTAAATGACGTGAAATTTCCCTTTCAACACTCTGTATAGTACGCATACATTTGTAATTGTTTATTTCTATGATCTTACCTACATTTAAGAAATTTTGAAAACAAAAATAAAGTATAAAGAATGATTATAAGATGACTAAAAATACAAACAAGGAGTTCTGAATGCAAAACACAATTATCTTATGGAAATGTACCCTTTAAGACAAAATATCCCTTTTTAACATCTCCCTTGTTTTTTCCCCCTCATCAAAAGAAAAGCAAAAGGAAATGTGTGTGGTTGGTTGAAGTAATACAAAAGAGCAAAAAAAAAAATTACACGAAAGTCCCTGACAAATTCCTTGTAATAAGTATTGTAATAATTTATTTATAAGGACACACAAAACAAAAAAAAAAAAAAACAAATATGATACATTCAAATTTATTCTTAAAGGTTATTTTTCGTATTACACCTTAAACTGACCTTTTTGTGCAACAAGACGTAAACAAAGAACAAATGTGTCAAAAATAAAAAAAAAAAAAAAATATTAAATATATATCAATATACATAATAAAAGAAAAAGAAAATTCTGTAAAAAAAATATATACAAGCACAGGTGTGGGACTTTTGGTGATATTCATCAGCAAGTCCGCATCGGGAAAAAATACAAATAAAAAATCGAAAAATAAAAATGGAAAACTATTTATTGAAAACAGAAGTAAATAAGGAAACATTGAACATAATAAAAAAACTGCCGCCTATTTTTCATTATTATACACAAAGGTTTTTTTTTCTAATGAATTTACAAAAGAAACGTTGAAAAGGTTTTTTGTTCGACCGTACTTAAGTTTTTGAATTTCCGTTGTCAAAAAGAGAAAATTGTAAGAGACAAGACGTGGTGAAAATACATGTAGAGTGTAATAAAAGGGATAATGCGTTTTATTCGTAGTTTTGACCTTATATTTTAGGGGTTTCCGGTTCCAGTGACATTGCATCTAATGGCGAACAGGCGGGGAGAAATTTAAAATCCATCTCGTTTCCGGTAGGTGGATTTAATATATTCAAAAAGAAATGTATTCTGATTCGCGTATAGATGGAGCCGCAATCGACTTACATTTTGTGGAACTTGTCTTTTAGGGTAGGTTCAAAAAATAAGAAAGTTAAATTGTTTTTTACATTAAATATAAGACGACTCAATAAAAAAATATCAATGACTAACAAAACCATTCAAAAATCCCTTATACTATGTCTCCACCGACAATTATAAGAAGATTAGCGTGAGACGATTAAAAATAAATCGTGAAGTGGCTCCATCGGACAAATATGATTTATTTGACACGAAAACTCTGTTTCTAGATAGATAGAAGAGCTTTATTTAGCCATTGGCTATTCAATCACAATTTCTTTTACAATTTTGAAAATAAACAGTAAGCTTATTTCATACTAAATATTTCATATTAAATATTGAGATTATTAATTATTAAGATTATAAGTCTTTATGTTTTCATTTGTGTACAATATTAAAAATAGATAATTTATTAGATAAACAAATCAATATGTTGCTTTTACATGAGTAATTAGATTTTTTTTAAAGTTCTTATGCAAGTTTCATTTTTTGACAAGTTAGGTAGGCTGTTAAATAATTTCAGGCCTTTGTAAAAACATTTTGACCAGAAGAAGTTGAATAGTAAGGTAATCTGAAATTGTTTCTATTTCTTCAGTTATAAGGTTGAACCTCTGATACATATAAAGGGTGATTTTTTAAGAGGTTGAGAACTTTAAAAAAAAAAAAAACACAAAAAATTCGAAAAAATTAATGAAATATTTATTTGAATCGATGTTTAAAGATAATTTCATGCAAATGTTGACCGCGGCTGCGTCTCAGGTAGCCCATCCGCTGAGTTCAATTTTGGCATACTCTTTCACACATATCGGCCGGTATCTCACGAATGAATGCATGTATGTTGGCTTCCAGTGCGTCAATCGAAGCGGGCTTGTCCCTATAGACATTAGCCTTGACATACCCCCACAAAAAATAATCTAATGGTGTCAAATCGCACGATCTAGGCGGCCAATTGACCGGCCCGAAACGTGAAATTAACTGTTCACCAAACTCGCCTCGCAATTGCGCCATTGTTTCGCGTGCTGTGTGGCATGTGGCACCGTCTTCGGCGTTGTGGTAGGTCGGCTGGCTTTAGTTCTTGCACCAGCTGTATCTTAAAAGGCTTTACGCCCAAATCCTTCCGCAAAATTTTCCACGTAGTGCTGTAACAAAGGCCTAACTGCTGGGAACGGCGCCGAATCGACATTTCGCGGTCTTCTGTCACACTAGCTGATACGGCCGCAATATTTTCTTCACTACGCACAGTACGTAAACGTGTTGGTGGTTTAATGTCCAACAAAGTAAATTTGGTGCGAAATTTGGTCACAATCTTCCGAATAGACTGCTCAGAAGGTCGAGAATGCCGACCATAAAATGGAAGCAGCGCGCGATGAACACTTCGAACCGAGCACGAATTTTGATAGTAAAACTCAATAATTTGCAAGCGTTGTTCATTTGTAAGACGATCCATGGTTAAATTGCAAACCAAACTGAAGCTGTTTGACAGTGACACAAGGTACTAAACACACGTCAGCTGTCAAAACCAGTGTTGCCAAAACCAAACCAGCTAAAAAATCACCCGTTACTAAAAGATTCGACAAATATTTAGGCAGTAAGCCATTTTTCATTTTAAAAATAAAAACGAGTACATTTATTTTCGATCTCTGCTTTACATTTAACCAATTTAAGACTTCTGTCATAGTTTTTATAGGAGTGTAAAAATTACAAAGTAGAATACATCTCATTGCTCTATTTTGCTGCTTCTGCAAACGCTCTACCATTTCATTCGAGCCCAAGAATAAGATTGTTGAACAATATTCGAAATAGGGTTTTATCATTACGTTATATATTTCAATAGCACTGTTTACTGATACTTTACGCCTGAAACGTTGGAAAAATCCAATTTTTTGAGTTATTTTTCTGCATAAAAGATTTATATGAGCTTCGAAACTTAGATTTTTGTCTATGATAATACCTAAATATTTAATTTCATCAACCTTTTGAATTATTTCACCATTTACTACAATGGTTTTATCTGAAATTCCGTTAATTGACGTAGCTTTAGTTTTACGGGTGTTAAGTTTAAGCTTATTCATCTTCAAGTAATTCTCCACGTTTCTAAAATCAAGCTGTAGTTTGTTGAGACAGTCGTCGATGTCACTTCCAGATACTGTGAGTAGAGAATCATCAGCAAATTTGTATACTTTCGAGTATAACAGCACCTTCTCCAGATCATTTATATAGATGATGAACAGTAATGCGTCAAGAACTGCGCCTTGCGGCACTCCCAGTAAAACTTCTTGGACGCCGGATAGGAACTCATCAATTCTGGATTCGAAAGGTAACTTTTGAACCAGTAGAGCTCGACATCGCCAATACCATACTTTTGCAGTTTCAGAAGAAGTGTCCCTCTGTCTATTGTTTCGAAAGCCCGCTGAAAGTCTAGAAAAACCGCCACTGTAACTTTCTTCTCCTTCATATTTGTTTTCCATTGTGAAATAACCAGATTTAGTAACGTGATGGCGCCTCAACCAAGATTGGTTTTCACAGAACAAGTTATTTAGCTCGAAATATTTCTCCAACTGTTGATGTACTACTTTCTCGACGATTTTACTTTCCGTCATCAGCATATTGACCTGCCAGTTTCTGTCACTTTGGCTATCAAAAGAGAGTGTCGATGTCATTTCCCTGGGGCGAAAATTGATTTCCTCAATAAAAGTCACAACAGAAAACGTAATTGTGTCAGATCTGTCGCACAGGGACAGCTTGAGTTCCCTTCTTTTACATTATTACACTTTCTTTTACATTATTACACTGATTACACTTCTTAAGTTGTGCAAACTGGTTCTGGCCTTTTTAAAGTACTTTAAACTCCAACACAAATATAGAGTCATGCGAGTCGTGGTGCTCAAAAGCTTTTGTAAATTTTCAAAAAATAGTTTCGAAACTGAATTGCTTTGACTGAAATGTTTAAAGTGCTTTATAAAAAACATGACCGTTAAGTTATATCTTGCCACTATGACAGGTCATAGGCCCATGGATAGATCTAAGAGTCCACTGCATAGTTTGGACGTCAAGCTTTTTAAGCAAACTCTGTTTTCTTTTTAGCTGAGGTTTAGTACTTAATGGTATTGTTATGTGGCGACAAGAAATAAAACAACTCGCAGGAGTCCCTGAATGCACCCATCGATTCACTCTACAAACGCACCCGCTCGATTCACTAAACGAACATACCCAACTGTCATTCCAGTCATCTGACAGCAGCTGTCATATTCGAAGTTCGAATTTCGATTTCCCCTCCTTGGAATTCAGCGGAGGAGTTCCAATGGAAAATTACCAAAGGGGGTATGGAACGTACTAGAAGGTGCTTAATTTTGTATAAATACACGGATGGCAGGCTCGAACGAGTCAGTTTTATTTTAAACGTGGACTTGTGAAAATCGGTAATAAAGTAAAAAGTGATTGAGTTGAAATAAAGTGTTGAATTCTAAATAGTAAAGTTGAATAACAGTGTGATCTGAGTTTAAATAAGTTTATTTGATAAATAAAGTGTTTCATTGTGTGATTATAAAAGTGAAATTGAGTTTATTATTATACATTACATTGGTGTCAGAAATTGGGGATAAAACTCATAATTGTGCGGGTTAATTCTACAGTGGAATTTTCCGGAACAGTGTTAGTGTGTCAAACAGTTTTAAGTGGAGATTTCTAGAAAAAGTGCGCGTCAATAGCGTCGGTGACTAAAACAATTTATTTTTGCAGTGGAATTTTCCAGAGATATCGTGTGTGTAAACAGTGTCGGTGACTCATACAAATTTGATTGTGGAATATTCCGGATACATTGAAACTGATTGTGCGATAAAGCTATAATTAACTAAGTTATAAAAACGGTTTCAGTGATTTGTTTATTCGCGAGTGAATTTTCTGGAACAGATATAAGACATAAACTGATTGTGTTGTGAAAATTGTGTGAAGACAATTCAAAATGGGTCTAAAAATTGAACAATTGACAACAGCTGAGTTAAAAGCAGAATTGGGTAAAAGAAACCTCCAGACTTCGGGGCTCAAAAGGGAATTGTTGCTCCGACTCCAGGACGCTATTACCGAGGAAGGTGGACATCCAGACACGATGCTGTTCGAAGTTCAAGAAGAACAGCAACAAAGCACAGTAAGTACTGCCGATGAAATGCCCGCTTGCATGAAGTTGCTTCTGGAGAAATTCGAAAAGATGGAGAGTAGCCAAAACAATGCTCTCGAAGAACAAAAGGACGCTCTCGAAGACAAATTCGAGAAGCTGGAGAGCGGCCAAAAAGAACAAAAGAACGCTCTCGATGAAAAGCTAGATACTAAGTTCGATGAGCAGAAGAAAGCTCTAGAAAGCAAACTTGATTCCCAGAATGCGTTTTTTGGGGAAAAGTTCCAGGCAGTAGATCAAAGAATTGAAAGCGTGGAGGAAAAATTCAATGAAATCAAATCGAAAGTTGAACAACTGGCTAAGGAGCTGGAGTTAGTTAAGAAACAGAAAGTGCGAGAATATTTGCCCGACGGTCCACGACGCAAAGAAATGCAGCCGCCTGTCTTCGATGGCCAAACATCGTGGCCGATTTATAAGAGACAATTCGAAGCTGCAGCGTTGACAAACAACTGGGACAACGAAGATAAATCAATTGCTCTCACGCTTGCGCTCAGAGGAACAGCTGCCGAACTGCTGCAGACCACCCCTGAAGAAAAACAAAAAGATTATGATGCCATGGTAAAGGCCATCGAGATGAGGTTTGGCGACGACCACATGCAACAAGCTTACCGGGTCCAGTTGCGCCGAAGAGTTCAGACAAGGGGTGAGACGCTTCAACAGTTGCAAGCCGACATCGAGCGATTAGCGAATTTGTCTTATCCCAACACCAGCAGGGAGATAATAAACGAGTTGGCAACCGATGCGTTTACCAATGCCATTGCGGATGGAAAGCTACAAATGGCTGTAAGAATGGCAGGTAAGAAGACTCTCGCTGAAGCACTAGCATTCGCCCTGACAATGGAAGCTGCAGACCAAGCTTCGCAAGGTAGCCTCGCATAAGGGAAATGGCTACGCTAGAATGCTCATGTCAGCGCATGGAAAAGGAGAGACAAAACACGAACAACGGTCGAGGACAAATAAGGTGCTGGAATTGCAACAAGTGGGGACACCTGCAGCGACAGTGCCGAGCCTCAGCTAGACAAGCGGGCTGCCCACATTGCGCTAGAAGGAGACAGAATGAAGAAGAATCTGGCAGGATGTCGGGACAGAAGTTGGTTGATGGAATCGACGCCCCCAGGACCATCATCCAAGTCTCGCAAACAAAACGCTGCAACAAGAGTCTGACAGTAGAGGCAATCATCGCCAACAGAAAATGCGTGGCCACTATTGACACAGATGCCACGGCCTCCATCATCCGAAGAGACCTTGTTCAGACGTCCTGGCTACATAACACCAGCTGCTACAGTCTGAAGACAGCTACAGGAGAAGCGGCCAAAGTATACGGCCAAAGAATGCATCATTGGAGTGGACTTCATGAAGGCACACGAGGTAATTCTTGACCTTCGAATGCAGGTGCTAAGGTATCGAACCGTCGAGATCCCTATGGTATACGGAAACGACAACGCTGTGAATCTTCGAGCAATACTGGGAGGCGATGAAGTTCTGCGGCCCTCTTCAGAGACAGTTCTTTGGACACGTTTGGAGGGTGATCCTGGGAACCACCGATTCTATCTCATCGAGCCAGATAACAAAAGTGAATTTAAAAGTTACGTCGTGGGAAAAATTCTTGCAGAGCCCAGGGATAACATGGTGCCGGTAAGACTGATGAACCCAAATAAGCGCACCTTAAGCTCAGAAAAGGAGAGGTGATCGGTGTGCCCGTTGCAGCCATTTCGACAATAGCTGAGAGTGAGCCTGCAAGTCCTGTCTCTCCATCTAAATTGGCCGAGGTATGTAAGACTATACTCGGAGACTGTGAGCTAAATCAGGAGCAGCAAACCATAGCGGAAAATCTAATTGGCGAGTTTGCTGCTATATTTGCCTCACAGGATGGAGACTATGGTCGAACACACTTAGTACAACACCGCATAGACACCGAAGATGCTAGACCAATCCGCCAACCTGCCAGACGACTTCCGTTGGCTAAACAGGACGAGGCCGCCGAGATGATATCGACCATGGAAAGAGAAGGTTTGATCGAAAGCTCGAAAAGTCCGTGGGCGTCGCCTGTTGTACTAGTGAAAAAGAAGGACGGCAGCACTCGATTCTGCGTGGATTACCGGAGGCTTAATGATGTCACAAAGAAGGACAGCTACCCTTTACCTCGAATAGATGACACATTGGACACACTCTCTGGAGCAAAATGGTTTTCCACTCTCGACCTGAAAAGTGGCTACTGGCAGGTACAGATCCATTCAGAAGACAAAGACAAGACCTCTTTCACAACTGGCAATGGGCTTTGGCAGTTTACAGTAATGCCATTTGGTCTGTGTAACGCTCCGGCCACCTTTGAGCGTCTTATGGAACGTGTCTTTTATGGTCTGACGTGGAAAACCTGCCTGGTATATTTGGATGACGTCATCGTTTTGCTAAAGACGTTTGCAGAACATCGCGACAACTTGAGGGAGGTCTTCTCACGACTTCGAGCAGCACACTTAAAGCTCAATCCAAAGAAGTGTGCGCTCTTCAGAGCAGAAGTAAAGTATCTGGGGCATGTGATATCGACGGATGGCGTCAAGATGGATCCAGAGAAAAACGAAGCTGTGAGAAGTTGGCCAGTTCCCAAAGACAAACACCAGCTAAGGAGCTTTCTCGGTCTTGCTACGTACTACAGGAGGTTCGTCAAGGATTCAAGGAAAGTGTCTGCACCAGCTCACTAAGAAAGGAAGACAATTTAAATGGTCAGGTGAGTGCGAAAGAAGATTTCGACACCTGAAGCAGCGACTTTGCGAAGCACTGATACTAGCTTACCCCATTCCTGGCAAGACATTTATTGTGGACGCAGACGCTAGCAATGTGGGTGCTGGTGCAGTATTGTCGCAATTGCACGATGGGCATGAAAAAGTGGTTCCATACTTCAGCAAAGTTTTAACCCGACCAGAGAGAAATTACTGCGTTACCAGGCGAGAACTCCTTGCTCTAATATTGGCAACGAAACATTTCCAGAAGTACCTGAGTGGCCAAAAGTTCATCTTGCGTACAGACCACGCCGCTCTCAAATGGTTACTTCAGTTCAAAAATCCTGAGGGACAAGTCGCAAGATGGATCGAGCGATTGCAGGCTTTTGACTTCGAGATACAACATCGCAAAGGAAGACTGCACTGCAACGCGGACGCGTTATCCCGCAGACCATGTGAGCCCAATTGTAAGTATTGTGTGCGACAAGAGGAAAAGGACGAAGGTGTTTCTATCCAGATAATAAGAGCCGAACCTGCAGAAGGCTGGAGTACTGAGGAACTTCGCAACGCACAACAAGAAGACCCTGACATTGAGCCAATCCTTGCATGGAAGGAATCTATGGAAAAACCGAGCGCAAGGGATTCCGACAGAAGTCCCACGTTAAAGTCATATTGGGCGCAGTGGGAGGGACTCTTTCCATGTACAAGTTAGCGTTCTGCGAAGAAAATGGGAAATGCCGGTTGGAAAATCCTTTGAAATGCAGCTTGTGGTTCCACGGTCCAAAGTGCAGGAAATTTTGCGGGAAATGCACGATGGAGTATATGGTGGGCACTTGGGCATCAACAAAACCCTGGAAAAGGTACGGGAACGTTTTGAGAGCTGGTGTCGAAAGTGTATTACTTGTGCTGCTAGTAAGGGACCCAAAGTCAAAACCAGGAGTAAAATGCACCAGTACAATGTGGGTGCTCCCTTTGAAAGGATCGCCGTCGACATCGCAGGACCGTTTCCGGAAACTGAAAGCGGCAATCGTTATATCCTGGTTATTGCCGATTACTTCAGCAAGTGGCCCGAGGCATTTGCGATCCCAAATCAAGAAGCGAAAACCGTTGTCGACCAGATAGTGGACCACTGGGTGTGCAGGTTCGGAGTGCCAATGGAATTACATTCCGACCAAGGAAGAAACTCCGAGTCGAAGATATTCCAGGAAGTATGCGCGGCAATCGGACTACAGAAGACACGGACCACACCCCTTCATCCACAATCAGATGGAATGGTGGAACGCTTCAACAAGGCACTAAAAGAACATCTGTCCAAAGTCGTGGACGAGAATCAACGGGATTGGGATCGGCGAATAACTTTATTCCTCATGGCCTACCGAAACGCTATTCACAGTACAACTGGGTACACTCCATCTGAAGTTTTATTTGGACGAACTGCCAGGCTACCCAGTGAGCTTAAATTCGGATTTCCCACTGAAGACCAAACATGCGAGGAGGACTACGTGGTTGATCTTAGAGAAAGGATTAATGACATCCACCAGAGGACCAGAAGCAATATAAAAGTTGCAAGCGACCGCATGAAGACGAGATACGATGCGCGAGCAACGGCACCCGAGTTCAACGAGGGAGATCTGGTATGGCTCTACAACCCACATCGTAAAAAGGGAAGATCGCCAAAGCTTCAGAAGGACTGGGGGACCTCCCTACCAAGTTGTAACGCGAATTAATGATGTCGTATTCCGAATCCAAAGAGGACCAAGAACGAAGATGAAAGTTGTCCATGTTGATCGCCTACATCGCTACCACGGAAGCAATGATGAAGTACTTGTTCGGGACGAACAAAAATAATGTTATGTGGCGACAAGAAATAAAACAACTCGCAGGAGTCCCTGAATGCACCCATCGATTCACTCTACAAACGCACCCGCTCGATTCACTAAATGAACATACCCAACTGTCATTCCAGTCAACTGACAGCAGCTGTCATATTCGAAGTTCGAATTTCGATTTCCCCTCCTTGGAATTCAGCGGAGGAGTACCAATGGAAAATTACCAAAGGGGGTATGGAACGTACTAGAAGGTGCTTAATTTTGTATAAATACACGGGTGACAGGCAATTCTAAATAGTAAAGTTGAATAACAGTGTGATCTGAGTTTAAATAAGTTTGTTTGATAAATAAAGTGTTTCATTGTGTGATTATAAAAGTGAAATTGAGTTTTATTCGACGAACCCCAGGCCGAAAACATTACAGTATGTAAAAAGGTGATTTTAAAGTCGGGGCTATATCTAGCTTGAATTAGACATAATCTATCTAATAGTGTTCTGCATTTTTTGCATTGAAAGTGTATACCGAATTGCTTCGAGATAAGTATTTGTTAAGCCAAACAGGAAGACATAGCTTAAAATTTTTTTTTGAGCTCTCGGTCTATACCGACTGAGGAAATATTTCTAAAACCTACACATGTTATATATTTTTATATAATTGGAGCCGAAGTCATTGAGTGGAAGTTCCGTAAAAGCAGGAAAAAGCAGTACTTTGGCAGTACGGCAGTACGGAGTTTCAAAAAGCAGTACAAATACTGCAATTGCAGTACTTCGACAGCCCTGGTGACATTGCCCAGGAGTAAATAAAAAATCCCAATTGACGATTAGAAAAGTCAGAACGCGGTGCCTGGTGGTCAAATTTGGAATATGTGAAGACGTATAGATGTATGCAGGGTTTGACCTTCTCCAAAACGAAATCGAAACCAATCTTGCTCATGCGCATTTTTCTTTCGAAAAATTTCGGCTCCATGCATGCAGAGTTTTGCGAAGTATCCATAAAAAAAAACAAATTCTGAATCCAGCACTCGGATTTCTTCCTTATTGTGCTAATACTTCTGCTTCGAGCTCCAACTAAATTCCACCCAAAACCACGAAGGAAGCGAGAGAAATGAGTGTTGTTTTTCCAAATCTAGTTAAAATCTAGAAAATCGAGTACAAATGTAATAGATTGTATTCGATTTTGTGGGAATCATAGGAAAATAAAAGCAAACACACTTTTTTATTGAATCAAAAGAAGACATAAAAAGGAGAAATATTTTCGTTTTTTTCATACTATTTAATTGTGCGGTGATTTTCATGTATTGTCCAGTGCTTCTTTAGTAATCCACAATTGTTTTTTTTCTTATTTGAAGCCGTTTAACTCGTGACAACAATGAAAAATTGAACAGTTGATGTTCAACTGATCGAAAAGTCAACAAAATCTAGATTATTTTCGCAGTGTGAAAGGGTCAATTCGATTTTGAAATCGAATTGCTCAGAATCTAAATTCTGGCTTCGGTGTGAAAACGGTATTATCAACAATTTATTGTTTTTTTACTTATTGAAGCTGTTTAACTAGTGACAATTGTAAAAAATTGGACAGTTGGTGTTCAATTGATCGAAAAGACAACAAAATCTGTACTATTTTCGCAGTGTGAAAGAGTCAATTCGATTTTGAAATCGAATTGCTTTGAATCTAGCTTCTGTCTTCGGTTTGAAAACCGTAATATGTACATTTCCAGAATTATGCCAATTGTTACACAAAACGCCGCATTTTCTAACTTTTTTAGTCTTATAAGTTTTAAGGCTTTCGCGGTTGTTAATTGACATGAAAAGAAACTTTTCGGATTAACGCGTTAATAACTATTTTTAATGAGTGCAATACTAGACTCACCCCGAACGTTTCGCTCAAGTTGCATTGAGCGTTGTCACCGGGAAACTGCTTCTTTTGCAGTTTTATAAATATAGAAAACTGACAAGAACTTCAATAATAAGAGTGTTTTTCTCATCTTAGTTTAATTGATCAGTTTTTTTTTATCCAACGAGTGTAATAATAACCAGGTGACAATTTGGCAAGTATTTGAAAGCTGACGTTTTGGCTGGTTTCTGTGGTTCTAAATCTTACCACCAGAAGTGTCAAACAGAACTTATTTTGCCTCAACGACGAAGAGATCCAAAACCGAGTGGTCTGCCGGCACATTCTGATGTCAAATCGACGTACGCCACGGACAATTATGAATGCAGTAGAATGGGAGGTCTGGAGCTGGGATGGGAGCTGAACACCAGGAGTGTCAAGCTGAAATATTTTTTTTTTTGAAGAAGCATTTGAAAGCATTTTATAAAGACTATCAGGATCAAGGTTAAATTGGGTGGCTGGCCCTTCTCAAATAACATATCCTACCTTCGCACCCTTAAGCGAAAAATACTCTGTCCAACTACTTGGAAAACTGATTTCCCAGCACGGAAATACCTTCATATAAGAACATTTTCTGGGGTGGGAAAAAGGACGATCTTAATTTGTTTCGAATATGAGCAGCTTAGACATGGCTTAATCGATTTGGCCCGGAGACAAAGCTCATTATTTTGTCCAAGCTCAAATGGCATGATATTTGAAATGCTTGAAAGAGTATTCGCTAAGATTTTCCTTCTTAATTCAATAGAGCAGGGTAAATACACAGAAGGTGTAAGGTAATTTCTTCATCTGCCAAGTCCTTGAAGTTTTTATGATGTGAAGTTTAAGCCTTCGTTTTGGGCTTCGAAAATTACCAATGTTAATTAATGGTACATACTCTGACAACCATGCATGCTATGTGCGTTTTAGCTATTCTCACACACATGGAGGAGACCTAAAATAAAAAAAATATGCTCTTTTCTTAGGCGATTGCGTTCTCCAGCATTCTACAGTCTTTTGAGGTCGTGTTACCGTTTTCACAGAGCAGAACTGCCACCTTTTCGGATACCGCTGTTTCGGCATGCATTCCGTCAGCGGTATCAGTTTTATTAGCTGGCTGCTGCCCTGTTAGACGATATGGCGTGCCTAACAGACAGTAACTTCTCAACCTTTGGCTTTAGGAGGTTAAACAAATAAGTGTTGGGGTTTAAACTCTTTTTACAAAATTTTGCTTTAAACATTCTGCTCTGAAAAAGTCTGCTTTCAAAGTTCTGTTTTTCGAAATTCTGTTTTACAAATGTCCTGGAACTGAGACTTTTATATAAAGCGACACAGTGAAATATGTATACATAGGGCTTGTCGCCCCTCTGCAACCACCCTACCCGCTTATTTTTTCCCTTCAAGAAACGAAAAATTAGGTTAGAAAGCAGACTTTAAAAGTTTACATTTAGATGCATCTAAATTTTGAAAAAAAAAAACACATCAATAAGTTTTTCGCGGAAAGGCAGAATTTTGATATGCAGATTTTTTAAAGTAAAATTATGACCCGCTTTTAATAAAATTGCAAGTCAAACCTGCGGTCGTTGATCGGTGCTATGCGCTGTCTTCTTGCTTTTTTAGGTTGAAAGCACTATTCAAGGACCGGAGCCATCTTCAAAGAGGCTTGCCCACACCATCGGATTGCCCCACAGGAGGCAGCGGCGGGCAGTTGTTCATTTTATTTAAAACCGTAACCCGTTAGGGGGTTTGAAGTCACAGGTTTACGATCTGCGATTTACGAAAATCTTCGAGATGGCTGTTACGTTTAAGCCAGTGCTGCAATGCTTTTGCATATTTCTATTCTCTCGACTTGTTACATGCTGTCAAAGTAGGTCCTTTGTACAGAGCTTTTACTCAGTTTGGTTAATCAGTTCGATGCGATATCGCCAAAGGGCAAAGGCAAAGAAAATATCGCCGCTTAGAGCTAGCCTCGCAATGACATGGTAGGGCCGGGATTTCCCCTTTTGCTAAAACGAAAAAAATGCATATCGAAAGCCCCTTTGCGTGTTCAACTAGGCACAATAAAGCTTTTTCACATAAACCTGATGAAAACCCATTGGAGATTTTTTTTTTTCTAGATTTTTCGTGTTTCGAAATTTTTATTTTGAGATTTTGGTTTACAGAGATTTTGGTCGTTCTAGTTTTCGCTTTCGACCATTTGCTTATTTTGCTTTTACGAGAGGCATAATGTACCTCACGTTAAGGCTTGGTAAGGCCTTAAGTAAGTAAGTAAATAATAATTTTACGTAATGATAAAAAATTTTAAGTAATAATTTTACCTTGGTAAGGCTGAAATTTTCGATTTTGGGTAGCTATTGCCTCTTTAAGGCCTCTATAGTATCTACTTGCCGGTAGAAGCAGATCATTTTCGAGGGAGAAGAGACTTATAGAGAAGTAAGTTTCGATGCTCGAGGTGAACCAGGGCCAACTTCTCAACCATGTATGCTGTGTGTGCTATATTTTTTTCACATACAAGGGGACCTACAATTTTTTGCCGAATCCGAACGGCATATTGAGAAGTTTTTCAAGACAAATGTTACTCTCGGAGGGTTTGTCAGACCCTCGCGGAGGTGGGAGCTGGGAAAAAGAACAAGTCTTTTTTTTTACAGGTGGCAGAGGCAGGATTCGAACCCAGACCTCCGGCGTCAGAGGCACACACACTAACTACAGCGCCACGGCACCCACTGTTACTTTGCAGGAAGTTCATTATTTCTATATAAGGACTTATAGCAGGGCTGTATAGAAGATCGGTATCACGGATAAGAATTTAACTTTACTGTAACGTGAATCCTAAAGCAAGTTATAGCCTCTTAAAAGCCTGCAACAGGAAGTCTTATGCAAGTGATAGCCTATCGGTAAAGCCTACAACATGAAGTCTTATATAAGTATCGGCCTCGGTGAAACCTTATAGTAAAGCTTATACGTACAGGCAACAGCTTCGTTTAGGCGTGCCAAACAATGCTCCATGAATTTAAAGGCCTCTTCATAGATTGTAGAACAAAATTGTTACTTTCGTACCCTAACCGCGACCTTGCAGAGGGTTGCTTTGGAGCGGTTTATTAGCCCAAATCGGGCCGTGAGTCGTAACCCGTAACTCTAAGGCCCCTCCTACAAAAAAAAGCGAATAAAAATCTTTACAAGCAAACATTTTTAATAGCCTTGTTTTTAAGTGCGACAATGTGATATTAATCGCACCTACCAGCCCTTTGACGTCAGTGTTTTTTTTACAGAAGGTTTTGATAGCTGTCGAAAAAAATTCAAGTACGTGAAGATATATACTGGCACTTTAAGGGCCTCTCTCTACGAGCCTACGAGCCACAACACGAGTCGCCGTGGATAGTTGACAATAGATCGCATGACATTAGATCTTATAGGAGCGATATGAAGGGCACTTATAAGAGATAATGCATCAAAAAATAGTTTTGTCGCTCGGATAAGGCCAAGCTAATAAGAAGGTAATTTGAAAAAAATAAGAGGATGGCTTAAATAGATATCTTTTTAATAAGATACCTAAACCTACCTGTTTCCCTTCTTTTTTGTCCCAATCTTAGCGTTGGGACACATGAAAAACTGTCTTCGCCTGCTGATCCCTAAGCCAGCGTTTTACCATTTGTGAAAGGTCCACCTTAGTGTCGAGAATAGGGCCCCCATTGTTTGAAAACAAAAGATCGCCAGTTCATGAGCTCATCCGTAAAGATATCCCAAAATTCCCAACGTCATGAGTTTGAAAGATCGCCCCACAATCCTGTTTTCAGTTCACAAATCTTTTTTCCAAGACCCATGTCAGGGCAAAACCTGACTTTTTATAACCGCTTCCGATACCAGTGTCTACGGCTACGTCCACCACGTACTTACCAATCGAATCAACAGCTGAGAGATAACACACACACAAGCGCAAACAGTCGATTCGAGTGGTGTGGGAGGCAGAGAAACAACAAGTGAAATTTGTTGCTGTCAGTTGTACCCCAACTGTGACATTGAGAGGTGGTGTGTTTGGCTGCACGATAAATTAGTGATTCTACCTGTTCGATATATCGACCGTCAGAGAGTGAAGTTCATTTGCTTGTGTTAAATTCATTAAAGAATAAAAATCCAATAGCTTGTGTGTTTTTTTTATTGCATTTTAAAAGAGTGCAAGAAAGGAACAAGAAGTCGCATATTGCACGTACACGTGACTTAAATTTCGCGCTCTTGCCTGAAACATAAAAAAAAATCTGACAAATCGTCAAAATAAACGTCCAATCCTACTGTCAGTCTGGGAATTAATTTGGCTCTAGTATTTCGGAAATGACATCCTTAACAACTGTAAGTTTTACCATTTTTCCACATTTCCTATTCGAATCAAGAAAATTAATAATTGTGTAACTAGGCATGTTGGACGATTTTTTTTTCTAGGCTATCAACGTTTTTTTTTTTCAGTATTATCTTAGATATTTGTAGCTAATATAACCAACAAATAAAATAGTTCCGTTCATTGATAAGCGACTACTATGTAATCCACTTAGGCTTATCGTTATCAGTTAGGGCCCTTTGTGTATGCCCTTAAAAGTGAAAAAAATGTGCGTTGTAAATGGCTTGTGCATATGAGTGTCTGGCGATAAAATTGACAATAATAATAAACAAAAAAAAAATTCCCAAAAATAATTATTCCGTATTGAAAATAAAAATTGTATTAGTCACAGCGCCGATATGACATTGTGACGTATTTAGACAAAAATCACTGCTCAAAGATTTTGTTGTGGGCCGATCCATGCAATGTTAAGTCAACGAACTATGTGTGCATGCTTCAGGGTTGCCAGAGTGCTGACTAGTCGGTGATTTCGATGATACCCCTACTACGCACCTCAGTTCCGAGCAATAATTTTTATTGAAACAGCCAAATAATTTGATTTAGAACAAACTTATGTAAAAAAGCGTAGATTTTTACAATGCAAACGAATTGAGCAGTATCTCTGGCGGTATTGAAATCGGGCCTGTATTAAAAAAATCCGTGTAAGCCTTTAACTTCAATAAAGGGATCTCGACTTAAAACTTTTTTCAGTTTAAATTTGTTCCTCAAACTTTTTTTTATACCTTCCGGTTTGGATTGAAGACGGTTAAAAGGTTCAAAGACTCGGTGGTTTTGACGATAATCTTCCATGTTTTTTTCTTCTTTGCCCTGATTTAACCTGCTAGTAAGCTGTTAAATCAGGGCAATAAACTGCTAGCTTATGAAATAAACTAAGTCTAACATAACTCTTCAATAAATCGCCCAAAATCACCGTTAAGGGATTAAAAAGAAATCTACCTACTCATAAATTTTATTCGCCCTTTTCTCAGACACCTTTTTACGACTGCGACACAACTTTAAAACGGATTGGGGTTAGGTTTGTCAGTTTTTTAAAGCCCGCATCGCTAAACGGATAATAAAACCTTAAAAGTGTAAAAATCAAACGAATTTGCCCAACTCAATACAAACGATTTGACACTTTGAACAAAAATTTAAGAATAAAGAAAATCAAAGTTCTTTGATAAAATTTCAGAATCAATAAGGTGTTGTTAAATGACATTAAGGTTTGAGTTAATCAAGTTTTATTATCTTAATTTTCAATAAGGTTTAAGGTTTAAAAAGAAAAAATAATAAGTGGTTTCAGTTAAGAAAATCAAAATTGCCAAAATCAAAAAATATGATATATTTTGGGGATCGCCACATCTGTCAGCCCTGGCTGGTAAAATCTTTTTTACAAAATTCTACTTTCCCAAATCTGCTGGTCGAAATTCTGTCTGCGAAAGCTAGTGTCTTTGTTTCGACGCAGGGCTTCAATGTTGTGACTTTTGCTCAATAAAGTTTGTATCACATTTCTCCCCTTTGATCTCTTATTAAGCGCGAGCTTCGTAAAAACATAAAAGTTGCAGTCACAAGATGCCAGATTTCGTCTATTCTATCGTCTTTTCTATATCTTGTTGTGATATATTCGCATCACACCGAAACCCAAAAATTTTAATAATCCGTTTTCATCTCACCGAAACCCAAAAAAATGTTTATTTCGTTTTACTGTTTACACTGGATATTCAACATTTCAAATGACAGCTTGTATCTAAAGTCTCAAACATCAACCTCTCATTACAGTGGAAATGGATGTTGTCTATTGTCTGATAGGTGGCTTGAACTCTCTTTTATTAGTGGTCTGAAAATGAAAAGTCATCAAAACTTGACGAACGAAATGATTAAGTGCTTTGTTCAAATTGAAAAACTTTAAAATGTAGAAGCGAAATTTTACAATTCTGCCAACAAATAACTTTCTGAAATTATGGGCCTATTTAAAATTGGAAATTAAGGGCCTAATGCTGCGAAATTGGCCCTTTAAGACTTGGGATTTGATTTGAAAATCATTTAAAATTTGTCGAATTAGTTTGAAATTGAGCTCATGGGTTGGGTAACTTTGAAAGAGCTGTTGGCATCACCAACACTCGGCGGCTGACAGTGACATAAAGTCCCTGACGCCTAACGTTAACCTGTAAATCATGTTTGATCACGGAGCGTGGACTTTCTCAAAGTTATAACTTATGTCACAATTTTCTTTTGACAGCTTCCGACTACTCACGGTCAAAGTCAGCTGGACGACAGTTTTTAAACATTCTGCATTAATTTTTTTTTTTTGCTTTCACTTAGGAAGAGTTTTTGTATGTAAGGAACTTAATTTTAACAAGATATAAAAATCACTGATCACCTCATAGGGTGTTTCCACCGGACACTAAATGCACTAATTTGAATCCATTAAGACTAATCACTCTTAAATCTCCTCAAAATCACGAAATTAACCATCTATTCACGTAACTAATCTCTTCTACGTGATGCATGGTGATGCTGCTGGTTGATGTTGGTCTACTATTGAATTTGTGGACTGAAACTCCATAAACGTATTTGACATTTTTGCCAACTTAATAGATTGTCTTCACCGCACATAAGAGACAGATTAAAGTAGTAAGATTAAAAATTAATCCCAAAGTGTTTCCACCAGAAACGAGGAGCTTAACTTGACTCTGCTTTCATATTTGACATTTCTCAGTGACATCCTGTGGTACGAAACGACAATTTTTGACCGTCACGTCCTCTGCACATTTCCTTGAAAAGTTTGAAGTGAGTTTTTTTGGCTCCCGGGCAACTCAGATTTAGAACAAACTAAATTCATATTTCATTGCCACCATTTTTTTTAATCAACGAAACAAAATAACCCAAAAAAAGTAAAACAAAACGTTAAAAACATAAGTTGGTAGGATTTTTGTTCACAAATAGACCAACTGGATCAACACTAACCAGCAGTACCAATATTAAAATCCATCTTTTTGTTGCAGTGGGCAATCTCAAGTGCTTTTAACCGTTTTGATAGGTCCAACCACATCCACATCAACAGCAACATCAACTGTTATGCCCAATCTCTTACGGAATATAGTTTCGGCAGATAACGCCCAGAACACGTAGAATTCTGAAGATTTGTCTTGGTCGCAGATTAGTGTCCGTTGTAAACACCCTCCTGTAGTTTGTTATTTCTTTTCGCAAAATAAAAATTTCAATGACAATTAAAAACACTTTTAGTTAATTCTCAATTTTACTCGGATACTCCGAGTTGCCCGAGAGCCAAAAAACTTACGTTTACTAGTAACCATTTTACACCACAGGATGTCATTGAGAAATGCTTAAAATGAAAGCATACGTCAACTTTATCCCCTTTTTACCGGTGGAAACAATGTGGGATTAATTTTAATTACTACTGAATTTTACTAAATTCCAAGAAAAATCAAGGTACAAGAACAATCCTAGAAAATAAATTGGTTATGCTATTTTAACACTGGCATAGGAGGAGACACTTCATTTTCATCAAGTTCTAAGGAAGACGTTAAACTTAGCCTCTGCGAGTATGTATATAGTTGGCAATGGCAATAGGGATTCTATGTTTCCGTGAGTGTTTTTTCAATGTGTAGTGTCCTTTTTGTATTGTTGTGGCCATTGTGATTATTAATATATGATATGAAACAATATGAAATTCAACACATTTGACACTGCTAGAAAGTCCTCACTAAAAAGTAAAGTTTTAATCTCGTTGGCATAAAAACTGCGGTTTTTCAATTTGCCGAATGTTACCTCATTTCAACCTGTTTGTTAGACATAATTTAAATTTGTCTTGTATTTTGTTGTCTTCTTTAAAATGCAATTAAATTGTAATTAGCAAGACCTAGCTTGAAGCTGGCTGCCTTGAAAACGCCTTTTATTTATTAAGTTATTAATGCGATGATCATTTTAATTTTCTCCACATGGCAACCCTATATATTAGAAAGATGCAGCCAGGTGTAAATTTGGCGAACCAAAAACTAGTTTGAAAACAGGTTTCACCGCAATGCCCCAGGCTAGACATTTGAATGGCTGATAGGTAGGTATATAAAGGAAGATAGTTTCTCTCAGTACTGAGTTGTACCTGTACGCACGTAGGTACGCGCATTGTTTCTTTTCTGACCGACCAACTAAGCTATCAATGTTGGTATTGTGCGTAGGCCTAGAAAAGATTAAAAATTTTCCACTGATATGCCCCAAGGAGAATTACAAAACTTCTATAGTGAACATCTTTGGATGTATGCACGAATATACACGTGGCTTTTTATGATCATTCAATTATGTCTATCGAAAAGTTTTACGCAGTTATAATTTATTTTTCAGCGAAATAGCTATATTTTGCTCATAGTTTTGGGGGCTTTTGGATCACATTTCTCATCTTAACACGAAGGTACGAGTGACTTATCTGTGCGTTAATAGGCGGGAACGTCAATAACATATTTTGAGATAACAGATAACAGATTGTAAGTTTGCATGATAAAGATAATACGTATACGTTTGTAGGTATAGGCACCCATTGTAAAAGGTGCCACTAGCCTATAATTACCTATAAATATAGCTTATTATAGGCTAGTGACAGGTAGGTACGTCGTGCTAAGTTTTGCGTAGCATAATTTTTTTGAAGTTCGCCAATGCTAACCGACTGACACGAAAGTTTTTTGTTTGATCTAAAAACGGATTCAATGTCGAGGCATACACATGTGAGGTATATGCATACATCCGTAATGTAAATGTGTACTGAATGTTTTATTCATTCGTACACAATCTGGGTGTATATTTTATTTTATTTTCTATTTTTGAAGTCCCACGCATCTGTGTAAATGTAAAACACAAAACAGAGAAATGGTCAATTTAAATAGACGGCGGCGTCACGTTTACACGTGTAGAAAGTGGAACACCGCATCAGTGCGTCCTAGTACAAGGATATTGAGAAATAGTCTGGTTTATTTTTATTTGAATGAATCAATTTTGCGTTTTTTAAGAAGACTGAGAGAGGAGAGCTATTTTTATATTTTTATGCACTTGTCTACTTCATTAACAAAGTGAATAAAGAAGAAATGAACTTGCCCAATGTGGGAAACTCCTCACTGGACTTTGTGTTCTTCCATGATCCACAATTTTTAATTCAAGATTTTACATGGTTTATTGGCACACACCCAATCCAAATATTATTCTATTCTAGGCATATGGGAATGTAGCTAACATTGCCCAATAGTTTTTTGCCTTCAGGCCAACAAGCTTATTTTCTCACTCTGTGTTTGTTTGTAAAATAAGTGCGTACCTTCCAATACACATGTAAAAAACATAAGTATTTTTTTTTTAAGTTTTAGGGAAACAAAATTAGGTTGATACAGGGGCAGAGGAACTGTAATAGTATCGCTCTGATGCTCCTATTGAATGGCATAGTCGTGCTAACCCACTCGTTAAGATTTCTATTTGTCGAAAGTTGTTGATTGTTCTGTTGTTTAAAACAACAGAGCTTAGATAATAGAAAATATTATTTGGTATATTTTCAAAAAGTACCTAAAACAAATTTTCTTACAAAGAACGAAGAAGACTTCCTTGTGAAACACCACCATGAATTTCTTTATCTATTCGGAGTACCTTATGTCATGTCCTACTTAAGAGAGCCTGTTTTCAAGGTGAAATTTCAATATTATATGTATGTTTCTACGATATTTGCTGTGTAGTCATGTCTCCACCGAGCGCTAAACCGCGGTAAATATAAACCTTCATTAAATCTTCTACAGATCACGCGATTTACCATACAAATTTAAATCCTCTCGGCAAGCGAATAAAAACAAATCGTCTCATAAATCCCATTTACCCTATTCACAAACCTATTTTCTGCACCTTTGTAACAGTTTGAGAATGAAAAAAGGACACTGAAACTGTCCCTGTACGAAAAATCTGTCACAAGTACGTTTCGTTTTCTATTGTGACTTTTACTGAGGAAATTGTTTTTAGTTTTTTTCAAATAATGGATGCGCCATCTTTTACGTCGGCACTTAAACATTGAATAGCTTCGACATATATCAACATATTGACTTAATACAACATGTTTTTATTTCCTTCACCCAGGGGTGGTAGGATGGCGAGTATAAAAAGTATGGGCGTGCGATCGATACCTGTGCGAACTAAGCCATGTCAGTCGTTAGTTTGATATCATGTTGCTAGTTTTAAGGCCCTAGATTTTGACCTAGGAACTTCAACTTCATAACTATGCTTCTAAGGTGCCGAAGCCATGCCATGTCCACATATCAAAATGATAAATCAAAATTATTTTAGGATTTAGAAATTCGAAACAAGAATAATTCGTTCTCTTCTAAAGTAGTGGAATGGGGATTCTTACAGGACAAAATTAAAAGACTCCAAGTCAGCCGCAATGACAATCGACGCACGTTTCATCAGATGATGGCTACACTAACGAAAGCAATCAACCTATCTTTTCATGAAGGCTGCTAATCAACATACTCCAGAATAGGGGTGTAAGACCCCTTGGTGTATCGCTGAAATAAGCAAAGTTCGGCTGGTGGAAAGCAGGATAGTCCTTAACCAAACAAAACGATGTAAGGAGCTATGTAAGAGATTTTAGTCTCGTTTCGTTGGCATAAAAACTAGGGTTTTATTACCTCATTTCCTCATTTCAACCTGTTTGTTAGACACAATTTAATTACACAATTTGTCGTCTTCTTTAAAATGCAATTAAATTGTAACTACCAAGACCTAGCTTGAAGCTGGCTGCCCTGAAAACGCATAAAATCCTTTTTTTAAGAGAAGTCCCAGAAAATTTTGAAATGAAGGCACAACAATCACAACGATCCTCAGTGCATATCCTCAGTATAAACAGAGAAATCATAAATGAGAAATGCAGGGAAATTAATTTCGGATAAGAAAGACCTTCAGAAGTCAGAGCTGCTCGAGAAGCCGTGGCCTGGCTTTTAATGAATTCAATAGAGAGCCAAGCTGCTATAAGAGCCTTCGAATTGATTATTGTTGGATGTTTAAGAATGGCAAACCTTAAGCTGCGTATCGACTTGAGAGTAAAAATACCGCTAGATCCTCTCTGGTTTCAGTCTACTCTCGAGAGTTACGCCACCAGAGTCACTCGCAGAGAGTTGGTTTGCTACTTTGAAGTCTCAACTTTTTGGACTTCTTGAAGGTCTTGAAAGTTTAAGTAACTCTGTCTGTGA
The DNA here is from genome assembly GCA_947623515.1 of Neoascia interrupta. Lineage (NCBI taxonomy): Eukaryota > Metazoa > Arthropoda > Insecta > Diptera > Syrphidae > Neoascia > Neoascia interrupta. The sequence continues at coordinate 45,003,947 of OX392462.1, read as the reverse complement.
GTTACTCTCGACAGTGGCCTTAGAGCTATCTGCAATAGTTTTACTTCGAAGTGGACACCCAGCTCTTAGTTAAAACTTTAATGTCCGGTTTCACAGTGCAAGATTAAACTCTATTTAGAGAAATTTAAATTTTTAACTGATGTTTAAAGCAAAAAAGTGTTTTTCAGTGCCAGATAAGACCCACACGAGAGTTTTTACGACCAGTTTATATTGAACGCCCGCCCCGCTGTTGAGAAACCAGACTAAACGACTACGCCCGGACATCTGCGCGGGATCAGCCGTCAGCGTCTTTCCTTGTGTCTCTCAGGAGAATTGATTGAAGACTACTTGTAGGCGTCCTTACCGGCCACCAAACTTTTGCTAGACACTGGAATGTGTTAGGCTTAAGCGAAACCACCAGCTGTCCTGCCTGTGGAGAGGACGACGATGCAACGGAAGACTTCCTCTGTAGTTGTCCTGCCTTTGCTCGCATCAGGTGGCGGATCTTTAGGGAAAAATACTCGCAATTACCTTTTTCCAGCGTGGACCTACATATATGAGCCTTGTCCCGTTATCTTCCCCATCATTCAGCATATATTATTTAGAGGAGATAAACGAGTCGGTGGTTTCATTCCACAGGCCTTGCGGCCTCCTTACCTGTTTTTGAAACTCTAAAGTTCCTCCTCCTTGAGCATATGTGTTGTCATGGAATGGCAGCATTGGCTGGTCACCTAGATCTCCAGACTTATTTATAGCCTGAGACAATCATTCGTACCACAATCAGCGTTATACCGCACAAGATAAGATACTAGAAAAAGTTGCGGACAAAACGGCAAAAAGGGCACATAATCCTTTGGTTAACCGAGGCAGCCTCTTGATTGATGTTTTGTTCAAAAACTAGTTCAAACAAATTGTCAGTCACCAAAGTAAATGCAAAAATATCTCATATATGTTTTAACATATTTTCCTTAAAGTTATTCGATATTCATATACCGATAAAAAAGATGGCGCCTGTAATAATCCTGTAATAATTGCTGCCTTTATTTTTAAACCAATATTCACTCGAAGGCATTAGAATGTGTCACTGGCAGGAAGGTAATAGATCTTAACAGTCTTCATCTTGTGGATATTTTCACCGCCTTGACACTATTTTCAATCCTGAGACTTACTAAACCATCGAGGTGTGAGAACGAAGAACGTTCACATTGTTCGATGCAACTTTTATTTCAATAAAAAAAAAACAGGGACCAGTCCTTGCGGTTAATTTTCTTTCTCTACAAGCGTCTTCATTTGCTTGACAAGCCTTAAACCAATGCGTCTAAGATTGCACTCTAAGATTATGAGTTGTTCCATCGTCGCTAGATATCCGCAGAAAGCCTTTAAATCTTATATTTTCCGACAATATGTGGGTTCCGTGCCGTTGTGGTCAGTTTGTGTGCTTACTGCTGGGAGGTCGCGTTCAAATCCTACCTCGGACATCTTAAAAAAAAAACACTCGTTCTTTTTCACGTTCTGACGATTTTAGGGTCTCACAAAATATTTACGACAGTAATATTTGTCTCTGAAAATTTCTCAAAGTGCGCCGTTTGGATTCGGCAACAAATTGTAGGCCCTCTTGCATTCAAGGAACACAACTCACACAGCGTAGGTATAGGTACATAGTGGAGAAGACGGCCCTGATAGCGACACCTATCTTCCCTAGACCTTGCTTCCCTTCCCTAGACCTTCTACTGGGAAGATGGACATGGGAAGATTGAAGTCCTTCGTTAGCTAAAAAGGGAAATTAGTCCCCCGGTCGCATTCTGTGAAAAATGCCTTTTTGTCAACCATTTTTTCGACCGCATAGAATCCTCCATTATCTTTAGGAACAACACAACCAGACCCTTTAATATTTAATGCAGAAAATGTGCTTTCATAAAATTGTTTTGAAATCTTACTTACTTCCTGGGCCTCAACCAGGTACCATCAGCAACAAGCTTCGGCTGTCAGATTTCCTGGGGCTCAACCATCCAGCTTCGGCAGTCAGCTCTGTCTCCAGTTTTGCACGCAAAGTGGGCTGAAGTTCTCCACTTGTATGCGCCAGCTGGGTCTCGGTGCTACTCTTCTGCGTGCGCTGTCTCTGCGAAGTGAAATCCGCTCTAGATGATCCGCTCTAGATGATCCAGCCGCTCTAGATGATCCAGCCGCTCAAGATGGTCCAGCCTTTGCAGCCGTTGAGTTTTCTGGCCACGTCGGTGTCGCTTTACTGCCGGTGTACAGTTCGATGTTATATCTTTCGCCTCTTTCGCTTTCCACCTATGGAGAAGGGACCAAAAAGAACCCGAAGGATTTTCCCCTCGAAGCAGTAAAACATACCACCGGAGTCAACATTTTTAAAAAAATCCCCTAATTGCAAAATGATGCACTTTAAAGTCATTGTTTTTAAACCGGTAAAAAAAACCGTTATAAATCACAAAGCTAACACCAGAGGCACAGTTTTTTTCACATGTTTCTGTGACTGGCGGGATCTTCTAGCTAGAATCGGGTATGACAAGTTTTCAAGTTTGTAAGCAAAGGCGGTTTGTGCGAATGTCTAGCTTACCGACACGTGCCCGTATTGCTTTGTCCGTTGCTTTTTCCAATTCAACACCAAATTGAACAGTGAATCAGCAAAGTTATTTTATTATAAGAGTAGGTATTTATTATTCAATTGAATTTTCCAATCACTTTCACCACAATGTAAGCCCTTATCGTTCCAAAGGGCTTTTGTAATCTAAACACAAAGATACTAGCTTTAACGACTTGCCGATCATATGTTTGCACAAACAGTCGGCCGCCTTCGTTTTATAAGAACTCATAAAAGTCTTACAACACTCAATTGTCCCTCTCAAGACTATTAAATACATTTTTAATTGTTAAATACTCTTTCAAGAGGTTTAAATATCATTAATTAATGTTTCTGCCCTTTGGCAGGGATGATACATTGCATTTGGGAACATTATCTACAAAAACAGTTCATTGATCTAAATATATGTTGTATCCTTATCAGTATAAACTTGAGAGTATTGAAGTCATCTTTGTGTATAAGAAAAACATTCGCAATTTGATAAGATTCTCGGGAGCTAAATAAGAAATTGCGAAAAGATTGGAAAGAACACTTTTGTGTGGTTTGTCTGTATTAATTTAAATTTTTAGGTCATGCGCTCTTAGAAATGTGGGAAATATGAGGTCCTTTTCCAACTTATTAAGAGTATTCTGTCAGCTGGGTTTTTGACATACAAACATTACACCTTTAGTTCCCTTACATGATATACATACTTAAATACAACTAAAACGGATGCAACTATAGGTGCGTAAAACACCCCTTTTGAGAAGGAAAAAGTTGACAACCCACCCCGTATTTTGAACCGTTGCAATCTGAATTCTCTTCCCCGTCTATATTGATTTTCCCCGTTAGTGTTGAAAATTTCGGCTTCGACATTACACCGCTCGGTCCATTTGCGCCAATTAAATTTAGGTAGAAAAATAAAGTGAAGTCAAATAAATTATCGACCTGAAAATTTTGTGTCCACACCTGCTCGATCAGTTTCAAAAAAAGCCTTGAGAATACAATGAAATTGGTGAAAAAATTGACTTTTACTGAGGATATCAAAAAATATTTCACAAGAAACGTAAACAAAACGTCACAAGCTTGTGTTTTCAAGTGTTCATTTAACAATCCCAAAACGATTTTGTGTACTTCTAGGCGACACTTGAGGAAATCCGGGATGCAGCTTCGAGATTGTGTCGGGACTATTTGACTGGACGTTGGAAGTCAATTACAACGGAGGATATTGTGGTAAAGCGTATTAGGTGAGTCTGCTGGAATACATAATGGCAGATCTGTAATTTTAATTGCTGTTTCATGTTTTTTTTTGTTTTCAGTGGTGGCCTGTCTAATTTCCTGTACTATGTTAGCTTACCAGAGCTCTGTGATAAAAATAGCAATAGTAGTTTATGTAACATTCAAACCGCTCTGAATGGCAGCAAACGTCAGAGGAAAGACAGTGCGGCAGCAGCGGATGAGCCCCATGAGGTAAGTGATGCCAGATCAATTTTATTTTAATTTAAATCTTGTTTTGCTAATAGTTTTTTTTTTGTTGTTGTTTGTGCTGTCACAGTGCAAAGTACAACAACATAAAAACAAATTTGAATAATTTTGTACAACCCATCAACTTTGTTTCCCTCTAGTTGAGTAAATTAAAATAATTTGCAAATTAGCTTCGTAGCAATTTGGTGAATCATGCAACTTGCCAAGGTTGTTATTTATTTTTTTGCATAATTTCGCCGCGGGATTTTCGTAGAGAGCGTGTAATGACGCGTGTGTATGTAAAAACCCCACAGATAATAATATTGTTTGTTTTTTTTTTTTAATTTGCGTCATTAGTGGGAGCGTCATTAGTGTCATTTTTAGAAATTGACTTTTTGAAAACCATAAAGTAAAAAGGCTAAAGTTTGATATCATACATAATTATATGGATTGAAAACATATCAACATTTTTGCAATTCAAAGGGTGCTAACAAGCCTAACCTGTTGTTGCTGCTATTCACACTTTTGTATTGGAAAAAGAAACGTTCTACGTTGAAATTGAAACTAATTTGTTGGTGGATTAGTTTTTTTTTATCAAAGCCCAGGGGGGTTTCAACAGTTTACATTGACAGGAAAAAAAGCTGAAATGTGTGATATAATTAATTCGTTGGGAAAATATATCTTTGGGCTTTTTTAAGTTATGTATTTAGGTAGCGAAAGTTAACAAAACTAATTAAAAACTTCTACGGAAAAGAATCATTATTATTTTTTGAGGCATCCGACATATGATATCGTTTTTCATGTTTCGTCAAAAATGCTTCTTCTTTTCTTGTTTAAATGACTTAAGAAAATAAGTTTTCAAAAAGCAACACTTTGTTTATGACATACAGCTATACCCTACTTGCGGATTGATGAGGTGGAACACACTTAAAAGCAGTTTAGGCGAGGTCAAATGTGTGGTGAAAATATGACAACAAAAGATCACCAAAACGGAACCACCGCAAACTTTTGGGAACCAGTTGAATTTACATTCAAAAAGCAAAAATTCTATCCTATCACCCTGGTGAATACAATCACCTTTTCAGTTATATGTGATAAGATTACTGTACTAACGATTACGGTGAACTAAATCGTAAAGGAGCTAGATCTAAGTCAGGCAAAATGGTTAGCCACTCTTTCGCATAGTACCGCCGCGGCCAGGTCATCTGAGCTCAAATTTTCCAACAGGAACGCAATTATTTAGGCTTTAGTTAGGATGCTAGTTCTTTGTTTTATTTCTGCCTTGAAAAACAATCTCCTGCCTCGTAGCATCTTGTTAGCGGTCTGTCCAAAAATGGGAAAAGGACCTCTATTGGTATCGCTACGTTGTACGTGCGTCCGTCGAATCGCGTAAAAACCGCGTGATCAGGAAGTCGTAGAAAGACAAAATTTGGTGTGCTTTTAAACTGCGGACATATTCAGAGAACCCGGAGCAATTTTTTTAAGCACAAATTACAGTTTAATTACAGTTTGAAGTTTCATGGAAAAATTGATTAAAATTTTTTAATACTTTTTTAAACAATTTTAACAGGCAAGAACCAGAAAAACGAAATTTAAGTTGAGTGAATACTAAACTTTAACGAAAAAATGCAATTTTTTGAAAATATTGAAAGGTTTTTAAGAAATCAAAAGTTGAAAACGGTTGACGTTTTTCAAAGTGTTTGAGGTCAAAACTTTTAAATCGCTCAGTGCACAGAGCCAATAGATATTGAACACACGTATAAAGCAACTCAAAGTTAACCAAGTGCTAAAGTCATATTTTTCAGAAAAAAGTTTTAATACTGCATTTTCGAAAACAAAATTGCAAAAATGAATGAAAAAACATGTGCCCTCCTTCCCTATTTCTGGTGCTATTTAGAGAAATCATATGAAAAAAATCACAGGTATCAGAAATTATCCAAAATTTTTAGGAAATTATAGCGAATTTTAAAGATTCAAAAACTTTTGAGAATTAAAACGACCACATAAAAGCATTTTCAAAATTAAAGGAAAGCTAAAGGAAGGCTTTTCGAAGCCTATTTGAAAAACTAAATAAAAAAGAAGCCTGTTTTATCGTCTACGCAAAATCCTGTAACCATAGAATGAAAACCATCCGATGCTAGCGAGATGGTTGTGCTATTCGAAAAATGTCTAACGGGAACTGATTCAAAATAGTTGTTTTATTGATTTTAAATTTAAAAAATTATAAAAAAGGTCAAAAGATGGAATGTCTCCCCGTCTAGCTCCTTAACGGTAAAAATGTCCAAAAATGGGAAGAGGACCTCTATTGGTATCGCTACGTTGTACGTGCGTCCGTAAAAAGTATAAATTTGAAATAAATAACGGGCATATTCCATCTTGTAAATTTTTATGCAAAGCTAACTCAAAAACGTAAAAACATTTTCGAAAACGATATTTTAAAGTTTGCTAGTCTGTAACGGTAATGAGGATCTCATTTAAATTTGGCTGAAGTATGAAGCGTTCACAACGCAAGTTTACTGCATTTAAAAAGTTTCAAAATTGCCGTTTCCAACCTCAAGTTTTTAAGCCTATTTAAACAAACGAAATAGAAAACAACGCATGTTTTACCGTTTTCTCAGAAATCCATGTCCGCAGAATTTGAGGAAATTGGCCAATGGAACGCAGCAGGTTGTAAAATTGAACAAAGAAACCAAAACGTTTCGATATTGGTCTGAGTGCTACTCGTAGTTGTTTTGAGTTCAAATGGAAAAACAGCCTAAGGTTGGCCGCAAACGATGTAGTGAATCCCGGCTGGCTATTCCTTCCTTTTGCAAGGATACTTCCAATATCTATGAAGTAGCAATTGAAAAGCCAAGATAGCATTGAGCATTTTAGCAGCGGCTTTTTTCTACACTCGTTAAGACTGCCAAGATAATGATTTTCCTGTTTTTCTATATCTAACGCTTAGTGTCGAGGGTTTTGCCTGCACTTCCTCATCCTCGAACAAGAGCTTTTATTTTGCTAATATTGTATTTTAGATTTTTTCCCTCTGTTCTAAAAACAAATTTCGATTTTTGAGGCTTAGAAAAACCCGTCCACAATAATTGGTTTGACCTCATCAAATCCGGCATCAGCACGGTTGACTATGCACGCTCCATGCACCGTTTAAATTAGGTTTGAAAGGACGTGGTTCGTCATTCCAATACCAACGCACGGCGGCGTCCCTTGCCGATTGAATCTTTTCAAATTAAGTCCCGCCCACTCGCATAGTCGTTATATCAAAGATGACACTTGCGTCAAGGTGTCTGCCGCATGGAGCAAGAGCTCTAAAATCAGAGACTCAAAAAGCTAGAACTATCCGGCCCAGGAGCTTAAAACCACCTAAAGCCTATAGTTTCGCTTTCTTACACACGACAAACTATAGTGTCGATCGAGGGTACTATGACACGTGAGATACTTATGACAAGTGCGGTCCCGGTGTCGGAGGATTTGTTAGTCTCTGTCGGAAAAAGAGGTTCAAAATAATCCAAAGAATGTCCCGGCCGGAATTGGGACCACAACCTTCTTCCCTATAAAAGCCACTTCATTGTTTTCTCCTAAGTCTCTTTAATGTTTATGTCGTGACCATGAATACAAGAGCCAACAAGAGATAATTACTGTTTCGCGCGTCTTACATCTTCGGTTCCCATTATCAGGTTTTGTGTGTAGGTACTATGCTTAGGGTCGTTACACATCAGGTCAGTTACTCATAAGATCAGTTACTCATGAGGTCAGTTACTCATATGAGGTCGCTACTAATAAGACCAGCGACCCTTACAAGGTCGGAACCTTAGCGCGTGTTCTTTTCCATCCGTTGTGGTTTCAGGTGAGCTACTTTCAAAATACAACAAAAGGGTGCTTGTGTCATGTCAAATTAATCTTATGTTTGTCCGGTGGAGACCCTACGGCCTACGTGGTTTAATTTTTATGGGCTCCTGCAAATCGTAGTTTCCTGGTTGGTGGAAACAGCGCATTAGGATAATGTTGTAGAAGATTTCCCGGTGGACAGGTAGAAGATCGTAGATAATATGGTGCTTGAAAATGACATCCGAATAGACCCAATGTAAAATTTCGTAGCTCCTGGTAATACACCTCGAATTGGTTAAACAGGTTTAGAAATATTAACTTGAACAACTAAATGGCATCTCGTTTATTAAAAGTGAAATGGCTACAAATGAAGCAATGCCTGAATGGGTAGAAACTCTGCTTGTCTGGCGCTGTTATTACAGAGCTTAAAGATTTGGCATATTAAATTTTATTGAAATTTTGATGCTTTAATATTACTTTATTAAAATTTAAACACCTTTGAACAAATTATAAGTGAACAATAATTTGAGTTAAAAAATATCAAATTTAATTATTCATTTCAGGTCCTCCTAAGAATTTATGGCCAGACTCATGGAGAACACGCTCTAGAAACAATGATCACCGAATCCGTCGTCTTCGCTTTACTTAGTGAACGTAGCTTAGGACCAAAATTACATGGAGTCTTTCCTGGTGGAAGAATCGAACAATATATTCCGGTAAGTTCTTAAACTGTCATTTTAAAATTTTCTTCCTTTTTCTAATTTTTGTTTTTGTTTCCTTACAACAGGCGCGTCCACTTGTTACCGTCGAACTATCCGATTACAAAACATCGATGAAAATTGCTGAGAAAATGGGTGAAATTCATAGTCTTAATATTCCAGTATCCAAGGAGCCCGAATGGCTTTGGAATACCACAAGGCGATGGCTCAACGGTTTAGATTCGATCCTGACAAATATCAGGTAATATCTAACTATATACTCGTTGACCAGCTCTTTACACAATAATGGCCAAATTTTTAACTCCAGCCTCGAAGATCAGCAAAAAAGCGAGGTTCAAGAAATCCAAAAGATCGATTTCGAAAAGGAAGTCAAGTGGATACGAACGCTTGTTGAAAAGGGCAACTATCCCGTCGTATTCTGTCACAACGACCTACAAGAAGGTAACATTCTCCTCAGAGAAGAGTCCTGTCGGTCACGTCGGGAATCTGTAAAGAGCATAAGGTAACTAAGCGAACAATTGAACACATTTAAATTGCAACGAACATTTTGCTTGCATGATTTTTAATTGCAGTCTAATTAAAGGCTAGTTCGATTGGAATAAAGCATTATTTCCATACACAATCTCTCTCTCACGTTTCATAAAACTACATTGATTGTGTACAACACAAGTGTAGAATTTAAATTCGGTGTTGGTGAAGTATGCTTGTTTTGATTTATGTATCTCGAAAACAAAAGACAAACAAAATTATTTTCTTTTTTTTTAATGTTATTGAAAAACTAATTTTTAGTTTAAATTTTAATGTGTTTTTTTCTTTAGTAGTTCATTTGCAGACACCGACAATGAAGCATCTACAAGCCTCAGTGGCGATCGGAATGCTAACACACCCAGTGGTTTGACTGGAACTCGAAGGTAAGATTTAAAATACCAAATTCGGGATCTTGCCCGCCTAGTCGCTTTAATTCATTTTTGAAATGTCTAATTTTCAGTTTTTAAGTTAACTAAAATTCATGTTTTCCAAATATTTGTAAGTTTTTCAGACTGTAAACGTAGTCCCTTAATTTTTTTGCAGTAGGTACAGCCTACTTTCGGCAGTCGAAGATTTCTATACCTTTTTTAAGAAGCAAACCTAAAAAACTAGGCTTACAAGCGTTTAGTCCGACCTTCACTATGACTGTTTCACAATCAGCGCAAGAAAGCAATCGAGAGTCTCAGACAAGTTGTCTAATGTAATTTCACAATACCGGTGTTGTCGCTGCCTCGTACTCGCTGAGTTCGACGATTTTTTTGACATTGTTTTTGACATTTATTTTGATGTCATTAATTTTGACATTTTGAGTTGTGGCACGTCTTTGAATTAAATATAATTTATTTTAAGCTTAAACTTGCTATGAAGCACCTTAAGATGTGCTTAAGCCATTTGGTGCGCTGATATGGTTGAAAACTAACCGAACGTATCGTTGTTTATATTGGGGAGCGGCCGACAAATATTTGGTTTTGTCTTCGAATTTGCCCCATTACGATACGATGGCTGTGAATCTGCTTTGAAATGACATTTCCTAAAAAAATATTTTTTTTTTTGGGTAAAATTGTTGTCTTTTTGTAGTCTTCTGAGCGCTTAATTTGGTTTTATAAGTACCACTTATATAACTAAGTGGTACTAAGTAAGTACCACTATAATAACTAAAAGTTATTATCATCAGCGCTCATAAAGTGAAAATTGTGGGTTAAATTTTTTCATAGCTGTTGAGCTGTCAGTCGAGCAAATGTTCAGTTCATATAAACTAGAACTGCACATTGAATTCACATAGAGTTGTTTGAGTTTTGACGTCTCCGTATTTGACGTCTAACCCCCAACAATTTTTTATGGATTGTTGTTAGTGCATTTTTTTTATTCACTCACGGTTTCGGCTCGGTTGTTTGTTTTATTAAATTTTGTTTTTGTGCTTAAAAAAATTAAATTATTTTTAAATGGGAATGTGTGTTGAAAAGGTCTCAATAATCCATACCCGAAAAAAATGTTAAACTCATTTGGATGTACTAAAAAAGTCCAACCTTAACAAAGACAAAACATTGGAAGATAATTTAATTTATTTTTAAATAATGTGTGATATCTGGTGACTGTTTGCATAACTATAATATGGAAAAATAGGTTGCAATTCACAAAAGTGCAGTTTTCATGCAAACAATTACACAAAACAGTTGCCAAACGTACTATTCACAGACCTGTTCACGACTTCCCTAGATATAAAGGACCAAAAGGTATGACGTGCAGCAGTGTTTGGTAATTTGTCGTATGTGAACCGAAAGCGGGTCAAACAGCGCATAGTACCTAGTACCACGATTTTCTGTGGTGATAAAACTTTAACTTAAAACTTATTTAGTTAAAAACCCGCAGTGAATCCATACTCAAATCGCACATTTATACCCCAAGAACTATTGACAGCTTGAACGTCATTGACTTTGACAAGTGAACAAACATCTCTATTACTTAACATTAGGTTTTCTCTTTACGGTTGCCAAACTAAACGTTGAAGCTGAAATCGCATTGTTTAAGAAAGGGAGCAGGTCATAACTCCGCTTCAAAATTCTGATTCACTTAATTCAGCTTTTTCGTCAAAAAATTCTGCTTTCACAGCTCCGAATCAATTTAATTCTGATTTTTTCTAAAAACCTTTTATTTAAAAAAAACAAAACGTTTTAAAAAACAAAGGCAAAAAAAGAAACAGGCGGGAATAGCAAAGGGCGTTACTCCTCCCCATGCATATTCGCTTAATAAAAGTGGCATTTCTAGAATTTTGTAAAACGTTTTCTGAAAAGCAAAATTTTAAAAAGCCCAATTTTGTATTAATAGTTTTCGCCCAAGCAGAGTTTTATGCCCAACTCTATTAGAAAAAATGTAATCTGACTGAACTCGTAAACGTCAGGCTGAAAGCTCCTTCATGAATGCGGCTGGAGTATCCTTTGCCCATCAGTTGCAAGTTTTCGTAACATTTTTAATACCTTATTGTTTTTGCTTGGGGTTTGTCGAGTAAAATTCAATAATTTCTACTCCTCAAATTACCCGGCGAAACACTTTTTTTTATCAAACACGATTTATTTAAGTTCAAATCACAGTTAATTCAACCAGTAAGAACTGAACACTTTTACTTCAATTCAATGGCTTTTTACTTTAACTCTTGATTTGCATAGTTTTAGCTTCAAATGCATTTGCGAGCTTTATATGCAACTGGTTCGAGCCTATCATCCGTGTTTTTATACAAATTCACCGCGTTCCAAGAAATTCCCACTTGGTAATTTTCCATTGGAATTTTTTCACTGAAATCAATGAAAGAGGAATTTTCGATGTTCGAATGAATGTCAGTTTACTGAAATAACAGTTGGGTGTGTTTGTTTCTGGCGTATTCTTTTAAACACCGAGCTTTAAAAAAAAAACCGGTGTTTGCGACAATTCCAGCGTGGTGTACACTCGGTTTCATTGTGTACAAGACGGCAAATACTGCACCCGTGCAATCGGATCTAATTCGGATTTCAAAAGAACATTTACATGAGCACAATTTCCGTTCAGGTGTACGTGAAAAAAACAATTTTTTTACTGTATTCCACACCAGTTTCACGATTCGGTGTTGAAAAGAATACGCCATTAGTGAATCGACCGGGTGTTTTTGTAAAGTAAATCGATGGGAGACTCCTGTGTCTCTTTTCACGTCGTGTCGCCACATCACAATACGTTTTTGTAAACACTTACTCAAGTCTTACACTGCAAGCCAAGAAGTTGCATTTTGTTGGCATTAGGTTAACTAGGCATCTCAGCCAGTAATTCAAAATTTCCGACTAAATCTTATTCACGCTTTCTACAAACCTCTTCAATTCCACTTTGAATCCTTTATTTAAGCTTGTAACATTAGGTGAAGACTTAATAAAAAGGAAACTAAAACCTTAACTGTCCACGTATGACAGATCTGGCACAAATTCGTTTTGTTTTGGAATTCATAGAAAGAAATTGTTTTCTCTATGCTGGGAAATCTCTATCCTAGGCTCACTCTCTTTTGGGAGCCAAATGACAACAAAAAAGTGCTCGTGTCAACTTAATCTTATGTTTGTCCAGTGAAGACACTTTGGGATTTATTTTAAATCGTCTCTCACTAATCGCAGTTTCATGGCCGGGAAGATATACCTAGTATTTCTAGATCAGTTCTCAACACGAAAGGTGGCTCCTCCGATTTTGGGAGATTTTATCTAAATTTACTTACTCATCGCAATATCTCTTCTGTCAAGCGTCAAACTAACCTGTTGTCAATTGCCAAAAGGGCAAATATTGTTAGAAGGAATAATTATTTTCTGCTGGTATTTCCAGGTAGTTTTCGGATGGCTACCTACAGATCACTCCAATTACAATATTGACCTTTCGGGGTCCTATAACGGGTATTTTCCCCAATAAGTCTGTCTTGTCTAATACAATAATATGGATGGACTTGTTGCTTATTCAAGCACATGCTATGTATAAAGTTAATTCGATGCTATTCCCAGTATTTTACATGTCACCACACCACATGTCGATTTCACTCATTCCATCGGTCACCACATTCCAGCGGCCGGTCACTTAAGCAAAGACAACAACAATAGGTTCTGCACCTTCAGAACAAAAGAGCACTCCAGCAGGTATCCTGACAACTTTTCCGGGGCAGACATTTTAGTTCTGTAAAAATTTGAATTTTTATTTGTTTGACAGCTGTCTATGCATTTGGATTCTACAGTTTCACACTCCGGGGCGCCTTTTTTGTAAACTAATTTTGAGCTAAATTAGTGTGTTTTGATTATGTGCTTTAATATAATTTTCAAAAAATAGCTCTCTTATGGGAAATCGTTGGGAGAGAAGAGTTGTCACTTATTGCAAGCATCATCATTATAAAAAAGAGCCTGAGGATCAGCATCTGGGAGTCGTGTAAAATTGATCAGTTCCATCAAAAATGTTTGTTAAATTGTAAATTGTTATAATTTTCAATTATGAATATTAGACTGAATTTTTTATGCCTTGATTTGACTAAGTGCATTTTCTGGACTAGTTTCATTAAACTGACAAATTGAATATAGAGTGCACTCAGTTTTCGCCACAACTTTTTGCGACATCAAATTTAGATGCAAGAGATGCTCTATAGTCGAAGCCTTTTGTTGTCGTTTTCCATTCGTAGAGTATGTCTAGCTTTCATTCGATATTGAAAAAATTCCACTATCTTAAGTCCTGATACAACACGCCTACCTAGGCTCCTCCATAGCAATAAATAGTTTTTTCAGTACGCTTTTCCAGCCTCTAAAGTCTAAATTGTACGATGACAGCTGATTTTCCAACAACGAGCGAGAGCCCTACGCGAGTTCTCAAATTCATTTCAATCAATGACAATTTATGGGGTGATTCACAATGATGCCATTATCGCCTATTCGAAAAAATTGAAAAACACTCGCTGATGTCGACGATTATTTTGACATTCACTACTGTGAGGTGCTGAAAAGAAAGAAAAGTACCTATTTCTTATCCTTTTTTGAAGCCAATACTTACTCTGAAGGATAAACCATGTCTATATAAAATAGTCGACCTATTTTCCATTTAGGTTAGATATTGAAAAGACATTAGTTTGCAGTCAAAATAGACGTTTAGGTTTTTCGCTTTCATTGTGAATTTATAAACGATTTTTCAAGTCTCTAGACCAGACGCTGATGCTCTGGTTTGACGCTCACAAGCTGATTGTGAAACAGACATTAAACATGAACACCTAAGGACTGAACAGAATGCGTAGGTGTGTCTAAAGGAAAATTTAACATCTTATTTCAATACCTACCAATGTTTTTTTCACAACTGATAGTATGATGCCAACGTAATGTCAAACTTGTCACAACGTTACCATATTTTAAGCTCGAATGTTTTGATTAATTTTATTCTCCATAAAACTTTTTTTTTTTTTAATTTTGTTAATTCTTATGTTATTATTTTTCTTTTGAAGCCGAAAGCGTTCCATCCCATCGGACGACAGCTACACCGACCTAGACAACACACGTGATTCCGTACTTAGTAATAACTCAGAAGACTGCGAACCAGACCTTATTATAATAGATTTTGAATACTGTGCCTACAACTATCGGGGATTCGATTTAGCAAATCACTTCGTTGAATGGACACTCGACTACAGCAATCCGCAGTTTCCATTTTATTTCCACTACAAACAACAGTATCCCACAGAGCAACAGCGTCAGGACTTTATAAGTGCCTATTTGAAGAAACAAAATGAGGATATTGACAATTATACGCCGACTACGGAGGAAATCGACGAAGTCGAAAAGGAGATACAAGTATTTACGTTAGTTTCACATTTGTTCTGGAGCTTGTGGTCTGTTTTGAATGTCCATCAGAACATCGAATTTGGCTATTGGGTGAGTTTCAAAAAGAACTTGTTTTTTAAAAGTTGTTTTTTTTTAATACCACTGCTTTTCGATACAGGAATATGGAGTTTCCCGAATTCGTGAATATTTCGCTCTAAAGAAGTCCTTAAATGAAAACTCAGAGACTTAGCTTATTCGACAATAGTCCGAGAGCGAAATTTTGTACTTATCAAAGCATTTGAAGCACCAAAAATACCATCATCAAAACAGCGTTATTGTCGTTTACATGTATGTACTCGTACTCGTATATTCGTAGTTAATTAGGTAAACTAACAAAACTAAAATCGTTACACAAAAAAAAATAGAACAAAAAAAAAAAAAAATGGGCGAAGTATACTATACGTAACAGGGTTAACTAAGATATTTTTACTGTGAATAATAATTACATAAATGCTAAAAAAATGATTCCTTGTTAAATAGTTAGACGTTCATTTCTGCGATTTTGTTTTTACGATTAGGAATGAAACCGATTTGAGACTACGAAAGTACCAATTTTATTGTATTCTTAAACAAACAAAACGTTTCCAAACATTGCTGTGATCAATTTATTCTTAATTATAGTGATTATGTTTGTACACGTTTAGAATACACATACATATTTTAGAAAAAAAAACTAAACCGAATTTTTTAAACTTTCTCTTTTTTTTGTCGACTTTATGTCGCTGCACCTAAATCGTACGTGTTTTATATTTTTCGTCACTTTTTTTTTGATTTTTTTTAGATAAAATATTTAAACTTTAATTATAATTAACCTTAAAAGTAATAAAATAAATAAAAATCGATTTAGAAATAAAGACTTGTTTGTATTTTAGTCGCCATTGTGATTTGACCTTTGAATTGGGTTCCGCATTAGCAGAACCGAAAAACACTCCCCCTTTCAAAGTGCACTTAATGAATCCTTTTAAGTGGGGTATAAAAATCCGACTTTCAGGCAATATTCGGGACAAATTGTACTCGCCCAACATACCCCTTTCCAGTGGGATGTCATGAAGCGAGCGAACCAATTCTGTAAAGTAGACGAATTAATTATTCAGCGAGCTCTAATAAGTGTTGTAGCATTGTACGGTTTATACAGACCCATAGAGAGAGTACTACCATGGCAACACTGGTGGTGCGGTGCCCAACGTTAGAAATTTGTGCATCGAGGCGACCGGATGCAATGACAACAGCAGCTACGGCGGCGGAGGAGCCTCAAAAGAGGACATCACCATTGTAGTGGCACTGTGAAGCACACAAGAGTGTACTACTGTGCAGCTCTCCGAAAACGATCCTGAATGTAAATTTTTTATGAATATTTCCAAAGACTGATGGGGAAAATTGCAACAAAACTTAAGCCAAGTGAATATTGTATGAACGGAAATAATGGAATGGAATATTCGGCTTTGGACAAAAAGCTGTGGGGGTGGCTGGAACACTGGTGGGTATAAAAAAAAGTTAGACAGAACAGCTCTGCTCCAATGTAGGTAATGGCGATTAGCGATGAGACCTATCGATTTTCATAGCTGCACTCCACTTTCAATATAATGTTTCCCTGCGTCGCACTTAGGCTAAGGGCGATGTCACACACATAAAAGGGGAATTTTGGATTTATCGGAGCATTGTTTATGCAGCGGAAATTTTATCGACAAATCGCTTCTGGTACATTAAGTTAGCTTTTACGTTTTTTTTTTCGTTTGTAGGGTGGCCGTGGAGTGGCAACACTTGGATGCAACCATAAATGTCGGGAGCAATTACATGTATAATTGATTAGATGCCAAAGGGTCATAATAATGTACCTAGTCGTGTCGGTTATGAATCAGGCTTTTGAATATTGACACGTCGTGGAGCATGAAATGACAGCTTCTATCAACCTTTTCGTTGAACTCTCATAGTCTCATGTCATTTATATGTATATCGTCACCTCAGAAATAATCCATTTACTTGATTCCCTTTTCGAGTTTATTTATATCCCATCTCCGTTGCCGTTCAACAGTTAATTTTGCTCCTAAATACCTATAGCGCCACCTATAGTCAAACAAATACCAACATCAAGTAAATTTGTGTGTGTTGTTATCGTGGATCATCTTCAATTATCGCTGAGGAATCTTGTGTGTTGTGCAGTCTCTTTGTCTGGTTATGATTAGCATTTAGCATAGATACCAATATGCAGCCAACCTGCTGTCGATGAGAGCTGAGCCACCAAAACAAAGAAAGAGCCAGTCACACACAGTCCCTACTTTGCCTTGATTCACTCTCTCAAAACCAACGGTTTCGCGAATAATGGAATCGAGATGAAACTAAATCTGCACCAGAAACCAAAGAACAGCCTCCTGTAACAATAACAACTCAATGTTATGTTGTTGGTGGATCTCACCTCGCGGCGCGCACGTCAGTTGACACTTTGACATTAAGCCAGCAGTGACAGAGTGTGATACGACAGGGAGAGACAGTAGTCCAAGTGATAAGTGCGTGTTAAGTTCGGTTTTGAATGTGTTTGGCATGATTTTATTATTATTTTCTTTTCTTAAAAATTCATTTTGAGTTTTTTTCAAAGTAAAGTGAGAGCAAAGAACGTAAAAAATTAAACAGTCGAGTTGTCAACAACCAGGTGAGTTTGAATTTTACATTTAAAAAAAAAGTGCAGTTTTCCGCAACAAAAAAAAAAACAAAGCAGGGTTCTCTTTTTTATACGTCTGATTGAAGGCCTACATAACATTATTACTTTTTTCATTGACTGATTAGGGTCTGCTTTTGTGAGCAAGAGTAGGTAGGTGTGATACCCTTCGCGAGGTGGCGTAGGAAACTATTTCATTTTAAAGCGTTTGACTGACGTTTATCGATCGGCTATGCATTTTCCTGCAGTCAGGGTCGGATGCAGAGGTTTCGAGGCGCCAAGGGTAAAGTTGGGGCCCCTTTGATTAAAAAATGTTTCTTGAAACATGTTTTGCTTTTAGATTTTAAAGACAACATTTTTTATTGTTTTTTATTAGAATACATATTTTTTGTTTTATTTTCTGAAAATCATTGCATTCTATTAGTTTAATACACTTTTCATGATTTCTTGGAGGCAAAATCATTAATAGGGTGTTTCCACCGCACAGAGACTTACGTAGGAAGATTAAAAGTTAATCCCAAAGTGTTTCCACCGGAATAGAGGAGATTAACTAAACATATGCTTTCGTTTGTGAATTTCTCAATGACATCAAGTCATCTGCGCATCTCCTTGTAAACGTCATTTTTTTTATTGCTCGGGCAAGATTCAGATAAAAGTAAGTTCATTTCGAATTGCCACCGGATTTTTTTAATCTACGCAACGAAATAGCTCACAAATAGAAAAAAACGTTTTATCTGCAGATTTGACGTTATATTCTTCGTTAAATCCAACAGATTGGGATTTCGGTCTACAAAGTTGATAGCAGACCAACTTGGCCAACTTCAACCAGCAGTACCAACATTAACATCCATCATTTTTTTTGCAATGTGCACACTTTATTGCATTTAACTTTTTTGACAGAAACAACCACATCAACAGCAACATCAGCCGTTCTGCTCATCGGTGTTCCACGCAAAACACACTGCTGAGTGGATGATACCCAAACAGAACACGTAAAATTCTGTTCGGTTTGATTTAAGAGTTCTTGCCTCGAAGAGATTGATTACGCGATTAATTTTTAATCTCGTCGTGAAGAGATTAAAATTTGTATGGCAAATCTCGTAATTTAGAGGGGATTAAAGGATGACTTATATTAATCTTTTGTAGGGTGGAAACACCCTATAACGATTTTGCCAAAGCCCATTTCTCGCAGTTAATGACTTTTCTTAACTGAGCAATGAAAAATGTAACAGACAGTTTTGTGTCATCGTAGCACGCAGCCTATTTTTATCAGTTTTCATTTTGGAAACTGAACATTCTCCGCTGGTATTATCCAGCATTAATACATTTGTTGTACGATGTTGTTGCAGAAGAACATTTTTGTTTGTTCACTTTCGATTTTGTAGTCCTCCATAAAATCATCTATCAATGCTGCAAATTAGACCAACTCATTTCCCAAAGAAATCACCAGATCGCCGTTTTTGTATATCTTCACTTAGTTATTAGCAGCCGAAGCTAGATCCGATATACCTTCTCAAATCTTTCAAATGATTCATTAAGCTCAAACGCTTGCAGATAGTTTCATAGGCTCGAATTCTATCGTTCAGAGGTGCTGAAAGTTAAATTACAACAGGAATAAAAGTTCGAATTCGATTCTTTCGGTGACAACTGGACATCTGACGATTTTTCATTATTTAATGGATCGGTCTAAAGTTTGTCGATCTCATACGTGTTCCATATGCCTGACCTCTATACCTACCTGACATTTTCCGTGCTGCCTCTTCGTTTGAAATTGAGTCTAAAGTTTGTGGGGACCCTTTAAGTGTGTAAAAAATTAAAGTTAAAAATAGGCGTGTAAAAAATTAGGTGAAAAATAAAAGATGCAGTCCGTCATATTTTATTTTCTTAACTTTTAATCCGTCACTTCGCAATTTTTCACAGACCCTTTTTCATCCGACAAGGACGTCTCTTAACCGTCATTTATTTTTCTTAATTTTTCGCCCGACTTATTTCATCTGACATTTTTAACACTCCGTTTTCATATGTCCTCTTTCATCCGTCATTTTTCACCCTTCATTGTTCATCTATCATCTCCACACTTTAGATATCATAATCGTACGCCATTAACATCCGTCATATTTCACCATTTTTTTGTCCGCCACTTTTTATGCGTAAGATGACTAATGTAGAATAACGGATGAAAAAATCTAAAAATGACGGATGAAAGATGACCGATGAAAAATGACGGATGAAATATTGCGGGTGAAGCATGACCGATAAAAAATGAAAATTAGGGTGAGAATGACGGATTACAGAAGACACATGAAAAACGAAGTGTTAAAAATGGAAAAATGGCGGATGAAAAGAGAAGCGTGAAAAATATTGCATGAAAAATGACGGATGATAAATGACAGACAAATATGACGGAGAAAAAATAAAGTGTAAAAATTATCGGATCAAATTTGACGGGTAAAAAATGGCAGATTAAAGATGAGGAATAAAAAAACTATCGATCCGTTTCAGTCCGGCAGTATATGTATATATAGTTAATTTCTCTGTGTCGAAATGTTCCTCATTTCCACCCCATTCGAATTAACAATCCATTCGGTGACATGAGCGGTTAAGCCTAGCGATTTTCCACGGTGGCAACCTTGCGATGCTTGCTGCTCCCATTGCCAGGCCGAATGCTAAAGCCTTAGTAGAGTTTTCTTATCACCCTTCTTACAGCTTCTCTAAATTTTCTATCCGCGATGACACATGTTAGTTGCCAGTTCGTTTATTTTTTCCGGTGTTGGGATAAAACAAATTCACCAACGGTTCGATGACGTCTTGCAAATGCTGTAGCTTTCAACCTCTTGTCTGGAAACTTCTGCGCATCTGATCAGCTTACTTACTTACTTAAGGTGGCGCTACAGTCCGGGGTGGACCTGGGCCTCGGCCAACAAGCTTCGCCAGCCAGCTCTGTCTCTAGCTAGCCGTCTCCAGTTTCGCACGCGAAGTTGGCTGAGGTCCCCTTCCACTTGCGTGCGCCACCTGAGTCTCGGTGCTCCTCTACCGCGTCGTCCCTGCGGTGTGGATTCGAAGATTTTCCGGGCCGGGGCGTTGGTGTCCATCCGCTCTAAATGACCCAGCCATCGTAGACGTTGTGTTTTGACTCTTTTGGCTAGGTCGGTATCGCTGTACA
Source organism: Neoascia interrupta (assembly GCA_947623515.1). Classification (NCBI taxonomy): domain Eukaryota; kingdom Metazoa; phylum Arthropoda; class Insecta; order Diptera; family Syrphidae; genus Neoascia; species Neoascia interrupta. The sequence goes on along the minus strand of OX392462.1, from coordinate 44,983,186 downwards.
GCCCGTACAGTTCGATGTTATATCTCCTCCTCCACTCTCCGTCTATGCAGACGGGACCGTAAATCGTCCGAAGAATTTTCCTCTCGAAGCAGCCTAAAGTGTTTTCATCCGCCTTTGACAGAGTCCATGCTTCTGCACCGTAAAGCAGGACTGGGATGATGAGGGTCTTATACATGGACACTTTAGTTGCTCGAGAGAGGGCTTTGCTACTCAATTGCCTTCTTAGCCCAAAGAAACAGCGATTGGCAAGAGTTATCCTTCGTTTGATTTCAGCGCTGGTGTCATTGTCTGAATTGATAGCGGAACCAAGGTAGACAAAGTCCCTAACTACCTCAGTTATAGCTGTCGATGGTGATGTTTTGTCCAAGACGTCGGTGTTGGGTGTCTTTTCTTGATGACAGCATATACTTGGTTTTGCCCTCATTGACTGCTAAGCCCATATTCGCCGCTTCCGTCCCAATACTCACGAAGGCTTCACTGACATCACGCTTTGTTCTACCGATTATGTCAATGTCGTCTGCGTATGCAAGTAGTTGAACGGACTTTTGAAAGATTGTACCTCTGGTGTTGGCGCGAGAGTTCTGCACAATTCTCTCAAGTATGATGTTAAAGAAGTCGCATGACAGCGCGTCGCCTTGTCTAAATCCTTTTTTGACATCAAAGGGGTCGGTGAGGTCTTTGCCGACCTTGACGGAACAGCGTGAGTTTTCCATCGTCATCCTGCACAGACTGACGAGTTTGGCAGGGATGCCAAAACTAGACATTGCGCTATATAGCTCGTCTCTATAGATGCTGTCATACGCGGCCTTGAAATCGATGAAGAGGTGGTGTGTATCGATTTGGAATTCCTGGGTTTTCTCCAAGATCTGCCGCAGTGTGAATATTTGATCGATGGTGGACTTTCCTGGCCTAAAGCCACACTGATATGTGCCTATCAGATTGTTGACAAACGGCTTCAGGCGTTCACACAGTACAGCAGAAAAGATCTTGTATGCGATGTTAAGAAGACTTATGCCTCTGTAGTTGGCACAACTCAGAGGGTCTCCTTTCTTCAGGATCGGGCAAACAATGCTGAGGTTCCATTCGTCGGGCATGCTTTCTTCCGACCATATCTTGCAGATGAGCTGGTGCATGCTCCTAACCAGCTCATCGCCAGCGGATTTAAAAAGTTCGGCAGCTAGGCCGTCTGCTCCGGCTGCTTTGTTGCACTTGAGCTTAGACACAGCTACTTTCACCTCCTCCAGGTCGGGTGGGCGGTATCGTTCGTATGCTTCGTCGGTAACGTCTTCGCCCGGGTTGAATGGTTCGTTCTGCCTGACAGCGGTATTTGGTTCTTCCTCGCCGTTATACAGTCTGCAGAAGTGGTCTTTCCAAATCCTCAGCACCGACTGCGATTCTACAACGATGTTCCCTTGATGGTCCTTACAGGCTTCAGTTCGAAGTTTATACCCTTGGCAGGACATTTTGATCCTTTGGTAAAACTTTCTAACCTCATTCCTGTTGTAACATCTCTCTATCTCTTCAACCGCGCGCTTCTCGTGCTCTCTCTTTTTCCTTCGGAGAAGCCGGTGCTCCTCTCTCCTCCTCTGCTCGTAGAGCTCGCGAGCAGCTCTAGTCCTTCTGTGCAGCGCCGCTTTGTATGCTTCCTGTTTAGCTGCATGTGCTTGCCGGCATTCATCATCAAACCAGGGGTTTCGTTGTGGTCGCCGTGTGAAACCCAGCACTTCAGAGGCGGCGTCTCTGATGGCATTTTGGCAATGTTGCCACTGGCTATCAATACTTGATGCTGGTTGCATAGGACTTCGTAGAAGGTTTTGAGAGGCTCGGTTGGAGAAGGACCTGGCGATCTCTTGCGATTGTAGTCGGCCGACGTCAAACTTCCTCACAGTATTTCCATTACTTGGCGCTGGTCGGGATATCCGCAGCCGTACCTTGGCTACAACAAGGTAGTGATCCGAGTCAATGTTGGCCCCTCGGAAAGTTCGGACATCCATGATACTGGAGGAGTTCCTTGCGTCGATCGCAATATGGTCAATCTGGTTGACGGTTGTTTGATCGGGAGATCTCCATGTCCCTTTGTGGATATTGAGATGCGGAAACTGTGTACTAGCTATCACAACGTGTCGCCCCGCAGCAAAGTCGATCAGCCTGAATCCGTTATCGGAGGTCGTGTCGTGCAGGCTATACTTTCCGACAGTACGACCAAAGATGCCCTCCCTTCCTAGCTTGGCATTAAAATCGCCTAGGACAATTTTAATGTCGTAGCTAGGGCACTGCTCATAAGTTTTGTCCAGGAGCTCGTAGAACATATCTTTGGTCTCGTCATCTTTCTCCTCTGTGGGGGCATGTGCGCATATCAGGCTAATGTTGGCGAATTTAGCCTTGATGCGGATCGTCGCGAGGCGCTCGCTTACAGGGTTGAAGCTCAAGACTTTTTGCCTAAGTCTGCCTCCAACAACGAAACCACATCCAAATAGGCGCTGTCTTTGATGCCGATAGCAGTCGCCGTAGTAGATGTCGCAGTTTTTCATCCTTCTTTTGCCCGGCCCGTCCCACCGCATTTCTTGGATGGCAGTAATGTCTGCCTTGCAGTCGTTAAGGGCCTCCGCTAGTTGCTCGGCTGCACGTGGTCTGTTAAGGGACCTAACATTCCACGTGCAGATCCGGAGCTCGTTGTCCTTTTCTCGTTTGCATTGGTCGTCAACAGTAAATCCGTCCGAATCCGAGGCTTGTTTCCGCTTCGTGACTGGTGTTTCTTTACGTGGCCGGGAAGTCACCCCGACGGCACGACCCCCAACCTGGAGGACCAGATCCTTTGCTTAGCTCTAAGGACGGAGAGCCGGATAGCCCGCTCCTTATAGGCCTGAGCTCCGAATACGTCGTAGTAGCCCATATAAGGTGTTCACTAAGTAGTTCGGCCTGACTGGAACTATGGACGCCACCGTTGATTCCATCTGGGGAATTCCTCCGCTGCCGTCCGGATGCAAGGAGAAGTGCCTTAGTGGGAACACTCCTCCCCCCCTCTCTCGTCTGCTACCCCCAACAACCTTCCAAAGGGGTTGGAACCCAATCTCCAGTTGAGGTACTAGGCACCCGGTGTTCACCACGGGGAGGTGAGAGTAGGAGTTGATAGACAGAGGTGGGTTTAGAAAACCTGTGGATGCTTGTATCCTCTTGAGTGCACATGTCTATCCTTTGACCACCTCTGATCATCTGATCAGCTAGCAATAGACTTTTCTTAGCGCATCATTCGCCTGTTGTTATTATATCGCATGTCAACACGTCAGTTTCGAATTGTGTCTTGTAAGTCGGTCATGATGGTTGACCGTCTTAGCTAGTTGTTTGTACTTAGACAAAAACTTTATCAAATTTTGTTCTTTGTCGAAATTTGTTCTCATAAATCGAATTTTGACCATAAAGTTTCATTTTGTACATCCTTTCACAATTTTTCTCTCGAAAATAACTCTTTTGTTCGTCGAACTTGTTTTTTATCTATTCTCGGCAGTGGCATTTTTAAGTCGCTGCAGTAATTTCTTTTTTTCAACTCCCGAAGTTGAGTTTGTGTTTCAATTACCTTGTGTAACAGTAACCCTATTTTTGAATTTGTTCACACTGTTAAAAGTGTCATTCCACTTCTGACACCAATGTTATATTTTTTCCTAGGGGTCGCCGAATAAAACTTAATTTCACTTTTAAAATCACGCAACGAATTGAGAAACGTATTCAAATTACAATTCAACTTTACCGCTAATTCAACATAACAGTTACCCTTTCAACATTTTATCTTATCGCATTTCACAATTACTTTTTATTTAACCTGCGCATTAATATACTATCCCAAAGTCATATTGAGCCACATTTTCTTTTTAAATACTTTTTGAAACATTTTCAGAACTTTCCTTGTGCTTATTGAAGGAGGTATTTCCAGAAAATTCTAAGGTCAGCTAGTGCTGCGATGCAACAGGAACGTCAGTTTGCTTTTTTTGAGCTGCTATCGGTAGCGCGGTTCGTTGATCAAGTTTAGTGCCTCTTACTTTTTTTGCCTTTTACTATTTGTGCCTCAAACCAATTTTCTGCATCCTCGGTAAATGGTCACATTTCGTCACAGCATCACTTTAGAATTCGCCAAAACCACTTGTTTAAGAAAATTCCGTAATCGTTTCGCTCGTCTTCAGCCCGTTTCGCTCCTCTTCTGCTTCTTTCTCAATAATTAATATATTTTCAAAGGGTTATGATCTAGGACAAAACTTTGGTCATGTCACGAACGAGCACTGAAGTGAAAGTGACAATCTTGATTCCACATAAATAACCAGTTGAACTTTTTCACTACACAGCCTTTAAACATGGGCACGGACAGACTTCCATTCATTTTTTTTTCTCTTGCCTAGAATATGAATCGAATTTGTAATTGGACAAAGCAATTTGCAGGGTTTCAGTTCCAAAGCACGTCATCTACCCTCCGATTATGGGGTTGCACTTTGAAAGTTTCAAAGGGGCATAATTTAAAGAACACACGACTATGATACAGTGACCATTGCTTCAATTTGCATGCTAATCAATGATTCTCAGTGTAGGGCCACTCCACTAATGGGAAAACACCCTTTACAAAGAGAACGAACCCATATCGCAGTCCTTACAGAGGACACACCGAGCGAAATATATTAACTGTTGAGCTGAGGAACTACTGGTAACCCGACATGTCCCGGATATGGGGGTAGGGTCGTTACTCCTATTCTATTTTATCTGGCTTTAACCATAGCGGAAGCCGAGTAGCAAGGCAGCACTCAGCTTTACACATATACGCTATCCTTGGTGCGGAAATTCGATTAAAAATTCTGAAATTCAAATTCAGATTCACTGCACTACCATATCCAATCCATACCGGATCGAGGTATAGGTTCAAACCGTCTGAAGTGGTTGTGGAGTGTATATTTTGGTCATTAAACTTTCATCTATTGTCGAAGGTATCTTTGTTAATGGAATACATTTAGAAATCTCTTGTCAAGGGTGCTCGAGTTCGAATGTATTTCCGCGTTCTTATGTTGCTGTTATAGTGTTGTTACAGCGATCGGTGAAAATCGACATTGCAATCAAATATTTAAATTTTAATCGACGTTGGGGACAGCGATAAGGTGCACATTCTGTACAAAAATGGGACAGGCTATTAATAAGTAATTCGTGGAAGGTCTTGCCCACAGCAATTTTAAAAAAATAAAGGACTAATGGTTCCAAGGATATACTGGATGAATGCCTCCAATATTTTCACCGCTTACTTAGTTTCTATAGGGTGCCGTGGCGTAGTGGTTAGTGTGTGTGCTTACTACGCCGGAGGTCTGGGTTCGAATCCTGCCATCGTCACCTGAAAAAAAGACTTGTTCTTTTTCACGGTCCCCACCTCCAAGAGGGTCTGACAAGCCCTCCGAGAGTATCATTTGTCTTGAAAAACTTCTCAAAGTGCCGTTCGGATTCAGTAAAAAATTGTAGGTCCCCTTGTATGTAAAGAAACTAACACACCAGCATACATTGTTGAGAAGTTGGCCCTGGTTTACCTCGAGCTGTTGCGCCACTCTATTTATTTATTTTTTACTTAGTTTCTATATGAAAAATCCCCTTGCAGAGCTCTCTATCTTAAATAAACATCTTCGGGAGTGCGATGTGGCTCGTACAAATGTGACATCAAGTTTATTGAAACTGGAGTACAAGATTTATTTCGGACTTATTAAGATATTCGGGGGGATGTAAGACAAACAATTTCAAGGACCAAAGACGACGAAAGACACAATTCTATGGATCCACCAAGTCTTTGTTGTTTGTTCTCACTCCGAAACTCTGCGGTTTTATATTTAATTAAATGAGATGGTTTATTGGCCTCCTTATTTGTGACTTTTCCAAGTGGCAACTCGGAAGAGAGTGTGTATATTGAATCTGATGGTTATGTGGAAATGTAAGCAACCGGAAATTGCGAATATGAGATGAAAGTCATCCCTGCTGCGTGCAAGAATAGTTATGCGGTGGTTTTTGTCTATCTAAACTCTTATATTTTTATGAGCACCAGGTGAGCTTGAACCTTGAAGACTTGTTAATTTCGGAAATTTTGCTTAATGTGGCATACCGTGAACGCACAGTGTAACTGGAAAATAAACATACAAATTAGTAGCGACGTTTGTTTTTTTACTTGGTCCTTATTTTTGGAAGTTTGGCCGTCCAATCGCGTTAAAACTCCTGAACGGTAAGTCGTAGAAAGACAAAATCTGGTGTGCTCTTTAACTGCGGAAGCAGTCAAAGAACCCAACGATTGCTATTTTATTTTAATACAAATAACGGTTAAATTACAGTTTGGAGTTTCATGGGAAAATGGATTAAATGTTTCCAATAGTTTTTTGTAAGAAGTTTAAAAGAAAAAGAAAAACGAATCTTATGTTAAGTCTCCACCGGCAATTAAAAGAAGATAAGCGGAAGACGATTACAAATAAATCCCGAAGTGGCTAAACCGGGCAAATACAGGATTAATTTGACACGAACACTCTGTTTCTGTCTTTTTGGCTCTCAATCGAGAGTGGCGATGTCATTTCTCAGGAGCGATAAATGATTTTCGCTGTAAAAATCTACAATAGAAAAAGGACTTGTGACAGATCTGTCGCACAGGGATAGTTTCAATTTCCTTTTTTGACTCTGAAACTGTAACAAAGGTGCAGAGAATAGGTTTGTGAATAGGGTGAATGGGATTTATGAGCGGATCTATTTTGAATGCCTTGCCGAGAGGATTTGAATTTGTGCATATGTGTAAATTGCGTGATTTGTAGAGGATTTAAAAACGATTTATATTAATCGCGGAATAGTGCCCAGCGGAGATATGGTATTAGGTGCAAAAAGTACTAAATTTTAATTAAAAAAACAAAATGAAAATATTGAAAATATTCAAATAATGAGAGATGTTGAGAAATGAAGAGTTGAAAAAGGAAGACGTTTTTCAAAGAGTTTGAGGCTTAATGCACAAAAGCAACTCTAAGTACACCAAGTCCTTAAGGCATACTTTTAAGTAAAGTTTGAATACTGCCGTTTTAACGCATTTTCGAAAAAAATCGCAAAAATGCATAAAAGAAAAGTGTATTCCTCCCTCCCCATTATCTCCGGTTTGGTTTGAGAAAACTTAAGCGAATTCTAATGTTTTTAAACCTTTTGAGATTTAACTTAAAAACATAAAAGCATTATCAAAAACAATTTTTAAAATTACTTTTCTAGTATCTTAACTGAAACAGCGATCTTGTATCAGATTTAGTTTAAGTATAAAGCATACAAAAAGAACGAAGGCTTCTTAAAAAAAAATCTATTTCTCGTTTCTAACCTAAGTTTTCGAAGTCTATTTAAAAAACGAAGTAAAAAACGAGCTTGTTTTACCGTTTACGCATAAAATAGTGTCTATAGAATTTAGGAAAAACGTCCAATGCTAGTTCAGGTGGTTGTTGGAAAAGAGTCTAACGGGAACTGGAAAAAAACTCAAAATATTTGCTTTTAATGGATTTGAAATTTAAAAAATGATGAAAAAGGTCAAGGGAACGTATATCTCCGCCTCTATATCCCAAACGGTGTAACGTATAGTTTTTAAATAAATACATATAGGCCATAGTCTATATTCTGAAACTTAATAAAAAACTATACAACAAATTTCGAAGATTTAATTAAATTCGGCTGAAGTATGTAACGTTTAAAAGCTAACTGCATTAAAAACGTTTCAATATTGCCGCTTCCAACCTCAAGTTCTTGATTCTTGTTTGCTCCTAAAATTTAACTAGAAGCAACTTCAAAAATGAAAGTTTCATTCTTATAAAGGGTGTAATATTATTCTAACCGCCATAAGAGATGACACCCTATGCGACAATAGGCCTCGGAAATCAAAATTTTAATTTCACTGTAATATCTTTCTCTGATTTAAGTTGAATAAAACTAATTTTTTTACACCCAACGAAATTCTGTATTTACCAAACGAAACTTGTTTTAGTTCAGATTTCACAACAATTTAATTTCACCACATTTTTTGCTTGCGCTTTCGATGTTCATAATTCAAAGATTCAAAAACAAATACAGCTGTCAGAACCAGCTCAGCTATGCATCTTTTTATAGGAATGTACCAAGTTCTCCAAATTTCCTTTTTGGTTGTATTAAACAGGTACTTTTCCACTGGGGGGGTGTGAGTAAGGATATCTTTTTTCTAACTCGAGTGTCGAATGCCATGTTGCTGTCAGCTGACTTGAATGGCAGTTTAATGGATGCGTGTGCTCGGTAAGTGAATCAGTGACTCTTGCTTCTATTTTCTCGCCTTTATGTGGAGACTTTATGCGTTCTCTGAAAATGGTCATATTTTGTCGCTATCTCACATTGTCCTCCTCTTCGTTATGTTCGTACCGAACAAGCAAATGATCATATTGCTTACGTGGTAACGATGTAAGGGATCTACATGGGCAACTTTAATTTTTTCTCTTGGTCGTAGCTGGATTCGAAAAATATAATTAATGCTTGTTGCGTTTCGATAGAGATCTTTCGAATCCTGTTTCGGCTCAAGTGCAATTGTCAAATTTTGCCGCTACATCAAAATCTTTCTTATGAGTAAAAACCTAAATTTAAACTGTACATGTGTCGGCCTTTAATTTGCGCCCAACAACGAATAAAATTTTAAAATTAAATGGGGCGCACTGCTTTAAGTGGTCCTTTCTTACCACATCAAACAGCAATGTGGTGGTCCTCCATTTCTTCTCTAATTTACTCGAGATTTTATTCATGTTCTATTCATTAAAGCATTGGTGGTCTGTGGATTTTATTGGGTTTAGGTGCCTCTTGGGGCCTCTGGGCCTAGTGGAGTTCCTTTGTGTTTCGGCTAAAGACTACTCTACTGTTCCTATGATGTTGATGATAAATTTTGTTTTTCTGAAGTCTCTTATTCTTCTTCTGCAAGTCATTTTATATAAATTACCTCCACGAGGACCTTTTTTATTGTATTTAAAAAGTAGTTAAACTAGACAAAAGGATGAAAATTCTCTCCTAGTGGCTTTCGACGTTATTTGAGGGCATGTTTACAGTTATTTTAATATTTTAATAACTCGAACTGTGATAACCACGAACTGTATTGCGCTAATTACAAATTTTATCAACCTAAGCATTAGTGAATTTGACCTATTAAAGCCTTGCAAAGCTCAAATCATAATTAAGTTGTAAAATTTTATGTGGTTAAGCACTTTAGCTTACATCTAGATAAGCTGGAAGGGCATATAAATTCATACTTATTATTAGAAAATCATCTTAAAAGTCAGCATTCGTTTTACGTCGTTTATTGTTTATATTATATATCGGTAGGTCTTATTTATTATATCGGTAGGTCTTTCTCCAACCCAGTCTCTCAAAACCTTCTGCGAAGTCCTATGCAGCCAGCATCAAGTATTGGTAGCCAGTGGCAACATTGCCAAAATGCCATCAAAAACACCGCCTCTGAATGAGGTTAGAAAGTTTTACCAAAGGATCAAAAGGTCCTGCCAAGGGTATCAAGGGAACATCGTTGTAGAATCGCAGTCGGTGCTGAGGATTTGGAAAGACCACTTCTGCAGACTGTATAACGGCGAGGACGAACCAAATACCGCTGTCAGGCAGAACGAACCATTTAACCCGGGCGAAGACGTTACCGACGAAGCATACGAACGATACCGCCCACCCGACCTGGAGGAGGTGAAAGTAGCTGTGTCTAAGTTTAAGTGCAACAAAGCAGCCGGAGCAGACGGCCTAGCTGCCGAACTTTTTAAATCCGCTGGCGATGAGCTGGTTGGAAGCATGCATCAGCTTATCTGCAAGATATGGTCGGAAGAAAGCATGCCCGACGAATGGAACCTCAGCATTGTTTGCCTGATCCTGAAGAAAGGAGACCCTCTGAGTTGTGCTAACTACAGAGGCATCAGTCTTCTTAACATCGCATACAAGATCTTTTCTGCTGTACTGTGTGAATGCCTGAAGCCGTTTGTCAACAATCTGATAGGCACATGTCAGTGTAGCTTTAGGCCAGGAAAGTCCACAATCGATCAAGCATTCACACTTCGGCAGATCTTGGAGAAAACCCAGAAAATCCAAATTGATACACACTACCTATTCATCGATTTCAAGGCCGCGTATGACAGCACCTATAGAGACGAGCTATATAGCGCAATGTCTAGTTTTGGCATCCCTGCCAAACTCGTCAGTCTGTGCAGGATGACGATGGAAAATTCACGCTGTTCCGTCAAAGTCGGCAAAGACCTCACCCCTTTGATGTCGAAAAAGGATTTAGGCAAGGCGACGCGCTGTCATGCGACTTCTTTAACATCATACTTGAGAGAATTGTGCAGAATTTTCGCGCCAACACCAGAGGTACAATCTTTCAAAAGTCCGTTCAACTACTCGCATACGCAGACGATATTGTAATAATCGGTAGAACAAAGCGTGATGTAAGTGAAGCCTTCGTGAGTATTGGGACGGAAGCGGCGAATATGGGTTTAGAAGTCAACGAGGGCAAAACCAAGTATATGCTGTCATCAAGAAAAGACACCCAACACCGACGTCTAAGACAAAACATCACCATCGACAGCTATAACTTTGAGGTAGTTAGGAACTTTTTCTACCTGGGTTCCGCTATCATTTCAGACAATGACACCATCGCTAAAATCAAACGAAGGATAACTCTTGCCAATCGCTGTTTCTTTGGGCTAAGAAGGCAATTGAGTAGCAAAGCCCTCTCTCGAGCAACTAAGGTGTCCATATATAAGATCCTCATTATCCCAGTCCTGCTTTACGGTGCAGAAGCATAGACCCTGTCAAAAGCGGATGAAAACACTTTAGGCTGCTTCGAGAGGAAAATTCTTCGGACGATTTACGATCCCGTCTGCATAGGCGGAGAGTGGAGGAAGAGATATAACATCGAACTGCGACGCGACCTAGCCAGAAGAGTCAAAACACAACGTCTACGATGGCTGGGTCATCTAGAGCGGATGGACACAACGCCCCGGCCCGGAAAATCTTCGAATCCACGCCGCAGGGATGGCGCGGTAGAGGAGCACCGAGACTCAGGTGGCGCACGCAAGTGAAAGGGGACCTCAGCCAACTTCGCGTGCTAAACTGGAGATGGCTAGCTAAAACAGAACTGGCTGGCGAAGCTTGTTGGCTGAGGCCCAGGTCCACCCCGGACTGTAATGCCACCTTAAGTAAGTAAGTAAGATAACTATGAATTTGTGGCCGTAATTCTAAACCCCACCCGTGGTGAGGTTTAATATGAACAGTCTATATCAGGCCCTCGGTTTTTTTCCTTAGAAATATTTGTTTTATTTCAATCATAATAAGAAGGGTTGACTTGGACAAATGTCTTTGTCTCATTCTTATCAAAACGCCTTGATAAAACATCTGCACATTTTCAACTCAAACTTTAGTAGATTGCATACTTTTTACACATAATGTAAAATCTACTCCCATCTGCTATTAAAACTTTTGCACATGCCATACAAAGTACTCACCTTGTTCCTCCATCTAATTTACCAGTTAATAATGCTATTAGTTTTTGTGTTCTTAGAAAAGAGCAGCTTTCATCGCTTTTTGTCGCCTATTGTCTTTCAATGGGAGAGCCATGACTATGCGTACAGGAGTAGAGTTTATTTTGTAATTTATGCACACACATATTGTGTACTAATAAATAAAATTTTCGCCGCTCGCTAGGATAGATCGTATACGTATTCGCTTGGCTGGCATAAAGCGACAGGACTTAAGACGCCAAGTCAAACACTTGAGCACACAGTGCGTAAGGATTATGCAAAGTAGACACTTTGCTTGTTCGTTTCGCGCTATGCCCATTCCAAAGCTCTCTGTTTATGAGTGAGTGAGCATTTCACATATACAACAACACATAATAATCATATTCATGGGCTTAAGGCGAAGAGTTAATAATCGCGTAGAATGGAGCACGATGGCGCCTTTAAATGGGTGGTAAATTCGTGCAAAATATTGCCGCCAGGCAGGAAGTGTGATTAAATATTTTGGGGATTTTCTTTTTGGTCCAAATTGCAACCCCCTGCGCATGATAATGTATAATGTACACCCTTATGGGATGTTTCTCAAAGAGCACCTAATGAAGTCGAAAATTGGGAAGTGATGTAAGTTGTGATGAAAGTCGCATGTCAGCTTTAGTGATTATATTAAGGCACCGCGCTGAGATATATGTTTATGGGGGGCTTATAGTAAAGACGGTTTGATGGGGGTGCTAAAATATGTTATGTATGCTATTCACTCTTAAACTAAATCCTTACTAGGATTTGGTGTTACCTCCAAGAGACAGCTGATTGCATTTGGAACGGAATTAAAGATTCGTCAAATGAACCATTGAGTTGTTATTCCTTGACGTCGTGATTTGAGTGGAAACTCCCTTACTCACAGGTATGTCGATCTCTTGGAGTTGTTTTTGGACTTACTACTTTAAATTGCACCTCAAGTCTTTATTTCAATTCAAAAACTTCTTACTTTCGCTTCGATGTTCACAATTCAAAGATTCAAAAACAATTGTAACTCTTAGAAGCAGCTAACCACCTAACTATGCAAATTTTTTTATGTTCTCTAGATTTTTCTTTTGGTAATGTTTCTCTGGTACTATTACCCTGGCTGACGGTGTGCCCCCACGTATTTCATCCCCAATCAAGAGCAACACTAAGGGTTGAGAATACATACTCCACACAATATGCAGCAATCCTGTTTGTGTGTTTATCCCAAACCTCAATTATTTAATACGTCCAACATGTAGAACATGAAACATTTCAATACGGGCTATTGGACACTAGTATAAAGTTGCAGCAAATGGGGGCACTGGGAAAACTGGTGGCACTTAGCTCAGCTTGGATCAAATGTGAAAATCCTGTTGGGATCAAAGCGTTTGCCTCTCCTGTAGACTTCGCCAACACTGCACACTTTTAACTGCTCAGGCCGAGTCAAGGTTCGAGCCTGTTAATGGCGCCCCAAGGTCTACTTTGGTCCGGATACGGTACCACACTCATGTACGAATATGAGGTGCATGGGAATGCAAATGAGCGGAAGTACATGGATTGCATATGCTACAATTGCTGGACTAATATGCTAAAGTTTGCTGGCCAACGTGCTATCGCTCCTCCCACACCTGCTGCGTAAGTTAAACTCAGGGAATTTCGTAGAAGTTTATGTTTCTCTGATTTTCCCCCAGACCTTGGGTTGCCACTTGATATCTACATACACAGGCGTTTCCTGTTATCAGTCGTTGCATGGTATGATGCACAGACTAGAACAAAGCAACAATACCCTTGGTGAAGGATGCGCTCCTTCAATAGCATGCTGACTGCCGGAATGTCTAGGATTTCCATTTGATGGGCACCCTGCATCATCTCCTTTCCTGAGAATTGTTTATCCATTTTTTTTTATAAACATTCACTTGAATGCTGCCTGGCATGTTGGGCCAGGATAAAGAGGACAAGGAGTCAACCGATTGCGATGCAAAAACACAGAGTTTAAAAGCAATTTAAGATTTGCAATTTAATTTAGCATTGACTTAAGATGACTTCATCCTTTCATGAATCTCAATTCAATTCAATGAATGTGTGCGGTGCGCTCGCCGTTGAAAAGAGACTCTGATGTTATTCAGGCTTTTCCCATTAAAATACAATCATACCTGAAGAAGCATTTGCATATATACTCGGAGTGGAAACAAAAGCAACATTGTGCTCCTTGTTAAATTTAGTCATTTATGCATCTTAAAGCCGGGCTAATTGGAATTTATGCAACAGAAAATAGACTTTTTGTGCAAAAAAAAAGGTTAAGACAAAGGGACCCTTCACTTGTTCATATATGAGTCCTTGTTTTATGGGGGCAATTAAAAAGGGCGGCTCGTCGTTTCTTTCCCATATCCACCAAAACGAAAGATATTCACGCGCTATGGTATTGGTTTATTTTTTTGGCACGAGTGCTTTTATCCTTGTATTTTTTATGTTTGCTTACAAATTTGTAATCAGCTGAGATTCTTAGGCCTGCGGGTGAAATATCTAATATCCAACGTTATCACATAACGATTTGCTCCTAAACTCTATACAACGTACCACAACACCCGTAGGCCACGAGTCCTTTGGAGTAGAAGTCGGCCACTTGGTTTATGCATTATTCATTGGGACCTGCAAATGGAAAAATATATGTATAAGGGGCAAGGAAAAACGGAATGGAATGATGGTCTAGATTTCATCATTTCGCACACTGCCAGGGGTGGCCTGCCGATGGGTGCGGGGGCACAGGCAGCCTGTTTGTGTGGGTGTAGTTTCTGACAATTCTAGTTTCTTTTCGCTTGTGGCGATATTTCCCTCCAATCTTCCATATAAATAATAATAAAAACACTTTCAAATTTATCGAAATCGTTATGCCACACCTTCTGGTGTGGTTGTGGGTGCAAAATTGCGGGAATTCACAATGCTTGGTGAAGGAGAGTCGAGAAAAATGGCACAAAAGTTAAAACGAACGAGCGATAGAATTAGATCGTTCCAGAAATTATGGTTGATTAGCTATACAAAATTTTTAGTTCGTAAAGTTCCAATTATTACAATAAAAAAATATGATAGTTTATACCCAACTGCAAGTGTTACGACACTGCAAGAATAAAGCCCTAATAGAAAACTGTACCTACACACTTAAAAATTCCTTGCTTAAAACAAAATATGAACGCAACGATTAAGGCTTATCGCACACATGACACTTTTAGTCACGCAACGATTTGATTGCCTTTTTGTGTCCTATGGCCTATTGTATGGGGGAATGCGAACACATGCGCAACCGATACTAAATCAGTTTGCGGCAACTTTTAAATCCGTGTTTTGCTTGCTTGTTGTCATAAATGAGTTTTTTAACATATGTAGCTTTGTTCTTCAATGCTGCCATGAAAGTCTTTAATTTCATTCACTTCGGCGACATTTTAGAGAGCAAACAGTTGAATATTTCATCAGGGTTTGTGTGTAGGTACCTTTGCGAATTCAAGAGGTTGTTCATATGAGCGCTGATTTCGTCGATTGTGACTAAACTATTGATGCTTTAAAAAATTGCTAGTGTGTGATTAGCTTTAGTGTTTGCAAGCGATTGCTTGCCGTAAAAACTCCCAAATATTTACTTAAGATTAAAAATTTTTTCTCTTATTTTGTTCTCAACTTATTCGCTGGCATGATCTGTTGCTGTATCTGAAATCATCAGCACTTACGAACTCTTAAGCATAATCGGACACTTTTTCTTTTGCGATCTCGTAAATGTTCAAAAACTTTCACCGACCTTTGCCATGTGGCAACATAAGAGGAGGCAAAGCAGATTTAACAAACACGATAAGGTCGGTCGCACTAAGTCATTGACTTAAGCATAGTGTAATATGTGGCTAGACCTTTGGGAAAGTTGAAAACTTCCAATGGTTAGGAAGTAAAGGGATCACAATTTTTTTTTTTTATAATAAACTCGCGAAAAAGGGATTACGCTACCTTTTTAATGATTAACATCTCAAGAACGGAAAGGATAAGAAGAGGAGGAAAAAGTGGACAGATACCGGTCAACCCTTTATTTTGAATAGCTATGTATGTTGTTATGAGAAAGAATGACTGATTGTGGCAGGACATTCCACATTCGTGTTGAACGGCTTACGAAAGAGCCTCTGAACTTCACTGTACGCCCGAAATTAGTCTCGAGGGAGAACTGATGCGCATTCCTTCTTTTCTGAGTATTACGGTTGAATATCTTGAGGAGAGGAATGCAAATGGCATTTCACTGGAACTCTGTTTTTAGAAAAAGCGATAAAACAGTGACAGACAAGAGACTTTCAAAAGAGTCAATTGACTTCGCAATATTTCTGTCACCAATAAGTTTTAGCGCTCGCTTTTGAATCCTATCCAGCAGATGTAATGCAGATTTCGGAGCACCTGCCCAGACATGGGAGTTATATTCCAGCTTCGGGCGAATCTATGCCTTATATAAAATAGCCAGATCAGAGGGGTAAAATATTTCTTGCATCAACAAAACCTAGGCATTCCGCAGCATTTTTGGCAGTCTCGAACATGTGGGCATTTCACCTTAGGAGTTTAGTGAGTTTGACATACGGGGCCGTTCCAGTTCTACGTCCGAAGAACAGGGCCGAGGAACCGAAACGAATATGATAAGGAATGTGCAAAGAAGTGAATTGGATTAGTAGTTGCAGACAAGAATCGCTTATGAAAAACGAGAAAGAGAGTCGCAGACAAAACTGAGCCCTGGGGAACCCCAGCGTTTATTTTGTGAACTACAGGCTTAAAGCCATCCAAAAAAACTTGAATTGAATGGTTCGAAAGGTAACTACTAATCAGCGTTACCGATGGACAATTTGAAAAAGTCGCCAAAAAAGTCGCCCGAGCCAAAAAATGCGTCCCACTTAAAAAAATGCACTAATGCTTTAATTTTCCAGAAAAAAAAATCGTGATACGATAGAAAAAAATTTCTTAAATTTGTAGTCTCAGACCTGCCCTCACTTGATATCCAAAATAGTAAAAAAGAACAAAGAGTTAAATGTGAATTAAAAACTTACTTGCTGCAAAATCTTTTAATAGCGACCTTCAACGTCTACATACATATTAAAATATTGAGTTGAGAATCAGATAAGACATGATCCTCCCTAACATAACTTGACGTAGGCGGCTCACTTGTTGTTAGCAAAAAAAAACTGAGAGTTACATCGCAGAGTTAGCTCCGTCAGAAAAGTTGTCAAAATCTTCGACTCACGGAATTATTAACTCTCCCAAATCTCACTTCACGTAGAAAAACACAGAACTCATTTTTCATAGAAACACGCAAAGCAACTGCCATTCCTCACAGAAAAAACATACAAGGAAATTCATACTGTTCTCCAAAATTGATCTGGGATCAAGTCAGCAAACTTATTGAGGTTAGGAGAGATTAGCCCCATATCTAGATTCACTGAAAAACTCATTTCTGGGGTTAGTCTCAGTTTAACTCGGAATCTCTGATCGTCTCGAACTGAGAAACCGGCCCTAAGGAAGGGTTATCCCACTTTCCGCCCTCGAGTAATTAAAAAGGATCTGTTTCTCCAGGTAGGGGGTCGTCCCATCGGGGTTACCTCCCGGCTACGCAAATACGAAAACCGTATTGTCGGTCATTAAAGGAGTTTTCGAGTTTCAAGATATTTCCTAAGCTGGAAACTAAACAGCGTTTCCATGACCTTAGAAAGAAGGGAAGTTAGTGCAATAGGACGGTATAGCTAGAGGGAGAAGAAGAATCGCCTTTTTTAGGGACGGGCTGGACAAATACTGTTTTCCATCTACTCGGGAAGAGACCTGAAGAGTAGGACCGATGAAAAAGCTTATAGAATGGTTTTGCCAGAAGTACACCTCTACAGAACGATCGGGGATATACCATCTGGACCAACGGATTTGTTAATGTAGAGATCCTAAAGTACTTTTTTGACTGTACGAGTGCGAAAATGAGTTTGTCCCATAGTGTATTCGACGCGCTCAAGTACAGGCGGAGACATTACGCAATCTGGTAGCGTGGAGCTCGCAGCCAAATGTGCTGCAAGGAGATTGGCTTTGTCTAGGGAACTGACAGCTGGAATGCCATTGCACACGAGTGGCGGGATGGAGGATGAGACACAATTTTTTAAATTTTTCACGAAAGACTTAAAGCTTTTATACTACCTTTGGGACATTGCAGTTTTTCTGCCTCAACTTTTAGTCGTACATAAATTTCACACGACGCATATGAGCATTGCAGTCATTTCTGGCTTGTTTTAACTTATTTCGGTTTACTTGAGAGGGATTGTCCTTGTACGACCGAAAGTAAGATTCCTTCAAATTTATCGCCTCTTGACTGCTCAAGTCAAACCACGAGTTCTCCTTCGGTTTTATACTCTTATGTCTGAAAAATCTCATTCCTAGGAGAATTATATTACTGCTTATATCGGCAGCGGCATTAACATTGTTGTCGAGAAAGCAAAGCGGCCAGTTAAAACTTTCGAAAAAGTTGTTAAGGCCGTCCCAATTTTCTTCCTCATATCGCCAAACAATTCTCTTGGGTATAGGAACTTTGGTAGCTTGCTTGCCAACGAAAAAATTTGCTGAAATGACACAATGGTCTGACGAGCCCAGAGGAGATAAAACATAGACGGTGTATTTGTCGGAATGGGGGGTCAAAAACAAGTTCAGTGTTTGCGGAATGATCGTCAATGTTAGGTACCCGTGTGGGCTCGTCTACAAGTTGGGTCAGATTTGTTAAAGCACTAAAGATCTCGACATACCTTCCTTCGCGTGTTGTCTGACCAGAATTTCGAAGCCAGCTAGAATTATGAATATTGAAATCGCCCATATTCACGATTTCATTATTGGGATTCAGGGAGACAATTCTTTGAATGGAATCAGACAGAGCATCAAACTCACTACAAGATAATACACTGCCCAACTTTGGGCTTCTGTTAAGAAAGCAGTAATAAATGGTTTGTCTACGGATCGTAAAATCTATCCACAAGAAATTAAATTCCGGGTTCGAACACGAGTTTAGTTGTGGAGGAACATGGTAGACAATATCATCACGTATATAAACGGCAAGTCCACGATGGCTCTAAGCGATAGCCTACAGTTTATGAGGCTCGGATCGGGTTGATGAGTTTCGGATAATATGATCAGAACATTTAATTTTAAGGCTTTTTGAACGCCCTTCTTAAACAAGGTGCAACAACACAATCGGTTAAGTACAAAACTGTGGTTATTTTGTGTCTGTCGCACCTGCAAATTGGTCAGCATTGTTAAATATTATCAGGATATGTATTTTGCCAAATCATTTATCTACTGAACAACTTCATGTAAGACTAGTTGGACAGGAAGATTCAAAAAGGTGACAGATCCATTACTGATTATCCGATGGAATTAAACTCATTGATACTTAGTGATAAAAGAATCTTTAAGCCAACTGAATAGCTTTTCATATTTCATTTATAGAAATAGAAAACTCCTGGCCTGGGTCTAAAACCTTAGCCAACACTATCGAAACTACCTGCTCAGTACCATCTATGAAACACTACTCCGAAAACCTTTTATGTGGTTTCCAACCACATCACCTACACTCATGATGTCTCCCTCAGAGTCGCTGCACACCAAAAATTTACATAAGAAGCATCAAAAAAGTCTTGCCAGCAGGGCCTCAGGCTATGTATATTTTAGGTGACAATAAACACCGCACACCTCCAGTGTCTCTAATCAACCCCGAAAAGAAACACATCAAAGATGCCGGTGTGTTGTAAAATCTAAACTAGATGCCAATCACTAGCTCAAAGGATAATCTCTTCCTAACAAAACATTACACCGCATCACCAAGCCAAATTCCCTCTCATATTTACTTTATTGAAATTTAATAGTACGAAGGTATCCTACACGGTGGCACGTAGATGTGGAATAATGGGAGACTTTACTATGAAAACAGCACGTAAACCAGATCAGATATACGCGACACGAATCGCAGAGAGAAATTTTATCGCCAGAAGGAATGCTGCAGTTCAGTCATCCAACAAGGATATCAACAGCAGTCTGGAGAGCTTAAAAGACCATGAAATGTCAATACGGAAGGAGCACAAGTCCTCGCTCTCTTTCACCTTCTTTTCTTTTCGAATTGTTTGCGTCTAGTCAACGACTCTGATGTGCATTGTATTATTATCCTTCGTGTTTTTTTCCTTTCGCCCCCCGGGATCCTTTTTTTTGCCCCTCGTTCATGCGTTTCCGTCTTCCGATTTCCACTGACGTTTTTACATTACTTCGCTCGTTTACTTACCTCACTCACTCTAGCTTTGTAGCTCCTTTCATATTTATGGCATAATTTCTCAGGTGAAACCACACATGGATTTGCAGGAATGCTGATTGATCGACGACGTTGTGTGTTTGCTCCCCGAGGAGCTGGAAGGAAGCACCCAAGCAAAAAGACGTCACATCAATCAAGAACGTATCCCGGAATCTATTTTTCATAAATCTGATAGCAACGTTGACAAATTGAATGCATTTTAAAGAAGCAGCAATCGTTTCCTCGAGAAGCAATCAAAAAGTTCAATCTGCATGTGGGGAACACACACCGGGTCATTTGACTGAAATTATTTCAACTTTCGGTATGATTATCAAAAGGTACACAGGGAAATATGCTAATATCCTGCGAACATATTGTTACAGACCGAGGAGCCTGACAAAGACCATGGGCCCAAAATGGGCAAGAAAGCCAAATGTCTGCAATTTTAATGAAAGAACGTCAAAATCCTTTCGCCTCAGTTATTAACAATTTAATTTTAATTTAATATTCTGACCAAGTCTATAAAGCCAACTGAAAACTAACTGCGAGAACAGAAGGACCTTTGCGAGTTGGTAGCAAGAATAATTCCACTCATTGAATTAATAATTTTATTCATCTTTCTTGGTTGCCGCTGCTACAGCTCCAGCTCCTGGCACGATGTTGGTGGTGGCGTCTAGGTGGCGGTGATGGTATCATGACATCACAAGCAATTTCACGCCGTGCTGGATCTCAATGCGAAAACGTTTTGTAAGTTCCTGTGCATTTCATTGTTTTAGCTCAGTGATGAGATTTAGTTGATGATGATGATGGTGACGACTTTGAGATGACTATGACGACGATAGAACCGTTCATACTTCACTCAAGCAGCAGCATAAAATAAAATATAATTGTGAGCATGCCTCCGTGCTTGGAGTATGAAGAAGCTCACTTTTAGTCAAACTATACGCGAAGCGGCTTTTGCTCCTTTTTTTCCTTCGAAACCCTTTCTTATGCTGGAGCAGAGCTCAGTTAATCATACCCTGGGATATGCTCATTGTTTACTTTTGCCTAGTTACTGGACTCATTTTTGTGTAAGCTTGGTTGTTCAGCCTCTCGACTCATCGTCCTTTTCTTTGGGCGTGTGTTTTTTATGTTTTAGTACTGATGTTTAATTGGTTTCCTTTGTTAAACTAGTGTCCTGGAACCAGGAGATTGCTTGTGGCGGAAGCTTTAATTAAAAAGCCACATTGAGGATGCGATATGAATCTTCGTTTAACAATTTAATTGTACTGCAGTCATCATGGTCACAAACGATAGTCAGGAAATAAAATTAGTTATTCGGCATCCAAAAAGAGAAGTGTCTTAAAGCAGGATAAAAGGAGACTTATGAAATGTTAAACAATAGTGCGAGTAGTTGAAATTGTAGACTTTGCTGGACAAAAGGAATTTTAATTAAGCGTGTTACATACTTCCCTTGCTAGGCTTTTACATGCATTATGGTAGCTTGAAGGGCGGAGGAGTTACAGTTCGATCTCTCTTGTACTCTTAACCTATACAAGCAAGATCTATCTATAAGTGCGGATGGAACAACGTCTGATCGAGGAAAGAAAACCTTAATCTTCGGCTGTAATGCGAAATCCCATCTAAGGCGCCTGAGATATTTGCGAGAAAGGCGAAGTTTTGTTCGATTTTGTAGATCACTCTTTTTATCTCTCGTTTTATCTTTTACAATATAAAACCGGGAATCCTTTAAGCTCCTGGGAGAAATTCAATAATAAACTACAGAGGGCTTTACTACGGTCCTTGTAGACAGAGAAAATGGGGACATCTTTATCTAAGAGGAGCGTATTAAAAAAATCTGAGATCGACGATACAGTCGAATACATAACCAAAGTGTTCTTAAGCAACAAAGACCTTCTGCAAACATCCCGGTTTTAGCACCCATATAGGACTGCAGTTATTAAGAAAAAAACATTGATGGTGTCAGTACAAAGCAAACCTAATATAGGTATAAGTTATAACCCAATAAGGAAAGGTCAGCCTCCACTACCCACGTGCTAAGTCTATAGGTCCTTATTATGTAGGCACACATAAACTTTATCGATAAATAAGTAAACCATTAAACAGGGGCAATAAATTATATTTTCCTTTTTAAGTTATCCAATGAAATTCAAATCACTACCTACCAACACTAAATGCTTCCTAAGGATATTGCCACACCAACATTCGGACAGATTCAAAATTTATTGCCCTAATGTTTATCATTTAAGGTGACACTATAAACATGCCATTTATTTATGACACCCGTCATTTTACTACCGTTAAACAAAGACCCATAACATATTCTATGCTAGAAAAAAATCTAAGCTGCTAAATGTGGGCCACCGAAAAAAAAACTTAAAATAGGTACCTTACGATAACCCTAACTGCTTAAGGGATGAAGTCGGTCGCCCCATCGTACAATCTCTATAAGTAGGTATAGAGATTTTTGTAATCCTTGCCGTTAGATTACTAATTCACCCCTGCGTTTCAACAAACTAACAAAGGCACTGAACAGCCCACCAAGACTATTCGTACCGTCACCCTCACACAGGACACGTCAATGAAAGCGGTTGAGGCCTGAGGAGCTGCGGTCGCTTAAATGGGAGCGATTCTCTGAATGGTATGACGGGTGGTATTTGGGGAGATGGGTGCCATTCCGATTCACACATGCCTCTCGGTGGCAGAAAAAAAAAAGAATCCCAATAAAATATTCATTGGATGCCATTTACGCAAAACCCTATCCTAAAATCGCTTCTAAACGCGCCGATGGTGGTAAAAGAAGTAAAACATACACCAAAGCCAAGCCTCATAACTAATAAAAAACAAATAGCACACAACCCAACCCCACCAACAAAGTAGGTCGATACACACACAGTTAAGCACACACACATGAATTGGGTAGGATAAAACTCAATTTCATCATCGAAATAAAACCAAAAGTCAGAGCGAAGTTTGCAGGAAGAAATAATGCCATGCCATGGGGGGAAAGGACATAGCACATAGGACCATACCGCACAAATATTCATAACAAAATGTATACACAAATGTTTATGGCAGACGGAATAAAATGCCCTCCTGGCTTTGTTTAGGGCTGAAAATGCAATAAAAAGGACTTTTTAGCCTTTAAACGATTTTCGTATATAATTTGTGTTGGCCTTTCGATGGAGTGAATGCCTGGAGCTGGAGTCTGTGTTTTCGATGAGGGACCAAAGAGTGTGGTAATGCGATTTTCACATTTTTCCATTCAAATCACTACGTACGACTATACTGACACGACCCGTAAAACAAGGACGAGTGCCACTGGCAATGTGACGTTTTGCAATCATCCAACTACAAACTTGGTAGAATGTTTGTTTACTGTTTGTGCAGCGAACTTCATGCATAGAGCACACTAGTGACATTGTGAAACGGACGAAAACCGATTTTATACGGTTCGTAACGAGAACTAACCAGATTTTATGTCCTCTTTAAAAAGCTAACCGAACGTATCGTTGCTTGTATTGTGGAGCGGCCTAAGGCAAAGCCAAAAAGAATAAAATTTAATATTGAAAGATGAAAAATTACAACAATTTACAATTCTATAAACATTATAAGAATGGCTAGTCCTCGCTGATCATTTCAAACGCTGCGATTTTATTTCAGTTTGACAAACTGATTATGTTAACATTCCGTTAGCAGTTTATAAACAAACGTTTTGAATTTTGTAATTTGCGGTTTGTGTCTTGTGCTGCGTTGGTTGCGATTCTATTTTGCGTTCTGCGTTTTGTATTTTAAATATTGTGCTTTACAATTTGTGCTAGGCTGAGCTTACGCCAGATCTGTCAATAGGTCAATACGTCAATACATTAGGTCCGTTCGTTTACTGTTGTGCGCTGAAACGGGCAGCATGGCCAGTTTTGAAGTGTGGGGGTAAAATTGAAAACCTCTGAAATAGAGAAAAACTGTGAAAAAGTAAACGAACTCTGCGAGCAATAACATTTTTACACGATTTAAACGTCAACAAATTAAAAACGAACATCCCACTTTAAAATTCATTATTGCAACTCGATTGATGGATTTTTATTATTTTAAATAAATTTTACTTTTTTTTTTGGTCTTAGGAAACAGAATGAAGAAACAACGCGAAGAACGCACATGAAATACAAAATTCACAAATCAATAGTTTTTTTGTCCGGAAGGGGAAATGCTTTACTCTCTTATCAGCTCTCTCTTCTGCGCATAAGTGCCCAATTTGTTGAAAAATTTGTTGTTTTGGGAAGTAAACGATTCATTGTCAACGATTCGACTATTCTTATTAAACCTGGAACCTGCGAAAGTGGTTCGCAAACATTCTCCAATTTGCGTACTCTCTAAGATTGTTTGGCTTCGAAAACTATCAGGATTTTTTTTTGCTGTATGAACCGCAGTATAAACCGCGCACCTTTGCGGCGCGGCACAGGAAAAACTCGAACACAATGGTGAAGCGCGCACTTATTTCAGACAGATACCTCTTTTGTAAGTAATGGCTGAGAGTTCTTTTTATTATTTTTTCAAAGCGGGTGACAGAAATTCCATAATTTTTTTTTGGTTTTTACACAAATTTGATAAATTTCTCCACGTCCTTTTCCTCCATTGTTTACCTCCTTTCTTTGAAGCGAACTGTCAACTGTGCAGCGTTGTCATCCGTGTAGCACTGCAAAAGTTAAAAGTTGGCCAACACTTACTACCGCTGCAGCTACGCGCTGCCGCTGCCGCCACACATTGCACTGAATACATGTGTTTTAACTTTTGACAGCTCTTACTTCCGCTGCTACTGCCGCTGTAGCTACAACACTGTGCTTCTACGGTAAGTGTCACAAATTTTATGGCTTGGTGGCAAATGACCATACATGATTATTTGCCGCAAATATACTCAGCCAGGGATCAAAACTTTACTTTACAATTTTTGATCGCATCGATCAAATTTACCTCTTAAAAAGAGGCTTTTGGCAGCAACTCTTACGGTCAACGGTCACTAGCTCCCATTTCTATGTACTAATGTACATAGAAATGGGAGCACTATACACTATGTACTAGTGTAAATTCTATGTACACTAGCTCCCTTTTCCTATGTAGTCGTGTCATGAAGGCAGTAAGGTTTAATAAGGCTTAAAATGCAACAAAATTTCATCGAATACACTATTTTCCGGTGATACTCGTAAAATTGATTTTATTTTGGTTTAATTTAGAAATTTAGCTCCAGTTATAGCTTTTAGTTTGTACAACTTGAGCTCTTGCGCGATATTTCGTCAAACAATCGACCATATATGACAAGTTATGGCCGTTTCGTCAAGAGTTTTGACTGGAGCCCCAGTCAGTTTTTTTTTATTCCTTGAGTCTATTATAATTATTATACCTGTGTATTATGTTTCCACCGGAGATAAATTGGGATTTGCGGGAGATGATTAAAAATAAATTCTGATGTCCGTTTCACATTCAGCGCGAGAGCGTCAAACTAGAGCGACAGCGACGACACGAGACCAGAGAAATCGTTTGTTAATAGATACACAATGAGAGTGAGAAACTCCGACGACTATTTTGACTACACAGTACCAAACATAACATATTTCTAAAATTTGTCGACTTAATTACAGATAAATAGTTTATATTTCACAACAAGTACTAGCTCCGAGAAAAAAATGTCTATTCAACAGCGTGTCATAATTCACAACACCGATTGACAGAATAATCGTCAACCTCGGCGTGGGTTTTTCAATTTTTCGAAAAGCGAGAGCGATCACGCCGGTATTGTCCATTGCCATTGATTGGAATTCATTTGACAGCTCGCTCGCCCGAGGCCGAGACCCTCGCTCGCTCTCTCATTCTTTATGTGAAACTGAAGTGACTCCACCGGACAAACAAAAGATTAACACGAGCAGCGCTTTTCCATCACTTTGGCTCTCAAAACAGAGTGACGATGACAATTCCCAAGAGCGAATTAAGATTTCTGTTCCAAAATTACCAATAGACATAAACGTATATTAATGACTGATCTGTACATGAACGGTTTTAGTTTCTTTTTTCGATTCTCAAACTGTTGTGCGAAAAGGGTTGAATGTGGCATAAAAAAAGGTTTGTGGCTATGGTGTATAAGATTTAGGAGGGAGCTTATTATTAATCTCTTGCCGAGAGGATTTAAAGATTTTTTAAAGATAAGGCAATGTTAGTCGTGGATTATTTTTCGGTGGAGACAAGGGCTAAAAAATATTAAGTTACTGTAGATGTGCCACCCCGACAAATTTTCCACAAAATTTCCAACTGACATACAAAAGGCAAAGATGAGAGCATTTTTAAATTTTAAAATATTGTTTATTAGTTTTGGTTTATTAGTTTTAATAAAATAACAAGGTGTATTAAATAAAAATAACATAAATAAACTTCGATAAAACACAAACTAATGGCTTTTAAGTCAACTTTTATGTCTTAGGTGTCACAGGCGACCTTGGTTCCAAAGTAAATTACCTAGAGGTTTGATGATTTCAAACCATCACTGTCATCCCAGCCAGATTCAGTAAAAAAGTTTTAAGCTTTTGTATTGTAATCTTTTCGGCCTGGGGTTCGTCGAATAAAACTCAATTTCACTTTTATAATCACACAATGAAACACTTTATTTATCAAACAAACTTATTTAAACTCAGATCACACTGTTATTCAACTTTACTATTTAGAATTCAACACTTTATTTCAACTCAATCACTTTTTACTTTATTACCGATTTTCACAAGTCCACGTTTAAAATACAACTGTCCGTACGAGCCTGTCAACCGTGTATTTATACAAAATTAAACACCTTCTAGTACGTTCCATACCCCCTTTGGTAATTTTCCATTGGTACTCCTCCGCTGAATTCCAAGGAGGGGAAATCGAAATTCGAACTTCGAATATGACAGCTGCTGTCAGATGACTGGAATGACAGTTGGGTATGTTCGTTTAGTGAATCGAGCGGGTGCGTTTATAGAGTGAATCGATGGGTGCATTCAGGGGCTCCTGCGAGTTGTTTTATTTCTTGTCTCCACATAACAGTATGTACTTGTAGACTTAACGATAATTGGAACTATTTCAGCTGTTTAATTAGAAATACGTTAGGAATTTCGTTCAAAATCTAAAGGCCCAAACATAACAGACTTGAGCGGGATTAATCTTGTGTCGAAATACAATGAAAATCCCACTCAAGTTCTGCCAAACCATTGTGTTGCCCATAATAGACTTATACCATGTTTCCACCGGAAAATATAAAAGGGTTAGCGGGAACTGATTAAAAATAAATCCCAAAGCGGCTCCACTGGACAAATAAAGGATTAATTTGACACAAACACTCTGTTTCTGTTATTTTGGCTCTCAAAAGAGAGTGGCGATGTCATTTTCCAGGATCGAAAAACTTTTTGCGCTGTGAAAATCACAATAGAAAACGTTCTTGTGACAGACTTGTCGTACAGAGACAGTTTTAGTTTCCTTTTTTTATTCTCAAACTGTAACATAAGTGCAGAAGTGTGCAGGTTTGTGAAAAGGGTGAATGGGACTTATGAGACTTCAATTTGTATGGTAAATCGTGTGATTTGTAGAGGATTTAATAGAGATTTATATAAATCGCGGATTAGTGCCCGGTGGAGACATTGTATTAAGCAACCGATTTGAAAATCTTATAAGATTTCACTGTGAGTGTCTCGAGTATCACATTGCCTTGAAAAATTTAAATCAAATTTGAAAATTATGTCACTTTTTTTTAACTTTGGATGTTAATATCTTCGAAACCAATTATCGGATCTAAAATGTGTTTAAACTTTTGAGGTTAGCGTAAAATTCTTGGTATATTCCCTTCTTTCACGGATTTTTTGAAGCACGTTTAAAACTAAATATGGGCTTAAATATGACAATGAACTAATGACAATGAACTAATGACAAGCAAAAACAAAACTTTAAGCCAACACAAGTTAACGAAAACTGTACGTAATCGAGCAAAAGGTTATTATGGTCATGACATACGAGTCGCGTGCAGTGGGACATTTCGGAAAGCCGAATTAAGCTCATCAAAGTCCATTATGTTTGGGCCTTAAGTTTTTAATTACTGCGGGCTACAAATTACTCAATAAAATTGTTATTAGGTAATTTGTTCTGTGGGCTTTGAAAACACTCTTTATATCCATCTGGAATCTAGATGCAATCCGTTTAAGTTCACGACTTCTCTGTTTTTCTTTTCAGGTAGACGAACTTCAAAATGCAACAGCGACCTTGTTATCACAAAATAACGTTATGAACGAAGTAAACAAAAAATCAAAACACCCGACCAGAACGCGCAAATTCCTCGGTTGGCAACTCTACAACGAGCATTTAATCGCTGTCATCTTGTACTGTCATTCGGTGACAAAAGTCAAAATGTTTTAGTGCAATGAGTCGATCGCGGCAGTTTATATATACATTTAAAATGTGTTTTTGTTTTCAAGTGCTGTTTGAAACCAAAAGAAATTTCGCAAAATTGTTCTAAATGTATTGCGGGAGAGTGTGTCATTGTTTTAAAAACATTTTCCATGCTGGCTCAATGGAATTAATTGCTTGGAATAATGCGCTCGAGGTAAGTGTGCGATTTTTTTTATTTCTAACTTATTTTGCTCAGACTACAACTTTAGCTTGTTAACTGCATAAAATATTAAATATAAAATTAGTTTTGGTGCATTTGTTACATATGAAAAACTAATTGAACTGGCTGCAGGCACAAATAGTTAATTTCATTGAGGTTGGTCGTTTCGGAGCGTCAGTTAGAGTTCAGTGAGCATTCTGAAGTCTCTTAAAACGGTTCTTTGGCTTGCGTTTGAAAGTATGTACCTCTTCTAAAAAGAAGAAAAATAATTGCTTCTGGACTGGCAGTCACTTGCCGTGAATCCTACATCAAAACGAGAAGCACACCCAATCATACAACACAGGCTTCAAGAGAGATTAAATGCAATTTTTACCTCGTAGCATAACTTTTATCTTACAAATATCTTCAACGACTAAATTTAGGAGAATGCCAATTGCCATTCCGAATCGGAGCATTCTTCCGGAATCGGATCACCAACCGAAAAGGTCTTTGGTATTCACAAGGCATGCCATTGATTTTTGGGGCCTTTTGGAGTCAAAATTTTCCCTTCTGGAGGGAAGAAGGGTTGGACCTACGCGCCCAACCTCCAACCAATTTTTTTCGTATATATTTTGATTGCTGTTGTTAAAGCTTATACTTCACGGTAACCTGGCCTTTTTTAACAATGTTTAAACAAGATAGAGCAGTGTTTTTCAAACTTTTTGAATGCGCGACCCCTTAAACAATAAAAAATCTCTGGCGACCCCCGATCTATATAACAAAACTTAAAGACAAGCCACTGAAAAAAACTCTCTGATCGACGTCCACAAAAGAAGGCGGAGACCATAAATATGTACATATTTAAAAGTTCAGCGGTTGCGTTGATATTTAATTATTTGGGTGAGTTTGATCAAAATTCAAATTGTTCAGCAATGTCAGTTGAGTACGGAAGGACGATTTATTGAGAATATGAAAAGTTTTTAAAAATTTTGAACTATAGAAAAAGGGCCATTTTCTGGATAGTTTTTTGCTTCTAATTTCACACTTATTTATTTTTGATGTTTAAGGTCTCTTAAAAGCTTCAAGGGCAGGATGAGAACTGTCTTGTTGAGAAGATACAACAAACGATTTCTCTTAAAATTTCGTTTGTAGTCAGAGTTTTCGAAGAAATTTCTTCAGATGAATCGTTACGAGTAAACCATGACATTCTTTGCGTCAAGAGATAACTTTTGAAACTTGATTCTTATACCGCAAGGACAGAGATGGAAACGAAGTTAATGCCATTTTAATTGATCCATCGACCATTGATAAAAATTAAAAAGAATAAAAATCCACAAACTATCCATAATTACTGAAGAGAAGAAAAGACGAGCATATTCTGAGCTCAAGAAGAAGCCTTAAAATTGCTTGTGGGACTCGCCACTTCTTACCTTTTTGAGCACACATATCCTCAAGGTGTTTTGAGATCACGACCCCCTAGTTTTTCTTGGCGACCGCCCAAGGGGTCGCGACCCACAGATTGAAAAACACTGAGAAAGAGTAATGAGAATGACAGAAGGTAGGTACGTATAAGTAATTGACAAACGACGTATTTTTAGGTTATATTGAGAAATTGGCAAGTAGAAATAGAGTGCATTTAAATTGACATGAATTATCTCACGCTTCGCCAATTGCGTATTTAATTGAAAATATGGAGAACTGTCAAAACTTGTCAATAAAGCGACAAGTGGAAACTTAGCTTAAGTACCAACTTCCAAAAGAAATATTGGCCGATCAGGATTGAATAGGTATGAACAAGATTTAAGTCCTTAATAAAGTATTATAATGGTCAATGTTCTGAAAAATTAAGAAATTTAATTCTTTTTTTGTACGACCTGTATACAGCACTCATAAAGTTCAATTCAAATAAATATTGTCCAGCATTTCGGGTCGAGACACTGTTTCAGTGTAATTCGTTCGCCTTTCCTAAGAGAAAAAAAAAAACGTTCTCGAAATTTCCTTTTTAGTAAGGAAACAAAGTCGTGTGTGTTACACTTATTATAACTCAAGAACGGCTGAACCGATTTTAATGATTTCTTAATTTTTGCATTCTTTTCCACCCAGAATAGGTTTTAGGCTATTAAAATTTTAGAAAAGTTCATGGACAAAAATTAACAGAAAAATTTCCACGTGTATATATAAATTAAACAAAGTATACAGCCTGTCAGAAAATAAAATGTGAATCAGAAAATCGGGGCACAGAAAATTAATTTATTATATGAAATATAACATAATATAACATACATAACATATGTATGTATGTATTTTGTGTTTTGTGGCAACCGTGTGTGTGTGATCGTGTAAAGTAGTTTAACATTAGAATGGTACTTTTGTTATCGAGGGTGTAATACTTGAAGGAAGATTTTAATTAAACAACGTATTGCCCTGATTGCGAATATGTGCATACCTACATATGTACATTACATGGACTTGGGCTTCAGACCCTTTTAGTTCAGCCTTCCCTCTGGTAGTACCACTGGAAGTTAGTTTTTTTTTGGCGTCTGGTGATGGAAACCTGCATTAGGAATTGCTAAAACCTATGTTTATACATATTTGTTTGCAATTACCGTATTTCTTATTTTGAGTCAATTAAAGTGGTTGGACCTACGATAATAAGGGCACCATTCTTTGTGTATTTTAAGTGTCTTTTATGTTACATTTGTACAACATATTATCGAGAACGACAAGAGACTTTATTATGGGACATGTCCGTCCGTCAGCCAGTCTGTACGTAAACAACTCTAGATTTGTTTGTCAAATCCCACCAGCTGTCAAGTTTCCTCGCCGAACCTCTCTCTCGATTGGGTTGGGAGTAGCTTAAGCCATGGCACACGAATTGTTGGTAATGGGACATTTATAAATGCCGACTGAAGCTGGTCTAAGTCTTTTATGGTTAGGCCTTAAGGTATTTGATAAGTTGAGTTTAAATTTGGTAGTTGGGCTGAGAGTATAGATAAATTAGAAAGTAAGAAAATTATTTGAATCTGTTCACAGACACGCCCACTACAACCCAGTATTCGACCAAGTCTATTAAAAAAACATTTAGATGCTTATTCGTGTTGTTATAATAATAACTCCAGTTAATTTGCGCGGGGGGGCTTTGTTAAATTTCCGGCCACCACCAGATTTGCGCTACTATAGGTTTTTTGGGTCGCTCATCATGAATTTTAGTGTTTTTTTTTTCTCGAGAAGTCGGGGCTTTACCCTTAAAACACCCCAAAGGAGAGTATACAGCCAAAGCCGTAAATTACTCTCGCCAAGACTAGATAACAGTAGCACCAACAAATGTAAAATGTGGAAAATCTAAAATAGCGACAAATCAAAATTTCAAGGGTTTATAGCTAATCCCGAAAATACGTGTATAAGATATCACGAAATTGGTACTTTAACATAAAGGTTTGTAAAAAACGCCAAGCGATTGGGTTGCCTATTTATATTTCACTTTTAAGATACTTAATTTAATTCTGTATTTAGAAATTTTTTCTTTTCGGGGTTGTGGGTTTGTACCCCAACCCATAATTTCCACCATATTTACGAATTTGGGCGGAACGAAGTATGCCGGGCCAGCTAGAAAATTACTTTTCCACTCGAGAGGAAATTGCAATGTTTAATGACGTTGCAGTAAATCAGTTTACTGTTACCTCATTAATATGACATTTCAAACCATGGCTATGGGTGTTTTGAGTAACTCTTGCATGTCTTTTTTCACTTTATACCATGTCTCCACCGGACGCAAAACTGCAATTAGCGGGCGGCAATTAAAGATAAACCCCGAAGGTGGAGATACCGGACAAACATAGGATTAATTTGACACGAGAACTCCAGTTTTTGTCACTTTGGCTCTCAAAAGAGCGAGTGGCGATGACATATCCCAGCAGCGAGAATGCAATCTCGTTTCAAAAATCCCAAAAGAAGCGTATTGTGACAGTTCTGCAATTCACGAACAGTTTATGTTTCTTTTTTCAAGCGTCAAACTTAAACGTGCTTTCACAGCCGGCAACTAGTGGTCATCAAACTGGCGACCGAATGACTTTACTCCAAAATACTGTTTCAAAATGAAAATCACAGCATACGGTAATCTTTTAAGGAACAAATAAATCTACTTATAACTTGACACTTCTTAAGCTGGAACTACAGTCCGGGGTGGTCCTGGGCCTCAGCCAACAAGCTTCGCCAGCCAGCTCTGTCTCTAGCTAGACGTCTTCAGTTTCGCACGCGAAGTTGGCTGAGGTCCCCTTCTACTTGTGTGTATCACCTGAGTCTCGGACACTTCTACACAATCAATTTACACAAGTTCTGTCAAGATATTCGCAGTTCGCTGATTTCAAAACGTATTCGTAGCGACTTGTGCGAATTACTAAGCGAATTGTAAATATCTTACAAAGCTTTTGACAATGATGGGTTTGAAGTTGTCAAACTAAAGAATTGAGGATTCTTCTTTGTTTTCTATTTGACAAAATTTCCATTTCAAGCAATTCTGTAGGAAACATTTTTCATCGCTTGCCGAGAGGATTTTGATTTGTATGGTAATTCTCGAGATTTAAGGGAGATAGGAGGAGGATTTATGTTAATCCCAGATTAGTGTCCGGTGAAGACACAGCAGGTAGATATGGAATAGTGGGAACACAATGCATCTTCTAAAAATCGTGATATTTTGTCGCAACAACACAGTGCCAATAATCTTGCTTTAATTTATGCTGCTTCCTGCTTAAATTTATGTCTAGAATTCTAAAATATACTGCAAGCCTCTATAAGTGCGGTGTTTTGCTGAGCCTGTTCGGAGAAATATAATGATGAAAGTCAGTAGTAATAATACCTATACTCCAATTCTGAGTTAAAAATTTTCCGAGTAAAGAACGACCAAATTCGATTTTAAACAGTTGGGGCCTTCATTCTAGATGATGTCGAATTTCGGACGTACCCCATTGTATTGGAGCTCTTTCATAAGCAGAACTTCGGGTATGTGGAACAGGCTTCCACAAGGGCTTTGACGCTATTATAGTCCCCAACAATTCAAAGTCAAAGTGCACCAGTGCCTTTCCTGTTTCGCCTCTCAACCTCTCCACTCGCGTTCTCCCCTCGAACCCAAGTGAATTATTAAAAAAAAAATTAAAAGTGGACAGCATTTCATAACATAAGCTTTTGTGAACGAAATTTTGTTAATGTTTTGTTAACGTTTTTTCTATTTATACTCAACCCGATAATTGGTTTGTTGTGTCAATTTCTCATAATTTTTAAGCTAAACTAACGTGGTTAAAACAGATCAGGAGAGCACACAAAGCTTCTTTTAAATGCGTATATTGAAAGGACACATGCAAAAGTTTCTGAAACAAAAGACACAATCGACATACAAAGTATACTTATCTGCTACTAGTATCAATTCCCTAAGTGCTAATACTTCACCTTCCTGTTAATTCCACCTACATCGACTCTCTCGACATCTATTGTCCGTGTGTCATATCACTTTTCATCGTAATTCCCGGTCGTGAATCAATTCTGTGGTGTAATATCCCACCTCATTTGTGGAATTCGTTTTCACACTTTCTTTTGTCGATCGACGCCAAATTGAACCGTATTGAGTGTTCAACGGCCATAAAATGGATCCCACATTATTGGCTGACATTATACATCATCGATTAGCCACCCCGATTCGAGACTCCCATGCCGTGCGGCACCGTCACCACCATTGCCGCCACCGCACCACCGCACTGAACTTTTCAGATAAAGCACCCGAAAAAGGCCGCCCACTATACACGCGTTGGGTGGTTGGTGGTGGTCGGCTGCCGCAATTGTGTGTAGCATATTGTTCACTGTGGCAGGACAAGCCAACACAAGGATATGAGTCCCATGACAAATAACATCAAATATTTCAACAATTTCGCACATTTTCGTCCTTTTGTTAGATAGGTATACAGTTATGGCATTATATTCGGCTGTATTTCTATTTTCTTGTGTGTGTAGGTAGGTACAGCACTCAAACAGAAGAGAAATATGTCAGCAGGATGAATGAATGGGGGCGGTTTAAGTGAAAACTAGAAAAACTAAAATTCAATTATTCCTTTCACGTCTTAGGAAGGATGGTTTTTGGTTCTGTCTTCTGAGTGCGGTCAATGGTCCTTGCAGTTGGGAAAGTAAAGCCATTTTTTTTGGCCCGTCCGTCCTTTCTGCCGTTAGAGAGCACATATTCGCTCCATCCCATATGACGAGCGTTTTCTTCAATTTTGCTTCGTGGCACATTTAAACCACAATTTATAGCGGCTACTTTGACAGAAATTACTTTCTCTCTCTTTGAGTTCTCTCTCCTGATGATAAAAGCTTCGGTTTCCTTTCTGAGATATGGTTTTATTTTTTTTACTCGTTTCGTCTTGAGTCGCTTGAACAACTTTTGCACAATTGTAAATTACCGTCATTATTCATCAGATTTCCGGAACCGTTTTCAACTTAATTCATCAGCCCGTTTTTTCCTTCGAGTACCTCTTCTTCCCCAGGGAGCCGGCAAGGGCACAAGACATATTTCGTCCGCAATCGGATTAAAGTCTTGCCAGGATTCACAAACTTCATTTGGATTTGAGTCGCGCAACAACAACTGATAAATAACAGACTGCCACGCAAAGCCTTTCTGGATTTGGATCCTTGCCCGCTGAGTTGATTTCGAAGACTAGTCTCAGCCTGGGGCGCATTCCTGGAACAATTATGCCTCGCAAAAGTAATCAAATTTTCGTTTTGAATTTGTTTTGGAAAACAATTGTTGCCTAATTGCCTGATGAACAGGACCAACTAAACGATACGACGAAGGGAAGGAGTTTAACTACCACCAGCAGTTGCCAAAGTAATCCTAGTTGCATGGGAACAGAATGTCAGTGTTTCCAAGTGTGCGCACATTTAAGCAAAGCATAATTAACTCAGGGAATAAGGCGAAAACAGTTGTTGCAAAAATTAGAATCACAATGGGAGTTAACCCCCTCCAAATTCTGGGGTATGTCTAATGCCATTATGAATGCACAAATACGTTCATGTAGAACGTGGCTAGCGGTTTGGGTTTAGGTGCACACAATACCCACTGGATCGATATCCAGAGCTGCCATAATCCTAGAACACTACGAGTTCGAGCAACGGCTGAAAGCACAACGGCGGTGCGGCAGTCGACTTAGGGTGACCCAAATCAGCACAATCACCCTATCAACTGTGGTTTGTGCAACGTATTCGATTAGACAATACAATCCTTGTCGTAAGGGTTGTAATATTAAATTGGCAACCCACAACGGATGTAAAATGAAAACATTTTCGGTCCGACACAGCACCGAGCAAAGCAAACACACTGCGGGAGAAAAGCAAATGAAAATAAAGGACGAATCCAAGTTGTAGGAGGTGCGCCCTTGCCTTGTTGTGTGTTGGCTGTGGGTTGCCCTTGTCGTCGCACTTCGAACTCTTGTCGTTTTTCTGTTCTCGACGACCAAGGATATTGCAGTATCTTCAATTAGGGTCAGAAATTAAAACAATTGTAAACTTGAGTGTATTACATCATGGGTTGATGGCCTTTAACCCGGTTACTGGAGCCGAGTATATATAGTCGTAAATTCAGACAATATGTAAGAGTGGCACACTCTAACGACGACGATCAGGACGACAATGAACGGGGCAGCTTTATATCGTCTCCATCCAAAGACACATAACAAAGCACACCGAGGACGAGGAGTAAGGGTCGGTTCTGATAAAACGTCGAAACCATTCGGCTGTCCAATAAATGTCAATTACTTTAAATTTGCAGCTTTGGAAGGATTAAACTGATACATTGAAATATCTGAGAGAGCAAAGTCAAATACGGGAATATTGCAATTATGCTTGAAAGCAACATCAAACTAGAGGCGGGCCCCATCATCCAAGAGCTTCAACGAGTACAGGAATGAGAAGCTGCCGTCAGGAATTTCATGGAAACATTGCGATTGTTTCTGGACACCAGAGGTGGCGAACCTATTAAGAGACCCGTGCTATTTACAAAAAATAAACAGTTTGTAGTGCCTTTGGGCGTGCCAGCATACAGTCTTGATGTTTTCTAATAGGGTGTTTCCATTGCACATAAAACAGGGATTAATACTATGTCTGGACCGGCAATTAAAAGAGGATTAGCAGCAGACGATTAAAAATTAATCCCAAAGTGGGCCGACTGGACACATATAGGATTAATTTGCCACAAGCACTCTGTTTTTTGTCAATTTGGCTCTCAAAAGAGAGTGGCGATGTCATTTCCCCAGGATCGAAAAACGATTTCCGCCGTAAAAATCACGGAGGCAGTTTCAGTCTCCTTTTTTTGATTCTCAAACTGTTGCAAAGGTGCAGAAAAAAGGTTTGTGAACACGGTGAATGGGATTTATGAGAGGATTTATTTTTAATCGCTTGCCGAGAGGATTTTAGTTTGTATATGGTAAATCGCGTGATTTGTTGAGGATTTATTGAAGATTTATACTAATCGCGGACTAGTCCCCGTTTCCATGGTACCCGGTATAATGGTACCCGGTATCCATGGTATAACGTAGGAAGATTTAGTTAATCCCAAAGTGTTTTCACCGGAAAAAAGCAGATTGACTTTACTAAGAGGAGACATCCTGTAGTGCGAAATGGCAATGTCCTTTGTAATTTCTCCTTGTAAACTGGAGTTTCTTTGACTCCCGATCAACTCAGAATAAAAAATAAATAAACTCATATTTAATTCCCACCCTAAAAAAAGAAAAACCGGACGTGCAATGTGTTTACGGGATTGGGGTCCACAAAGTCGATAGTAGCCCAACTTGATCAACATCAACCAGCAGTATCAACATTAATATCCATCATTCTGTTGCAGTGTGCACTCCTCAGTGCATTTAACTTCCTGCCACATCCACACCAACAGCAAAGTTAATCCGTTATATATCCCTTTACATTACACAACAAACACAGCTGTTAATGATACAGAGTTAATGATATCCCAGATGTCAAAAAAACGTTTTTTTTATTTGTTACGTCAGAAAACGCAGAATTCTGAGAATTTTGATTTAAGGCTATGTCACAAAGCTGCGTTGCCGTTTGCTTTATCCCGTTCCGTGGCCCTACTTTGACAACTGGGTTGAAAACATACTATTCGAAAAGACGATTGAAAAACACAGAAAATGCAAACAATTTAACAAAAACACAAACCACCACGAAAGTCAATAATTCCAGCTTCACAGAAACGTCAAAACGCATGAAAAATTTTTCGTGTTGAATTTTTTTGCTTTCTTAAAACTTTCTTATGTAAAAATGAGTAACGACGGATGAAAGATGTAAAGGCTAGGTCATAAAGCTGAGTTATCGTTTGCTTTGTCCCGTTACGTTCCTGTTGCTTTACAACCGCGTTGCAAATATATCATTTGAAAATCATAGAAAATGCCAACAACTGAACAAGAACACAAACCCCCGCAAAAGCCAACAATTCCAGGTTCACAGAAACGTCAAAACGCACGCAAAAATTCATCGTGTTGAGTATTTATGCTTTCTCAAAGCAGCTTTGTGACATAGCCCTTAGGAATTTATGTGTGGAAGAGATTTATTACACGATTAATTTTTAATCTCTTCGTGGGGCGATTACAATTCGTGTGGCTAATCTCGTGAATTTGAGGGCATTCAGTTAAATTTTTCTTACACGCGGATTAGTATCCGGTCAAAACACTTTTATAAACTTGACGAAGACAGTTTATGCTACCACTCAAAGGTGCAATCGGGTTTCTCAGTTGATGACGTGCCGACAATATTTTGTCGTGTGCCACCAATGGCACGCGTGCTAATGGTTCGCCATCGCTGGTATACACGCTTGCATAATAGAGGCGGATGGATTTAAGGCTTCCGCTCATCAACGTTATGTTTGGTGTTGAAGTCGCTTTTTCTTCCTCTGACGTTAGTTACTCGTATTCGCATACATTAAACAGTCATTATGTCGTTTGGTTGAATTAATTAAATGATAACAATGCCTGAATGGTGAATGATGGATGATGAAGGGGCGAACGAAAAGGGTGGACCTGGCAACACTAATTAAATTGAAAGCAAGGACAATGGAGAGATGGTCGTATATGGGATCCTGTGTATGTATTTCCTTCTGTTTTTTTTTACCTTTCTAGGTAATGTAATAAATTGTGTACACCTTGATTTGGCAATGGGACAACCGTTGGATTATTCTGAGTGTAATGTCCCACACACAAGTCCTTATTCTGTACTGCTGCATTCTTAATGTTATGGCTTCACTAAGCCTGCCATGAAATTGCTCGTAATGACTGTAATATGGAGACTGCGATGCGGTCAAGATGTCAAATTGCTACAAAGCAACAATTTAGTTTCTACTACCGTAAAAACAATTAGCAAGGACCTTTTTTTTCGTCCTCTTTGTAAAAGGCCAAGAAAGAACACACATTCGTCTCTCGTTATGATCTTGGACGTAAAGTGGGACCCTTTTACCCTTCGGGGTCGTCGTCGTCGTCATCGTCATCCCCATTGACATAAGAACTAAACAAAGGAGGAAAAGTATAACCAAATAATTAAAAATGCAATGTCTTTTCAGCAAATGATCCTTCACAATGTCTCCTCGAGTTGATGATAAACATTTTTACTTGCGATTTGACAACACAGGATGATGAACACCCAGTACTCATAGTAGAGGGGCTTTATATTCGGGTACAGAGTTGTATAAACAAAAGGACCTCTACAACCCACTCTACCTCACACAAACAGAGAAAAAAGTAAATGAAAGTCAACAAACCTCCCGCACAGGAAACAAAAATATTTACTAAATGATGGAGTATTTGATTTTTTCTTCATTAGACCTTATGGCTTGCACGACTATGAGAGCGAGCCGCATATAAATGAAAGAAGTGGCTATCAACAGCGAGTAAGTATAATTTCTGTCTTAGTGGGGCATATGTCTAAGAAAAAAGAAGCTTGCTTGTAGCGGGGGTCTTTAGACAAGCAGCGAGTGTGTGTACACACATCCGAGTAGTATCTGGAGTGTTCCTTTTGGCTACATTTGTCCTCGTTTCCATTTCTGTTCTCTCTCACCGAGGACTGAGCACCGAGCCTCATGGTATAGTATAGCCCAGCCCCACAACCAAACCAGTCAACAAAGTTTCGAGAAGAGTGTGGCGGGGCATTGAAACTGCTGAAGCGTTGCGTCTTCCTGGATGGTTGCTCTGTAAGCGCGCGACTTGCTTCTTTTCTTCTCGTTTTTTTTTTTGCTCCATTTGTTTGTTTCCATTTTAGTCAATTACTGGCTTGTTAATTGCTTTCAGGACGCAAACATTAGTTCTTGTTGTTTTTCTGGCCTTTTTCTTGTGTTTTTTCCCTTCTTTCGCCGTTACGCTGGAATGTTTTGCTTTATGGGGAGTAAGAAATGAAGGATAATAGCTTTGTCTTTTTCGGTTTGTTTGTGTTGGTTCATCCGTGGCTAGAGCGTTATGGGCTTCTGTGTGAGGAAAAAGTTTAATTGATTCCAACCTCCCGAGAGAGTGGGAAATAGAGTATAGTTGCGGAGACCTAGTAATGTCCTTTGCAGGGCGCATTACATTTTTTTTCACCTCAAACTCTAATCAATTCGATTGAACGGGAGTGGTAGCCGGTTTGAAGGACCAGAGAGAACATCAACCTGCTGCAAGCGATCCCGGTAATCCTCTTATTTTGTGGTTTCATACTGCCGCTTGTACATTAAATGAGACAACTTTTAACTTTTAACAACATGGCTTTATTTTATTATCCTTTTGGGACAAGTTTTGAATAACAAAACACCGCAGGGCTCCAACACCTCGCCCTGTTGTGATAGCACGACAAATTGCTACTTTTTTTCGTCCTATATTGAGGCTTATCGAAGGGAAATTATAATTTTATGCTGGTACAGAGAGCTCGTTTGACAAAAAGGTCGTCATCGTCGACATTATTGTGTTAAGGTATGTTTTACACCCATCCGCCTGCGAACCTCTATATCAGCGGCGAAGAACCTTCAGTAAATCTCCATAAGGATCAATTTGCAAAGTACTTGTAAAATACCGTTTTGGGACCTAGGGAAAAAAAGAAGAAAGCCAAAAAGAACTGAGTGTGCGGAGAGATTGGGACATCATCAGAGCGAGACGTGACTTAAATTAAGCGGAGGGATCATAAATTTGTCACTCTGCGTCGTTCGTCGATACGGGACACAACCATAAAAACAGAAGGAAAACTTCTTCTCTCCACGAAAGGATGATGGCCCCCCTTGTATCACTCTTTTGTGCATTATTATGTACATAATTTGTGATTTATTCAAAGGGTGCCTACTGCCTACGTTAAAAATTGAGCCCGATACCTGAAAGAGTTGCGCCTTTGATGATGATGAAATCCTGTATCAAGGATATAGTATTTTGTATGCAGATTATCGTACCTATTGCTAATTATTAAATAATGCCGACCTAGATGTGAATTTATTAAAAATAATTAAGCCCGCTTCGACAAGGTCTATTCGAGACCTTTAATGCAAATTTAAGTTCAAATGCGAAAATTCCCTTTTCCGTCACATGGACACGAATGGCCAAACAGAAGAGATCGGGGAGTTGGTGGAAAACTTCATTAATTTTAATTAGAGAACCATTTCTATTTTTGTCTCTCCGAAACGCTAATGAAGAGTCTTATAATGGCATCCCGAACAAGTAAAACTTCCACTCTATTCTTCACGTCTTGTTCAATCTTTAATTTATTCGGAAATCCACGCGAAAGCAGTCAAATCACTTTCCAACAGGAACAGAAAAAACAACCTTAATCAGGAGGAAACTAAAATTTCTCCATATCGCTTCGATGAATATTAGTTTCACCTTGCACTGGTCTGGCTGGATCCTTGGAAACGACTACGTCTACGGGTTTGGATGAAGGCGGTGTTAAATCCCTCCCGAAATATTTATGTGGAATAAAAAAGAACCTGGAAATATAAAATTAATTTGAAACTTGAAATTCCCGAACCACCATAAGGCACGATATCAAGCCCCCAAACCTCCCTGAACAAAACAGGGGGATGCAGTGGGGCAGTTCATTCATATTAAATAAAAAAATATTTAAAACCCCCACGAAATTTCGTCCCTGGACTACGTTCAGGAAGCTATCTTCTCTGCTCTCATTCATTGAATTGAATCTAGGGCAGGATAGTTTACTCAAATAAAGGAAATTCATAGGAAAGGAACTTGGACCATTGTAAAAGTTTGATTGATCATGAAGTTAAGCCACAAAACTGTAAAACAATGCAAGGAAGAGATATCACTCTCGAACTCTGCTTCAGATGGGTCGTCATTATCATCGTCGTCGTCTTCATCGTCATCGGTGTTGACAAGTGCGCGGCTTAGCCAATGAATATTCGAGGCGGAATATTATATGCGGACTGCATTTTTTCCAGCCATTGTAATGAATAACCTAAGGGGTAAGGTCAACAATGAATTCATACAAGAAACGGTTCAGTGATTTTTATTCAAGGTTAAGCTTACGATAATTTGTTTCTGATACATTAGAGGCTAAGTTTTTGGAGTCGGTTTTGTTGGAAAATGTTCTTAATAGTGTGGTTCCACGTATTGCCAAAAGAAATATAAATTCAAGAAACACGATGTTACAAAAGAATAATAAATTTATTTAAAGCGACTATCTTATAAGTAGTGAAAAAAAAATATTAATTTTTTATTATAAAATAACAAACATCGAAATCAAAGCAATTGATCATATAAACTAAAGTGTTTTAAAACAAAGTGTAAATGTCGATTTCAACAGGTTTATGGGCAATTTTCGACTTAAATTAAAGGTTTTCACATTTTTGCAAAATATTGAAAAGTTTTTGAGAAATAAGAAATGGAAAACATGTGCCTGTTTGCAACGTGTTTAAGGCCATAAGTTTTTAATTACTTAATTCAAAAAGTTCATATTGTGCAAATATATATAGTAACCACAGCTTAAGCAATGACTTAAATCAAGTTTTGGTTAAACCGTTTTAAAACTGCGGCATGAAAGTTTTTAAAAAAAAAACTGTCCCCACCACTATCTCCGATGCTATAAAGCCAAATGATTTAAAAAAAAACCACACGCATCGAGAATTATTTGTAATTTTCGGGGAAAACTATAAAAATTTTTGAAAACTCAGGAGATGTGAGATTAAGCTCGAAAACTTCAAACGATACATTTCAAAACTTATTTTCAAAATACTCTGGTATCATTATAGTCGGTGATACCGGTTATATTGATATTTAGTTCGTATATAAAACGTATGTAGACATTTCTAAAATTTTTAAGATCTTTTAAAAATGCCGTTTCTCACTTTTTTTCTGAAATGTTTTGCTTAACAAACCATTTTCTGAAATGGTTTGTTAAGCAAAACCCGTAGTTATAACCGATAACTGAGAAACCTGTGACTAAGAGTGTTGGGAAAAAATAGCCGTTGCTAGCACAAAGTACATGAAAATTAAAGACAAAATATAACGGTATTCAAAAATAGATTCTGAATAGTTGATTTGTGGATTTAAAATCAAAACTAGTGGGAGGGTTACAATCCGCTTTCACGAATCGTTGGATACCCCATCCCAATTGACCACCGTCAAGCTCCGAATGGCGTCATAATCTTCATCATCATCATTTTCGGATGCCGCTTATCCTTTAAAAGGGTCGCGCAAGCGAGGGTGGCTAAATGGTCCTTCCATCTTTTTCGATCCTCCGCCACCAACTCAAGAGACTCCGGCGCAATCCCCAGGCGGGACTCAGAGAGGTTCTTTACCTGATCCCACCACCTGTTTCTTGGCCTACCAGGGGGGCGACGCGCTCGCATCTCGAACAACGTGTCCAAACCATCGAAGAATCGCTCGCTCTACTCGGAGAAGTAGCTGCTCAACATTAAGATTCATAACCCAAATTTCATGACCATAGATGAGGGTCGGAACGAACACTGAATTTAAAATTGAGATCTTTGCTTTCACTCCAAGCTCAGCTTTCCTGATGACCGGCCGGCGCAGTTCCTTTACTATTGCTCCAGCTTGGCCAATTCTACAGGACAACTCAGTATCACTCCTTCCATCTTTCGTGAAAAAGACCCAGAGATACTTAAACTTTTCCACTTGTTTTAATGGAACTCCATTTATGTGCAGGGTACACTGCACAGGAG
Organism: Neoascia interrupta; assembly: GCA_947623515.1. Classification (NCBI taxonomy): domain Eukaryota; kingdom Metazoa; phylum Arthropoda; class Insecta; order Diptera; family Syrphidae; genus Neoascia; species Neoascia interrupta. The sequence goes on along the minus strand of OX392462.1, from coordinate 44,939,558 downwards.
TTCGGGAAACAACCATCACTTCCGATTTGTTCACGTTTACTTTCATCCCAGCATGACCACAGACGGCTGCAAACCGAAGTTCCTCTTTGGATGATGCAAGGATGGCCAAATCATCTGCGAAAAGCAGATGGCTCATCCTGATGCCAGCCAATTCGAAACATTGCTAGCCAAGACTGCGCTTCACCATCCACTCCATATATGCTATGAAAAGGAGCGGCGACAGAACACAGCCCTGGCGAAGGCCAACGCGCATATCAAAAGGACGGGATTTGACGCCATTTATCCGTACACAGCTTCTGCAGTTTCCGCTCTCATAAGAGGCCCACTCAGCGCATAGTCCTGCAAAACTCTCCACAGTGTATCCCGAGGGACTCGGTCATACGCCTTTTCCAGATCTACAAAACACGCATAGACCGGTTTGACATATTCCCAGGCCTTCTCAAGAATAACCTTCAGAGTAAAAAGCTGGTCAGTTGTGCTTCTGCCAGGCCGAAAGCCGCACTGTTCTTCCCGTAACAAAGGCTCGATTACAGCTCTGGAACGCGTTTCCAACACCTTTGCGAATACTTTTCCCGGAAGACTCAAGAGAGATATGCCCCTTTAGTTGGCGCAATCTCTCCTGTTCCCGTTTTTGAAAATGGGCACTATAACTCCCGTTTGCCAATCGCTAGGTGCCTTCCCGCTATCCCAGGCCACCTTAATGACACGTGTTAGCCATTTAACACCCTCTTCACCCATTGCCTTGAGCATTTCTGGCCGGATTTCATCAACACCAGCAGACTTTCCAACTTTTACCGATTTAATCGCTTTAGTGACTTCGTCTTCTGTGGGACTATTCTCCGCCCTTATCTCGTCAGCAGTGGGAATGCCATCTTCAGTGCCCTGTTGGGGGTTGAACAACTCCGAAAAGTGCTCTCTCCATCTGCGCAAGACATCGCTCTCATTTGAAAGAAGTGTATCGTCCTTAGATTTAACCCCTTGAATGATATTCAACTTTCTTCCTCTGAGCCGGCGAATGGTCTGCCAAAATATCTTGTTTGCAGATCTGTAATCGTGCTCCAACTTCTCGCCGAACATTTTCCACGACTGTTCCTTCATAATCTTGGTTGTTAAATTTTAGTTTCTATTAACTTTAATTGTATTTAAAGAATTTGTTAGTTAAGAGTCTCCTTCCTTTAAAAAGGGCGTGGCATCAACCCCTTTTCTATAACATCGCTCTTTGTGTTCATAACGTTGTGTTCACACGTGTTAATTGCATTTTTATATAAAAAAGTTGGTTTATATTTAACTTTAACGCCTCCAGAAGTGGGCGTGGCAAAAATTTATTTCTGTTGATAGCATACGCACATTATCTGATCATTTTATAACGCAAGTTTTTTGGATTTAAAGCAAATATATCGAATAAATATATTAGAATGCAAATTTAATACGACCACGCCCACATGGGGGCGGTTATTGCTTTTTTGTGAAATGCCACTCATAATACACTTAAGCGAGAATATTGCACACCGAATTTTAACTTCCTACGACAACTTTGATATTTCATGCTAATGAGTAAAATGGGCGTGTCAATGGGTGGATTTGAAAAATGTTTACACTTGTACTGCTTTAGGACCTAGAAAGAACAGATATCAAGTTTCAACTTTCTAGCTTAAAATCTAGGCCCTAAAAACGACAGATAGACGGACGGACGGACATGGCTCATTCGACTTACAATCCGGTCTCGATCATATGCCCTTAAGGTCTTGGGGGATCGGGTATAAAAATGCAGAAAGTAACTAAAACATTGCGTGTCCCCCGCACTATCTCGGTAACGGTAATATATATTTATAATTTCCTGTTTCGAAAAAAGTCTCAGACATAGACAATTTTTTGAGGTTCGAAAGAAAATAATGCGGGGCTGAAAGAATTTCGAAATACGCTAAACGCAAGGACATTCGCATCGTCGACAGTGCAAAATCGTTCGCCATTGGCGCTGACGTTTTCGTTTTTTTACTTTGTGAGTATTATCGTTTTATAAACAAAAAAACGTATGTGAGTAGTTGAACGGAATTCGGAAAGATTGTGCCTCTCGTGTTGGCGTGGGAGTTCTGCGAAATTCTCTGAAGTATGATGTTAAAGAACTCGCATAACAGCGCGTCGCCTTGTCTAAATTCTTCTTTGCTATCAAACGGGTCGGTCAGATCCTTGAAACAGCTAAAAAAAAATTTAGGTCTGCTGCACCTCTTGACAAACCCTCCGAGAGTACGATTAACGATTTAATTCACATTTTGATCAAATTGTATTTTTTTCAAATTGATATGGAAATTCCTTCACAAGATCAATACAGATAAGGTGAAAATTTACCTACAAGGACTTTCTAATACTTTGTCTCCAACGGCAATTGGAGACACGTTTTTGTTGGAGGTTGCTACTATCCGATGGAGCACTCAGACACAACTAATGGTCCATTGTACTACCATGCAGACACCTAACATTAATGTATTTAGTTTACCCGTCTTTCGAAGAAAGATGAGAAGGAGCTTCAGTGATGAAGAGCTTAGGTGTTCGGCACTCACCACGTCAGCCCCAAAGATCCGTCACCTGATGCGAGCAAAGGCAGGAAAACTAGAGAGAAAGTGTTCCGCTGTATCGTCGTCCTCTCCACAGGCAAGACAGGTGGTGGTTTCGCTTAAGCCTAACACATTCAAGTGTCTAGCAAAAGCTTGGTGGCCGGTAAGGACGCCTACAAGAAGTCTGCAATCGATTCTCCTAAGAGATAGAAGAAAAGACGCTGACCCCTCGCAGATGTCTGGGCGTAGTCGTTTAGTCTGTCTGCACCCATCGCAGTCACGCCAACGAGCCCTGTGCTCACGAGAAACCCAAGTATCAATTGCAGACGTGACAACAGATACAGGCAGGCCTAAAGCAGGTTCGGGTCCTGAGAAAACCTCTTCTGAGCCAAGTCTGGCAAGCTCATCAGAGATCTCATTTCCCTGGATACCAGTATGACCTGGAACCCAAACAAGATTCACTGCATTTAGCCTTCCGACTAAGTTCAACGAATTCTTGAGTTCGAGCACTATCTTGGACGAGGAGAGACAGTATAGTGACAGTATAGTGGAGACACAGTATTAGAAAAAGAGGATTAGCGGGAGAAGATTAAAAATAAATGGCAAAGTGGCTCCACCGGACAGATAAAGGATCAATTTACCACGAACACTCTGTTTCTGTCATTTTGGCTGTTGTCATATTTCTGTTTCTGTCAAAAGTAATAGTGTCGAGTCATTGCCCAGGAGCGAAAAACGATTTTCGCTGTAAAAATCCCAATAGAAAAAGTATTTGTGACAGATCTGTCGTACAGGGACAGTTTTGCAGTTTCGTTTTTGATTCTCAAACTGTTACAAAGATGCAGAAAATAGGTTTGGGAATAGAGTGAATGGGATTTATGAGACGATTTATTTTTAATCGTCTGGCGAGTGGATTTAAATTTTTATAGTTAATCGCGTGATTTATAGAGGATTTAATAAAGATTTATAGTAATCGCGGATTAGTGCCCGGTGGAGACATGGTATAACGTATGGTTTAGGTCGACAATGTGACTATTGAAACTTCCTAGAAGCTATGCCAGTGAATGTGAATATACATCGGATTGTTGGGACATATTTGCGTTCGACTTGACCTTGACCGCTCCCCAACCTCACAGTAAAAGGACGCGAGAATCCAGTATGCCTCGTGCCTGATAACTCATTCTAAAATGGGCACATTCAGCTTAAATCTAATAGTTTTTAGTAATAGTGTGCAGATGCCCTAAGTCTAAGATATAAGATTGTTTGAAAGTGTGGACATAGCCGCTGGATTTGTCTTTTGTCTAAGCGGACGCAGGATGAAGTTGGTGTAGGTTTGTTGACAAGTTCAGAAAAATAAAACATAATCTTTAAGTTTTTATTTTCGAAAGAGGCTGCAAAATAGAAACAACAATTGCACAGGCTTGGGACTGGAATTGCAGAATAAGATCAATTCGACATAAAAATATTAAATTAGAGATTCTGAAATGTAAAAAGTAAAATCAAGTGTGTCGTTTTTTAAGCTGGTCCTTGTGGAATCGATTTGAAAATGGGAGGAATCAAATTATTCTATGTTGCTCAGCCAAAATTACGCAATATGTTTCTCAAAGTTGGTTTTTATGTGTCTCGTTAATTTATCTGCAAAAAATAAGAATAGTTTTTTTCCAAAATATTCCCATTATACGTTCCTTGACGTCATTCTAAGGGGGTTTTTAAGTTAGCACACCAATGTGTGTACTTAGGTGGAGGTGAATTAAAAAGGTGACGTTTTTTCACCTTTAGAATACGGACTGCCAAAATAAAGACGCTGCACCAGCACTCATCAGAAGCCTGAGAAAAATCCTTCAAGAGCATAATTCTATGAAACATTCTATGAAAACAATTTGTTAGTTTCTCAATTTTTCAATATCTGGGCCGGTATAAACTGAAGGAGTAAGAGGTAGTGTGTTGAGAATAAGCCCTTTGCCACCCTCAATTGCATGCCAAATACGTTGAAGTATGAAATTCTTTTCATATCACTCGATGCAAAGTATTGTGCATATGTTTTTGACAAGCAATTTCTTCTTGCGCTATACACAAAAGCAGCCACTCGTCAATTTCTCGCTTTTTTGTCGGGATCATTTGCTTTTCGAGGCAGGCAAAAGGCATATAACAGCAATGGAAATATGATTTCGTGGAAATGAACATCAATTTGCAATTTCAAATCGATAAATAAATGCATAGATTCGCGTCGCAGGACTCGTATATCTACACTTCACTTATACCTACGTCTCTTCAATTAGATATTAAAGCTGGCGCGAAGCCGACGCGACGCACTCATCAGAATCATCGTGCGTCGAGCTGTATTTTGAATCCTTTCTTCTTCAAGATTAGGATATAATCGGATTATCCCGAAGGGTAGTGTTGTAGCATGTGAAAGAGCCCCGGTTGAATAAAACGAAATCCTATTTACCGTCAAAGGAAATTTTATTGAAGGCAAAGCACCTAGCGAGAGGTATAGAGAACACCTGGAAGGAAATCACTATCCTTGGGTTGATTCATTTGTTTTCCTCACTTCGTTCTTAGCTCAGTCTTGTGCCAGCAGCTTTCGTTGGTCTCTGGTCCCTTGTGTGAGAGGGGCAAAGGATGCGGATATATGTATGTGAATATCATTACAGTCAAGCTAAATTCCCTTAAACCATTTGCATTAACAAAAATGAAAGAGGGTAAAGCGAGGGGTGGACTGGTGGGAGCTAGGTGCGCTAGACCGACGATAGGATGTAAAATCCGTACCTCCGCAATATCCAACTATGCTGCTCGGGTAGATCCATGATGGTATGCTCGCTGTGAATGTGGAACATCAGATTGAGTCAGTAGACTTTATCAGGATGGATGATTGCATTCATGTCAAGCCGACAGCGTTCCTTGGAGGTGACATGAAAAGGTATGTCAAATTTTATGGGTGATAGGATAGAGAACATTTTTTTCCCCTGCACTTAATGTTTTTCACTGGAAATTTCTGATGGCATCTTGGACGTTTAAGTAAAACGAAAGGCAACGTGGAGGCAAATGCAAATAAGTTTCGTTTTCGTGTCTTCGATTGTCCTTTCATTTGACAGTCTTGATTGAATTCGGATGAGACACAGGATGCTTGCCAAGTAGGAGCATAAATCAAATGCTTGTCATTCTTATTTCAAGAAATGCCCGTAGTATTTCTGGGTAAATGTCAAATGGAATGAATATATGTAAGTTCGCATTTCCGAAAACCATTTAAATAAGGATAATGGAAATGTTGTGGAATATAAGGGTATATTCGAAATCGTGTACATCTCTCGTGTGATCGAGAAAAGTTTTTCTCCATCCAACACCCAAATGCTGATGAGCCAGTATGGAAAATGAAAACTCTGCACAGAAACACCCAAGCTCACCCCCGTGCAAGTGTTATGCCTTTATGGAGAATAGGCCTTTTTAAGCAATAATAAAACCAGCAAAGTATTTCATAAATCCAGCTGGCATGCATCAAATTGTTGTCCATTCTATTTGCATATTGGAAGAGAAAGAGTGTTAAATATTCAACCGACCCTAACCTGGCTTACAGACGCCGACCAGAAAGCCGTTCTTTTTGAGATCGATTTGCTTGCTTACTTATTTTGAGATGGACGCTCCTGTAATTTTCGTTCGTTGCTGCTTTTGTTCCGCCCCGGATATTTTCCATACCGGCAACCATCATATCCGGTGAGCATTCCCCTACCGCCACCTGACGAGGCGCACAATTGGGGACCAGCAACCCCAGAAGAGCAATGTATTAAACACTTTAGCATAGGCATTAAGCATTAGCATTGCATTTATCATTGGCATTGAATTAAGTATTGGCATTGAATTAAGCATTGTCATTTATCAATGGCATTGAATTAAGCATTGACATTGAAAAAAGCATTGGCATTGAATAAAGCATTGAAAAAATCATTGGCATTGAATTAAGTAGTATGATAAATAAGCCAATTATAAATTCAATGCCAATGCTTAATTCAATACTAATGCTAATGCTAAATTCAATGCGAATGATAAATTCAATGCCAATGCTAAATTCAAGGCCTTTGATAGATTCAATGCCAATGCAAATTTGACTCAAGCCCAACCACATGAACGTTAACCAAAAAAACCAATAAGCTTTTTAAGCCTTTTTTTAGAGTAATGAATCTAAAGATAATCGCTTAATTAAGAACAGTAGACTGCGCTACGACAAAGTATACAATAGACAGAAATAATTTTGGTGAAAAATTAGAATTTTTCAAAAACTGCGCAATACAGATTTTAACCTTCAACAAAAGTCGACGGACCGTTCCGCGCATCCGTATGTTTTCATTCTTGACGGTGTTTTCTGCTTTCTTTATTATACCCGACCGAGAGTATATTAATTTTAATGCATAGTTTTTAACACAGTGGAATAATTACCTTAGACCCTTTGGAGATAATGATCGATACCGACATGTGAATCGATTAAGCCATGTCCGTCCGTCTGTATGTGTGAAGGTTTTAAGCGGGTACCACAAAGCAGCCTTAGTCTTCGGCTTCGCCCGTTACGATACGAGAGCTTTTATTATGCAGCCACTATACGTTCTCCAAGCACATTACGATAAATTAAAAAATACGCACACACAGCCGAAAGCCCTGGTAGATATTCAGATATTCTGCTCATATCCGTGCATGGCCAACACACTTATACAAATATAGTCAAAGGCAGAGTGATTGACTTCCTGTGTGCGATCGAAATTAGTCCTTATTTGCTTCACACGAAGCAAAAGTTCAGCACATCTGAATTCGTGTTGGGCTTCTGAGCCTCATTACGTAGCATTATGTTTTCTCTTTGCGCACTCTTTCTCTCTGCAAAAAACATTTTGAAGCCGAGCTTCATTGTGTTAGGAAACACTTTAATCGTATGATTGAACTTGTAATCGTCAAGCCGAGGACAAGCCCAGGCTGCTTTATGGTTCCCGCATTAGGTCTTCAAAATCAAGTTAGAGAGCCAAAACTTGGTACACGGCTTGGTTATTTTGTTGAACAAAGTGTGAAAATTGGCTTAATCCGTCAACGGGCACGCCCACTACCACAACCTCTATTTCACTTTTTCTTTTTTTTTCAAAATGCCTTTTGGTCAAGTTAGACAAGGCACAGGAACTCAAATTATGGTACTGAGCAAAACTGGCCTAAGGCCTTTCACAAGGCAAAAATTGGACCGCCCACAATATCGACCATGCCTACTTTTAACATGTTTGATCTTTAAAAACCCGATTTATTCGAAAGTTGACTCGAAAACGAAAAAAAATTATATGACAAATATTAAAAAATTACTATTTTTGCTAAGTTTGCTTCATAAAAAGTTTTGAGCTCCGCCCACTTTTAAAAGGCGTTTTTAGGAAAAAACAGTTTTTTCTGAAATAATTTTCGCTTTTACCGTATTTTCTCATGATTCTAACGAAATAACAATTAATTTATTTTAATTTTAAGACCCTGCCCACTTTTGGGGGCGTGGTCTACACTATTCGGACCAAGAAACTATCGGTATATAGAAGTTTGTCACAGACAAATCCTTGCACTTACTCACTTGTTTTTCTATTCAAGAATGTTTCATTTATATATTTATTCTTAAATGTTTTATTATTTAAGTTAATTATTTGGTAATTATAATAATGGCAACCATAAACGAGTGGGAGGGTTACAATCCGCTTAGGCGAATCGTTGGATACCCCATCCCAATTGACCACTGCCAAGCTCCGAATTGTGTCATAAATCATGGTTGTTAAATTTCGGTTTCATTTAACTTCAATTTTATTTAGAACTTCTCAGTTAAGAATCTTCTGACTAAGAAAGGGGCGTGGCATTCACCCCTTCTCAATAACATCGTATTTTTGTTTATATTTTTATCAGAAGTGGTATACACGTGTTGATTGCATTTTCATATTAAAAATTTGGTTTATACTTAAAAACGCCCCCAAAAGTGGACGTGGCAAAAATTTATCCACGTGAGTTGATAGCTTACGCAAATACCTGAACATATTTTTTTTATTTTTTTTTTTTGAATTTAAAGCAAATATATCAAATAAAAATCGTTTATTAGAATGCATATTAAGTATGACCACGCCTACAAGGGGGCGGTATTCGCTTTTTTTTATATGCCAATCACAAAACACTTAAGCGAGGATATCGCGTACCAAATTTCAGCTTCCTGCGACAACTTTGATTTTTCAAGCTATTAAGTAAAGTGGGCGTGTCAGTGGGCGGATTTTAAAATTTTTTACACTTGTACTGCTTCGAGACCTAGAAAGAACAGACATTAAGTTTCAAGTTCCTAGCTCAAAATTTAAGGCCTAAAAACTACCGACACACAGACGGACGGACGGACGGACGGACATGGCTCATTCGACTAACAATTCGGTCTCGATCATATGCCCTTAAGGTCTTGGGAGTCTACGGTGATTATTTCTCTATGTTACAAACTATGAATCAAAGTTAATATACCTCCTATCCTATGGGATGGGGTATAAAAAGGGGGAAGTTTGAAGCTTGATCTATCGAAGAAGTTGTTGACAGCAAAGATTGGTAAACAATATTAAAAAACTCCATTTTTATTAAATGATAATTGTGTGGGGAATTCATGGGAAATGAGAACTTTGCTCCTCCCCAGTTTGTGTATTTCGACATTGAGTTTTGGGGATCCTGGAAAAGTGCCATCAACCTGGGTAAAAAAATTAGATTATTGTGAGTTTGTATCAATGTCTCTCTTGTGTTGCTTCGCGTCTAGAGGAGTCCTTAAAACTGTGACGGTAAGTCGCCATGTCACATTGCCCCCCTCTTAAATTTCTTGTCGGGTTCCAATGTTCCGCGCAGGCTTTATCCTTACCGCACGGAATTTATCCCTATGTTCCGTGCGATAAGAATAAAGGCGTTCCAAATTGACAACTTGATTTCTTCGTCCTCGTTGAACCCGAAAAGTTTTTTGCATTCTTCCAATCTTCATATCGAAGTCACACTCATCCTCATCATCATGTTCTCATGTTCTTAGGGCCTAAGTAGGGCCTTACTATAAAGATATCTCTTATTAACCACTCCATGAGTGCAACGCCACGCCCTCCTATTCTTTGGAGGCTTCTGACTGCACAAGCCTATGGAAAGATACATTACGGCTGCACTATTTTTGTGCGATAAACTATTTTTTGTTTCATATTCTTCTGCAAACTAAACTAAATATTTTTTATTCAATTTCCTGCTTATCGAAGGAGTTTATTTATTCATTGAAGCCTCCTTATGACCGGGACAATTCTGCCGCCTCTCTCTGTCTTTCTGCCTTAAAACATGAAACATGCACTGGATTTCACATCTGCATAAAATCTGTTTTATTTTAATCATTTATGATCCTTTAATGAACACAATAATCCAAACCAGACGTCAACGTCGGCTGCTTCATAAAATATGCCTTATGCCATCCTGCCTAAAGGCTGTTTTTAAACTTGCTTGAAAATTCATGATTATCTGTTGGAGTTATTGGAATTGCTTGGTTTTGGTTGCTCTTATTTTCGAAACTCATGAGTGTTTAATGGCACAATGGGATTTTGGCAACTCTCTGCAATAACACAAATCGACCTATTTAACGTTATGTTGGTAGGCCTAGGCAGAATGCCGCAAGTCAGAAACCGCAAACAAAAAAGTTAACGTGAGTGTCTAGATTTTAACGAGAGGGCATATAGAGCCGTAAATGTTTTATGAGCCGAATATCGGTTTCGAAATCAATAAATAAGCTTTATAAAGTCATGATGTGACGGAATTTTCCCTTCCCTATGCGCTGTGGATTGATAGGAAAACATTTTGATTAACGTTGCTGAGAAAGCTGTTAAGAGTCAGAACGTTCACAGGATATATGTATTCGACAAAGACAAAGTTTAGTTATTGACATTTCTGATGGGTTGATAAAGAGTTTATGCTGTAACTGCGCGATGTTTTATTATTGTATGCTCGTGGCCTCTTCGATTTAAATGGAAATATTTTGTTTTCCAACCAGAGAGAGTTGAGGACATTAGGGACAGAAAGGTCTCTCTGGGCCTAATGCACCTCGAGATATGTTTATCCTTATTCGTGATAAACGTTTGAAACCTCGAGTCTTCAAACAATGAAAAGGGAATAAAACTAAATAAAACTTTGTCGTTCGGCCTAACTCACACCAAGAGCCTATTTAACGTTAAAGACAAAAATTTAAAATAAAAGAATTTATTTTCAACTCAACACTTTTAAAAGATCAACGAAAACACTTGAAAATATTCAACATTTAGTAGACATAGTGAGCGCCAAATCCATCAAAAGCGACGTGAGCTACGGTGGCAGCCGGAGAGTAGGCGATTGCCTTGGCGGCAACAACTGGAGCGGCGTGAGCGTATAAAGCTGGAGCTGGTGCAGCATATGCAACGGTCTTTGTAGCGAAGGCTGGAGTGTACACGTTGTTGTTGATGCGGGTGTCCGTTTTGCGGACGCTCGAGAATGGCGTGTCCACAGCCTTTGAGTACTGCGAGACAGTACCGCCGAATGAGCGTACTACATTCTCCTGAGTCGATCCAATAGCTGATCCAGCGTAGGTCAATGGTGAGGCGGCGTATGCCAACGGTGCGGAGTAGGCAAGGGCTGGAGCTGTGTATGCGATTCCACCGGCATTAGCAGCTGCGAAGAGAGCAAGGACGATGAATGCTTTGAATGCCATTTTAAGGATTTTGAACTTCGTTTTTGTTATTCACTGACAAGGCAAAGTGTGGAACTGATACAATTTTAGTGAAGCTGTACTGCTTTTATACCAGGATCGATGATTTTGAAATCGGGTGAATGTCAATCGGAACAGAGAGACCTTGCTGCCGTTCCGAATGAATTGTGTGTGCAAACTTGATTGTACAAATTGACGCTGTGTAATGAGTCGTAGGCGTTTTTGATACATTTCCTTTCATTCCGCCAAAAAATGCTAATCATTCATGTCCAGTGGTCTGCATACCTGTAAACGTATTGGGCCACGGTTGTCATTCTCTTCAATATCATGAGACATTCCCTTTTCGTTGAAAATTTGTGCCATATTCGCACTCAAGGAGATCTTTGGTCACACCGTGCGCCAGACGGTTCATTAGCGAAAAGGGTGCCCTTCAACATCTTCCAATTAAGAAACAACACCGCAAAGTGCACCGCGAAAAAGACATCCACGAAACCAGTGCACGGGGAACCATGAGATGATTGCTTATGGACCAAAGTACTGGTTTCATTTTTTAGTCCATCTGCATTGCCCTTTTGCTTTGAACTTGACTTTCGTTTTTTTTTTTTTTTAAGTTATTTATTGTGTAAAATTCGATTGGATGAAAAATATTGACTTGAATCGAAAATTACTCTTGAGTCTGACCCATGTCAAAGTGACAGTTACAAAATGAATCCCATGTCACTTGCACAACAACACCTCCAATGTTCAACCCGTTGACATACATCAAAAGGTTGTTCACATGTTCCCCCACATATCTCATCGTTCATAGTTTTTTCTTTTATTGTATGTGATGGTCCTTAAATTTCATCGAATTGGCAAAATTGAATGGGATGTCATCCGTCCTGGTTTGTTTGTTGTCAACAATCTGGACCTTTCTGCCTGACATTATCTAACCTAGTTCTAGTTGGTTGCCAAAACTGCTTTCTAATCAATTCTGGTTTGTTTCTATATTCTTGAGTGCACTGCATTCCTCTTTCTGATTTGATTGGTCATGATGAGGACTACACTTAAGCCACCCCGCACAGGACATGTGCATTTGACATTCAATGAGTGCTTTGCACAAGTGGGTTCTGTAGCCTCTCACTTGTCAAATAAATGCATTGGGTGGATATCATCCTCTTCCTCGACGACTACCAGACCAGTTAGTGTATGCTTATGAAGACCTCAAATATGTAACAATCGGATGACTTTAGTGTAGTGGAATTGGCATTCTTCTTGTGGTTAGAGGAACAAAAAACCAGGACGACATTGTATAAATTGTCCCGTCTCACATTCAATTAATTAATTAGCTTCGGATGGGTTCATACACACAACACACGCTCAATTGCGTGTCAGGACTAGTGAAATAATAAAAGAAACTCTAGAAATTTGCTTTTGTAAGACGTCAGATACATTTACTTTGTGTTGATGTTATTTCCCTTTCTCATCTTTCATTTTGTTACTGTTAGTTTTATCTCCAAAGAAATGATTTTGTGGGTGAAAAGATACTCTCTTGAGTGAGGTGGCATCCAATTTGCAAAGGTCATAAATCTTTACTGGCCAAGTTCTGGGCTAAGTTTGGCCTTTTTTTTTCTTGGACACTTGCTTGGACGTGGTTAAAGAATCTACAGGACTACCGTATGGAAAGATTTTAGTTTGTGGTATTGTGTAGATAATTGTTATAGAAACCAGTGAGTAAGTGCTACAGTGTGTACGCAGAAGTTACAGTCCGTAAAACGCACCGTTGAACATCCCATCCTATCCCGCATTGTAAAATGCTGATGACATGGCTATTTTTTGACATTTTATAAGTAATGCAAACTTTGAAAAGGGGCGTGGTCCAACCGCCCCTAATGAGAAACCACATATTTATCCAAGTTACACTTAAATGTACGTAAAAATGCAATTTGGTCCAAATTCAATATTTTTGAAAAATCGACCCTTAAAAGGGGGCGTGGCTCAAAACTTAACATGAACGAAATCTGGACTGAAGTCTCATTTACTTAACCTGCTACTTTTTTTGTTTCATGCTTTCCTAAATTAGACTCAAGGCTAGTCGAAATTAAGTTTTTCAGGCAAATTTTAGGTTTTTCTTCAATTCTGCCTCCAAATGTGGGCGTGGTTCAAAGTCTTGTATGAACAAGTTGTAGAACTAAGCGTTTTCTACATAAAATATGAAGCAAGTTTTTTTCAATTTTGAGCAAAAATATTGAGTAAACTGCATTTGAAAATTTACCCTTATAATCGATGCCACGCCCACTAGAGAACGTTCACCAATTAAATATTTCTTTTTTGTGTCTTCATTTATTAGCAGATGCTAAATGTTAAATTTCAGCCTTTTAGAAGGTCTTACAGTTTTGAAAATTCTGGAGATAGTTGCACATTTAGACCGATTGTGGGCGTGTCTTTGGGCGCATTTCAAATTCAAATTTTTACACTTGTACTGCTTCGCATGACATGGACCTTACGTACGAAGTTTCAGCAGCCTAGCTAAAATTTTAAGGCCTAAAAACATGTGACGGACGGACGGACGGACGGACATGGCTCATTCGATTCAGAATTCGTTCTCGATCATATGCCATTAAGGTCTTGGGGGTCTACCATTATTATTTCACCGTGTTACAAACTATGTGACAAACTTAATATACCTCCTATCCTATGGGATGGGGTATAAAAAGGAAGCGCCTGTAGGTTCTGCATAAAGTATATAAGGGTTCTTCTCTGACTTTTCAGTTCGCATTTTTTATCAGAAGCTCCCTAGGTGAGCCCCCTAGGCCCCCTCATTTAACTATTACTTATTAAATGCTTGCTTATTATAACAGAGCTTAATATTTCTGAAAACAAATAAGTTTACAAAAAACAACTTTCGCAGGGGCCTTTAAATTAGCTTTATTGAGAAAATCGTGAAATAATATCCAAGGCTTTGAAATGTGGGCGCCCTCCGAGAGTATCATTTGTCATTTGAATTTCTCTGTGTCTCAGACCTCCGCGCGCCGTGTGGAATCGGCAAAAAAGCTGTAGGTCCATTCCGTGTGTGTCTACATATTTAACTCCTGTATTGCACAGAGCATGCAGGGTGGTGAGGGGTAAGCCAATAAGTTTTTGCTATGAAATGGTTTCAAGGCTTTTTTGAAGTGCATAAATTCGTTACATTGTTGAAAATTATACTAGACAATTTCAAATTTTATAATTTTATTCTTCAAGGGAAAGTGAGATCCTGGTGAGTTGATAGCAGAAAACGTCTATGCTCGCGTTCTCGATCCTCCGCCACCAACTCAAGAGACTCATGCGCAATCTATCATGGTGCAATTTCCTCTATCAAGGGTGCGATTACGCAAAAAATCCCCTCTCATATCAAGAGCTCTGTCTCATGCCTCATTTAGAAAATATAAGCTGAAGCCTGAATCTCAAGGGATATGTTGTGTATTCGGCCTGGTATACAGGCAGTAAGGAAGTTACATTTATTTTGTTGTGCAAAAAAAACTTAAATTTTTATGAGTTCCGCGACAACTCTATCCAAATTTTTTTGGTGGAAAAAGAGGCTTTGGTCTAAGAAATTCTGGATCAATTAAAAATTACAGTATACCAAATAGATACATTTGTATCAATTGTTCCTAGGTGGATCCATAAGCTCAAGATCAGTGGATATGTATGGTTCTCCTTCTCGATCTGTCTGATAGCCTTGCGTACTGATTCGGCTGGTCCAGACCCGGTTCTATCAACAGGTATATTTAGGTGTAGGCTGAGGCAATTTAGGTACATGGGTTTACCCTACCAGTGTTCTTAGTTGACCCGATTAAAGTCCGCGTCGCTGAATTAGATGTACGAAAATATGTTAATTCTTATTTTGTTGCAAGAACAGCCTGGCTCTTTGGCGTAAAGTGCTAAGTCCTTTGTGCGCAATCCAGAAATGCTGTTGTCGTCCAAGATCCAACACTCATGGATGAGGGCAGAAAGAAATGAAGACGTTTAACGGGAGCACCTGCTATGGCTTAATCTCACGTTGGACGATTCCACATAGATGGTAAAAACAAGCTTTTGTGCTATTCAGTAGAAATAAGTGAGTAACAGCAAGAGTTCGTCTACGACAAACTTCTATATACCCGTCCCTATTTACCGTGTAACACCAAATTACACGTTACATAGTTTGTAACACAATTAAATAATCACTGTAGACCTCTTAAGGGTCTTTTAGACCTCGGTCGGGTATAAAAATATCCAAGCACAATATGAAGTCACGTTACGGCGTTAGCTTCCTCCTTGCTAGAGCGGGGTCTACCCAACACCTCTTCCTGTCTAGAAGCCCAGAAGTCTGAAGGCTTGAATACTAGACCAGCAAATGTTTCCACGATTTTGGGCACCCACAGCCACCATGAAGCTTCCACTAGGGTGCCAACCCCTTTTAAGCAGAAATTAGGCAGGCCGCAGGCAAGTCAAAAATCGGCCCATGATACTAGAATATGTCCTCCGGTCGAGCCTCTCAACCCGAAGGACACTTCCAGATGGGCAGCCTTAGCTGCGCGTGGCCTGCCAGCTACTTGAACGGCCTCTCTAGAATTGCAGCAAAGAAGCGGAACGGCAATTGCATTAGGACGCCGACCGACAAGCGGCCTAATGTGGGTCCGCGGGTCGATGAGGACAAAAGTTTTGCCGCCTTTATGCTCCTTGTCTTTGCCCTTCTTTTTCACTCTAGTCAGTGACACCTAACTGACACGTGGGGTGCCGTGGCGTTGTGGTTAGTGTGTGTGCTTACTACGTTGGAGGTCTGGGTTCGAATCCTGCCATCGTCACCTGACAAAAAAGGCTTTGCTTTTTTCACGGCCCCCACCTCCGCGAGGGTCTGACAAGCCCTCCGAGAGTATCATTTGTATTGAAAAACTTCTCAAAGTGCCGTTCGGATCCGGCGAAAAATTGTAGGTCCCCTTGTATGTAAAGAAATTAACACACCAGCATACATTGTTGAAAAGTTGGCCCTGGTTCACCTCGAGCTGTTGCGCGACTCTATTTACCGTGACACCTAAGGTCTGGATGATCCTTCGCAGCCTAGTTTAGTTGTAGGACCTAGAAAAGTTGAGGCTTTCTTTTGGGATGTTTTGAAAAATATTCCTGTGATCTGGGTCTCTTGGATGTCGGGTTCGTGGCTTTAACCTTGGTTAAGAGACCCCTGAAACGAATTCTGATCGATGGCGCCTTCATAGAGTTTGCCTTCCCGGTTTGTTTGCTGTACTCTCACCACAGGGCCAATCCAAAACAGTTTGATTATTCTCAATGCACTTGCGCCCTATCCTAACTCAAAGAATCTCGTTCCCTCTCACTTCAACTCGCTTTTCTCTTCTTCAGGATAATGCTGCAGGTTAAAGTCTCCTTCGTTGGATATCCCTCTATAATGTGCATATAACACAAGCGTAGTTCAGGCTATAATTTCGCTCACCCAGTTTGCTTAAACGACAAAAAACTAGAATGGTAAAAATCCCGAAAATTAATTTAAAAAATCTCCAACGGGACTTATTCATTTAGTCTTTTCGTAATCGAGTTTCTTTTAAGATTACGAAATTTGACTTTGAACTTGCCAACCCCAAATCCTATCCTGCGCCCAAGCAGAGTTGCAAGGAGGTAGCTTGCCCGTCCCCTGATATATTTTTACATAAGCCTAATGCAGATTTTTTTTTTACATAATCAGGCAAACAGAATTAAGTAAAGTCGGATTTTTTTTCTAAATTTTTGTTTCGAGATTTTTGTTGTTCTAGATTTCTGTTTTCTAAAATTTTTTAAGATTTGGTTTTCTACATATCGGTGTAGCATGTACGTAGACTCATTATATTATATCAAGTCCACGAATTTTACAGGAGAGTAAAAAAAAAACACGTAAAACCTAATTTAGAGTCAATTTAAAGAATCCAAAAATCACGTTTCTGTATACATATTTCCTTCCCTTACCATTATATAAAAGAAAAACTGTATTTTTTTACTTTTAAATCATTTTATCGAGATTTTTTGGACTGAGCATATTTTCTTGAGTGAAGTTTTGTTAAATTTCATTGCGCGAGAGGGCTTAGCCGGTTTTCCTTAAAAAAAATTGTAAAACTGACTCTTTTACTCACAAACTAAAGGAGAAACCGGTACTTAGCAAATTTTTATGAAGGTGTGGACGTAACAGAAATATGTGCATTACAATTCTTCGGTACCAAGTCAAATGGGACTTACGTATTAAATCGATTTTTAAAGCATATTTTTATCTACAAAATGGTATCAAATTTTCATTTTCACCCCATAGTGGACTTAGCAGATGAGGATACTCAATCGTACGTAGCTTAAATGTAGCGGCCATTCTTGGTAGATTTGATTTATTGCTTTGATTTATTTGCCTGAATAAATATTTCTTAATGCGAGCAAAAGCTTATCGAAGATTCATAAAATGCAAAGTCAAGAACTTACATACTTAACCCTACTCTACGATCTTTTTACAAATAGTGTTTTAGCATTTCTATACTTCATTGAATTGATGTGGATATCTACCATAAGACAGGATTGAAAATGTCCTTAAGAATACCTTGAACGATTTCATCGCTGAAATACCATGGAAAATAGCAAAAAATTGGTTGACAGAGGAAAAAGAAGTGTTCACGATAGCTTAAAAGTCAAAGCTGCCTACCCCTATTCCCAAAAGAATGCAGAAGAAAGAGCAGAAGAAATTTTGCTTTTCCTTTTCTATTTCTTCAAAATTGTTCTAAAACCTGAAAAGGTTTGCAATCTGGAAAATATGCCAATGTAACCTTAAAATATAAGCTGACACATCATGAACTGATGGGTTTGTAACGTACTTTCTGTCTTCCATGCAGCCTCTGCGACTTAACTGTGTTCTATGTCAATTTATGTAAGTCAAAGCGTTTGTGTAATCTACAAAAATTCTGTTACACAACACACAAGGCTCACGTGTCAATTTAAACATTTGTAGAGCGCAGCATCCTCCTAATTTTACTGTTGGCTCAACAGAACAGTTCTTCCCTAATCTTTTCAAATTGCAATTCAACGAGGTTACCTCCCCATGTATGGGGTTGTGTTTATCTTTTGCACCCATTCGACCCTATTTCTAAAGTCAGCAAACACTAAAAAAAGAGAGAAAAATTATTATAAAGAGCTCAGAATTCAAGGGGAGAAATGGAAAAATATATAAATGCAATGTTAAGAACATTTATGCTTCGAAAGCACATTGCCAGCGCGCCTGGTAAATGCAGATTTATTAGCCTTTATTCTTCAGCATTGCATGGACTTGAGTTTGCAGGTTTCTTTTCCATTTCGATAACTCGCAGAGGGAGCTGTGTGAATGCTTGCCATTGCCACTACTGGTAAATGGATTTCGTTGGTGAATATCCCTCTGCTTTAACACAAAACATCGCCTATGATAGACGATGCTGCGAGCAGAAACAAACTCTGGGTCTTGGGTAAATTGACTTTGAATTTTTCTGAAAACTGAAAGGAAGGAGGGAAAACTCGGACAAAGCGAAATACATTACTCTATCCGAAGGATATAGAAAAGCTGACCCGCCATACTCCAATCGCACTGCCACCAGGCGTAACACCAACAATAACTATCTTTATGATTGGACGGACGAATGGCTCGAAAATTGAATGGCTGCCAAGTTTTTCTTTGGTATTGAATTTTGGCGCCGGTTTATTTGTAAATTTTGCTATTTTATTATTTTTTATTTCCGCTTAACTTCGACATGGCTCCGTATTGAGTACCAAAAATTGTGGGCCAAAATAATATGATTTGCTGTCTTTGCGTCCAGACTTGACGGAGCTATGCTTTGTTTTTTCAAAGGACCCTGCTTCCCCTGCTACAAGACAAAGTTTCACTGTCTGCCTGGACTTCCCATCCATTGGGCGTTCAGGGTGTTAACACAGGTTCGACGAGGATAGTGGTTTCCGACTCTTCCATGTTTCTAGCGTTTCAACATCCATTAGGCAACGTGTAAGATTATTTGTGTGCCTGGGAGGAAGTTCATTTTCGGGTGCGGTGCACTCAACATTTCTTGTTGTAATAGAATTAATTTTTGGGAATGCAATTAACAGGTGGCAGCACTTATACCACACTGATATTTATTAGTGGCTCGATGGCTAATTCGATTTTGGTGATAGTCTTTTGTTCGAATTGAATTATCACCACCGCAGCTGTGTGTATGTGTGTTGACTGTGTGCTTGGTGTGCTCACGAAATTAAGGGCTCTCACCAACTACCTAGAAAGTTTGCCAAGGACCGTGACAAAATTGAAATTCAATTAGCAGTCTCGAGTTTGAAAAGCTTTTCAAGTAATTACTGCTTCAGTAAAAGAGGAAAGCTAATGAGCGAGCAAGTGGACTCAGGAGAAGAGGACGAGGACATTAAAAATTCATGCGTTGAACCTCAACCACAAACTAAACGAGTTAAGGTAACTGTGAAGTGAGAGTTAAGAGATAAAAACGTGATTGAGAAGTAGTAAGTAAGTATTGACATTACAGTAGTAAGTAAGTACTTGACATTACACTATGCTGCTATAGTGTAATGTCAAGTACCTAATTTGAATTTAATTTCGTATAGAAAGTCGTATGAAAAGTCTCCAGAGGAGAACTTAGTTTTGAGATCGTCTCATAGAATTGTCAATGCACCGGTCCTCTTCAGTTCTTGAGATCAAGCTAACGAAATTTTATCAAAACTACTGATGTGGTTGATGGTGGCATCAACGTTTTCTCGGATGAATTTAATCTTATAGTGGTCTCTGGTCTGTCATTCCGTCTAATGATTGTGGCGAAAGTCATGGTAATAAAATAGTCTAGTCCTGCGTTATGAATAAAGTGGGAGCCGCCAAGGATGTACAGACGTGTTCGGACAGCCAGGTCATCATGAAGTGTCTGGAATCGGAGTGCCTACCTATCAAAGTAGCCATATTTTTTAACTAAATGAGCTTTTTTTTTAATTTTTAGTAAGAAATGGCATCATCCAAGGTCTCAAAAATTCTTAAAAGTGATCACAGAGAAGTTGCCTTGTGGTCTTGTTTACATCCTTTTTCAGTGATTAAACCGTTTTCATATTGTGAGAAGTGTCAACTATAGACCAAAGTCTATGAGCTCGTCTCTATAGAAGCTGTCAAACTGCGACGTAGAATCTATAAAAAACTGTTGTAAAATATCTATTTAAAGTTTCGCCAAATATAGTTCCTGCAGCAACTCCTAAAAAATGTTTTAGGAATTGCTGCAGGGTGAACACTAAATCGAGCTGATATAAACTGATCAAGTTTTTGATCAACATATCCTGCCGGGCATACACGGCATTATATAGGCCTGCCGCAGAACTTTCGGCAGCATATGGGACTGCAACCAAGCATGGCACACTGGATGTATATTGCGGTTGTAAGACTCATCCTAACTTACGTTGCAGTTGTATGGTGGTAGGCTGCAGAAAAAAAGTGTCATCTCTCTTACCTCACCAAGATTCAAAGGACAGCCTGCATGGTTATAACAGGGTTCCTAAGGACCACGCCCACCGCAGCATTGGAGGTACTACTCAACCTCACACCCTTGGTCATATACTGCAGCAGCAAGGCAGCTAAAATAGCTGTCCGCCTAAATGAATCCGGGCTGTGGTCCTCAAGATCTTATGGACACGCTTCTGTGGAAACTCAATGAATTGCTTCCATTGATACCGCAGTCACGGATCTTACCTTCCTATGACATTCGCTTTTAACAGGAGATTCGCTATTAGAAAACCTGAAAGATGTGAATGGGAAGAAAATATTGTCAAAGGAAATGACGAGACCCCATGTGTAAACTGACGTGACGGCTCTAAGATGGATGTCGGAGCCGAGCGCAGGCATCTTCTGTGAACCTCTGGAACTAAGCCAATCTTTCCGGATCAATGACGACTGAATTTTTGAATCTGTCGTCGAATGACGACTGGCAGCCCTAATCCAAGCTGCCACCGAGCTGGAAAAACACAGCAAGCGGCCATTAAAGCCATGGAATCAGATGTAGTCTAGTCAAGGGCTCTGAAACTATGCAGGGAAATTCTGGAGCGAGCTATTACTTGGCAGCACTGTAACTCTGTGTTGGGTGCCCAGGTCACAAGGATATCGCGTGAAATAAAGAAGCGGACAAGCTTGCGAGATCTGGGTCAGGGATGAATGCATCTCTAGCACTCAAATCTATAAGAATTCCGCTGAGTTCGATAGCACGCCGGATAGGAACTGATCGCTGAGTAGAACTAATCTACGTACGTTATACATATTTTGATACGTGCAGACATACAAGGGAGCTATGGCCAGCGGTTAACAAAAAGCGATCACTATTTATGATCGGACTAGCCTACATGGATATTCGAGTATTTCCACAGGAATCCTTACGGGCACTGTGCTATGGGTCTACAGCCTGAGTGGCTGTACTGCAGAAGCTGCAGGGACGTTGAAGAAATTGAATCTGTTCGTTACCTGCTATGCGAAAGCCCAGGCTTAAACAACATTAGGCGTAATACCCTCGGCAGTTACTTCCTCAACTGTCTCGAAGATCTAAGTAATGTAGATCCAAAGGACCTCCTACGATTTGTATATAAATCCCAATGGGTCCAAGAGGGTGGCAATAAGAGCTTTTAACTGCGATTCGTTTCGTTTTCGTTTAAGAAGGTTCCCAAATGGACGCAATGGACCCAACTGTCGGTCTAAGTGAACCGTGGCTATTGGGCATCTATCAACTATCCTAATCTAACCTAACCTAAGGGTATAGCTAACTTCGATTTTTCCTTTTTTTAAAAGCTCTTTTGCATATGAAATTTGCCGAAATGTATGCAATTAACAAGTAAATTTATCTGCTGCACGTATAATATATTTGTAAATGACACTCAAATATGTAAAAACTAACAAAAAAATAAAACTAACAAAAAATTCCGCTTGGACCTGCGGAAAACTTGTTTCATTTTTGGTTAAGAGGGAAAGAAGAAAGCTGCGAGATTTTTAAAAAATATTTTTCATTTTTTCACTTGTGCACTCATTTTTTACTAAAGTTCTGAATATAGTGAAGCCTTAAAGCTGACTGCAGCTGAGCCTAGATCGACTGCACTTTAATGCTTTACTACTTTTATAAGCCTTCACCTTTTATAAAGTCTTAGCTACATTCAAAAAGTAAGTGCAAAAGTGAAAGCTTTTCTCCCAAACCAAAAACTTGCAGAAACAACCGCCAAACACAATAAGATCGTACGAAGTTGTACGTTCAACAGTTAATAAATTTGTTATGTTCAGTGCATACATATCGGCGGAGTTTACTTCACCTTTTTCCCGAAATCGTCCATTTACGATCTTGCTATATAATTGCCCTGTCGCCTGAAAATATGCAACAAATGCCAATCTAATGTTTTCCGTCTCTGTAAAAGGTTGCACATTTTCAATTCCTCCTTTGTGAATGTGCTTTCTAAATTGATCATCAAAATCGATCATAGTAACAAAACAAAAGTTCTCTTTATTAACGTCGCTGTTGCTGCCATGAGAAACTTTCGCGAAATGGAATTGAAACGTCAGACACACAAAAGCAAAAAATAATTCTAGTGAAATTCCCTTTTGAGCTTATTCCCAACTCTATGCTCATTCAAAAAGTAGTGGCCCTATTAGTAAAAGTAATTCAATAACCATTACTCAAAGCGCATACAACAGCGACAAAGTTTATGTGAGAGCGTACACCCTTCTCGACTACATCACTTTGGTACTTTTTTCGTGCTCCCTCACCCCCGAAAAATAAAGTAAAGCAAATTACTGCTCCAAAAGTTCCATTAGAAGAGAAATTTAATGAACGATTTTCATTAAGGGTCATAGTCTACGTGTCGTGCTATTTCCCTCCGCTCGCACCACTTCGCCAGCATCATCCCCTCTCGAATGACTCACAGGTTCTCTTACATTTTTAATTAGAGCTAATGAATTTCGAACATTTCATCAACGGTATTGAGCTTTTTCAACATTATCGGAAAGTGATTTACTTTCCTACTCCTCGTCATGCTGTATACCTTGATGGAGAGTTCTATGAAGGGCTGTAGATTGTGGGTATAAGTACATATTATTTTCCCAGGAAGCAAACTATAGGCAAAAGGACTTTACAAAGAAATTTCATTACAGATTCCGATGAAAAACCTGTGAGAATGATAATGTATAGGTGCGAACAAAGTTCTTTGTATTTTTTGCTTTCGCCTCTCTCTCTCGTCCTTTAAAAAATCATGGGGAACCACATCATTCATAGCCTGGGTCCTTTTTTGTTAAACAGAAAAAAAAATTGAAGTATTAATGACATTGCGATTAATAATGGCCTTGCCGAACTTTTCACAAAACGAAACTTTTAATTTATTATCTGGTCCTGACACCGCCATCGACATCCTGTAAATGACTAGAGTGAAATTGTTCAGAGCCCACGCATTTGGGGTTAAAATATTGGATCGATTCCTGAGGAAAAATGGCAATTGTTTTCCCTCCCCTTGAAGCCACTGTGTAGGTTAATTTCACAGGAAATAGAAAAAAGTATTTCGGGAAAAGCTTTTTTTTTTCTCGCTGTACTAAAGTGGTCAGTTTCGTCTATGTGTGTGTTGGTGTTAGGACATCGAAGCAGAGTCTATATCCACTTCGGATGCTGTTAGACTTAATTTGCAGCCCATTTATAAATCATACCTGGCCTCGTTCGCTGCTGCGTATATGTAGATATAGTTGTACGAGTTCATCATCATCGTCATACAGGAGGAAGCGGTGGTGTTACACAGCAATCGTAATCGTCCTTTGGTAGCTCATGTTTGCTCTTCCCATGGAATCATTAACGGGAAACAAGGAACTCTACTGCCACAGCCTATGCACATAATAGCATGCATTTTAAATAAACCCAGAACTTTGGCCAATCTGAGAGTGGATGAATATTTGAAGTGCTACCATAACCTGGACCCGTTCTATTCCCGTGCTGAATGCTACCTTCTCCACGGGGTTTATATACAAATTTATATGTGCAGGCAAGGATGTAGACTCTATGTGGGGCGAAAAGAAATGGACCTGCTTGACAGCCTTGCAAATAGAAAGGCGATAGCCAACAGGCAGAACACATCCTGTTTTCCTTGACGGCGATGGGGGATTTTCATTTTCCCTCAATACTGTCCGACTTGGTTAAATATAGAAATATGGACAAAGCACCACCGGGGATAAGGCACAATGAAGAGAAAAGATTTCATCTGGACTGGATGCTGCTTGCAGACTATCCATTGCACTTTGCTATCCATATACCAACAAATACCCACCCCCGCTGACTCCATATAATGCCTATTTTCACCCCAGTTCTTGCCAGGCAGCGCGAGAGGCGAATAACTTTTTATTGCTCCTCGTTTTCTGATATGCATTGCATTTGCAAATGGCGAAAAGCGAACAGATGTGAAACATACCTTTGCTACGGGCTTTCATCCTGCCGCTGCCACACACTCACAACACCGAGTCACGAGCACGAATAGACTCGGAATAGTTGATCTGTGATTTAGCACAATTCCCATAAGCCGGTCACACCTGAATGCGTACAACTTAAGCCCCAAAGGGTTAGTAAAGAAATAGGAGAGCTTCGTCGACGGAGCATTTAACTTACGACATAGCATTTATTTAGCAAATAGTAATTGAAAACTTGTTTATTATCAACTTGTACGTAACTTACACTTTGGTAGAAACTTACGCTCTCAGCTATAAGAAAAGTTACTCGTATTACAATTGAATTATTCAACCAAACTATACCTGCACTCTTATGTGGACTTTATGGACGTTAGCATATAATTTCCGTGGTTGCATGTAATTCTAGGACCACATAAAAGTGGAGAGATAAAGTTTTGCCTCTATCCTCCTGCCCTTGGCAAAAAGGCAGCATGGTATAGGTAGGTACTGGTTAAACGGCAATGTTCTTTGCGCACTTTGAAACGGAAAAATATAGAGAGGTCTTAAAGCTGACCAAGAATATTGCCCTACGTCTGTGAACCCTCCCAAGAGTGACTTATCCCTGTTAGGTATTTAAAAATAAAAATAAATAAATAGAGTGCGCAACAGCTCGAGGTGAACCAGGGCCAACTTCTCAACAATGTATGCTGGTGTGTTAATTTCTTTACGTACAAGGGGACCTACAATTTTTTGCCGAATCCGAACGGCACTTTGAGAAGTTTTTCAAGACAAATGATACTCTCGGAGGGCTTGTCAGACCCTCGCGGAGGTGGGGGCCGTGAAAAAGAGCAAGTCTTTTTTTTCAGGTGACGATGGCAGGATTCGAACCCAGACCTCCGGCGTTGTAAGCACACACACTAACCACTACGCCACGGCACCCCACAATTGGGTATTTATGGGATGGAAATGAGGATTGCTTACCAAGATCTATGCTTGTGGGAATTTTTAAAT
This sequence comes from Neoascia interrupta, assembly GCA_947623515.1. Lineage (NCBI taxonomy): Eukaryota > Metazoa > Arthropoda > Insecta > Diptera > Syrphidae > Neoascia > Neoascia interrupta. Next base: position 44,913,865 of record OX392462.1, on the reverse strand, counting down.
CTTAGCCTAGGGCAGGGTTAGCGAACCTTGTAAGTGCTCCGTAGCATTTACAAAAAAAAAAAACTTGTAGACTGTAAACAGTCTTGATGTTTTTTAATAGGGTAATTTAATCGCACTTGAAACAGAGATTAATGTAGGAAGATTAAAAATTTATCCCAAAGTGTTTCCACCGGAAAAGAGGAGATAAACTTTAATTAAGAGGGGACATCCTGTGGTGTAAAATGTCTTGTCGTCACGACCCTTGCGCATTTCCTTGTAAACTTGAGTTTCTTTGGCTCCCGGGCAAATCAGGATCAAAAATAAATAAACTCATATATAATTGCCACCGATTTTTTAAACCTACGAAACGAAATAACCTAAAAATAAAAACGAAACGTGCCATATGTTGGTGGGATTTGGGTCCACAAAGTCGATAGTAGACCAACTTGATCAACATCAACCAGCAGTATCAACATTAACATCCATCATTCGGTTGCAGTGTGCGATCTTCAGTGCATTTAACTTTTTTGACAGGTCCAACCAAGTCCACATCCACACCAACAGCAAAGTCACACTAAACACAACAAACAGAGCTGAGTTGATGATACCGAAACCCAGACCCACATGTCCAAAAAAACTTTTTTTGTTTCACCAGAAAACGAAAGAGTGCACGTAGAATTCTGGTTTTTGATTTAAGCTTATGTCAGAAATCTGCGTTGCCGTTTGCTTTTTCCAGCAACGTAGCCCTACTTTTACAACCGCGTTGAAAATATACTATTCGAAAAGACGATTGAAAACCACAGAAAATGCCAAAAATTCAACAAAAACATAAATCACCGTAAAGGTCAACAATCCAGATTCGCAGAAACGTATAAAGGCCCCAAAAATTCGTTCTTTTTCTAGTTTTTTGCTTTCTCAAAGCTTTTTTACGTCAAAAACAAACGTAACGACGGATGAAAGAAGCAAGGTTGTGGTAGCACCCATTTAATTTAAATTGTCAAATCAACGTTGACGCAACGATCGAGAGTCGTTTGCTCTGTTCCATTACGTTCCCGTTGCTATACAAGGGCGTTGAAAATATGCCTTTCGAAAAACTATTAAAAAACCATAGAAAATGCGAACAAATAAAAAAAAACACAAACCACCGCGAAAGCCAACAATTCCAGGTTCACAGAAACGTCGAAAGGCTTGATTTTTTTTGCTTTCGGCTTGAATTTTTTCGCTTTCTTACGTAAAAAAACGTAACTCCGGACGGTCGAAGTAACGTTGTGGTAGCTCCCATTGAATTTGATGTGTTTGAATTTAAGTTGTCAAATCAACGTTGGCGCAACGCAGCTTAGTGACATAGCCTTTAAGAATTCGTGCGTGGAAGAGATTTATTACACGATTGATTTTTGATCTCTTCCTGAACAGATTTGCATTCGTATATGGTTAATCTCGTGAATTAGACGGTATTCAGCGAAACTGGTCTTAATCGCGGATTAGTGTCCGTTGGAAACACTTTATAATCTCGACGAAGATAGTTTATGCTGCCACTCAAAGGTGCAATCGGGTTTCTGGGTAATGAAGCGCCGACACTATTTCGTCGCGTGCCACCAATGTCACGCGTGCCAATTTTTCAATATCGCTGGCCTGTTGTGCTTAAATTCGGTTTGTTTTACACTGGTAGCTATGAATTTGACGTATCTACATATCTACAAGTACTGAAGTACTTGTGGATCCATCCTTAATAGATTTTGAAAGGGAACCTTCAAACAGTGATTACTTTTTCTTAAACGTTTTTCATGTTGTACGATAGTAATAAATATTGCAGGAGATGTTCTTCTTGAACTATCACATCTCTAATAGCCTCTATACGGCCTGCAACAGGAAGCTTTAAAATACAAGGAATAGCCTCTTAAATGCCTGCAACAGAAAGTCTTATGCAAATAATAGACTCTTTAAAGCCTGCAAAAGGAAGCCTCATACATACAAGTAAGAGCCTCTATAAAACCTGTAACTGAAAGACTTATAGAAGTAACAGTTTCTGTTAGACTTGAAACAGGTTTATGTCAAGCTTCAAAAGAAAGCTACAATCAGTCTAAAGTTTAGGTACAGTTTTTTATACAAGCAACAATTTCGGTAATGGCTACGACAGAAGGACATATACAAGTAACAGTTTCGGTATGGCTTGTAGCTGAAGCTTTATACAAGTAACAGCCTTTGCAAAGCTTGCAACAGGGACATGGCAACAAAACACCACACTCAAACTTCAGTTTTTATAAGACTTGCAATAGGAAATTCTAAATGAAAGGTTCAGTTTCGGTCAGGCTTACGAGCAACAGTTTCGGTAAAATTTTGCAGCAAGAAACTTTATACAAGTAGAAGCTCCGGTAAAGCTTGCATTAAAATGCCTGCTTCATGTATAGTAGTACCGAAACTTCTATATGGCCTTATAAAGGGTCCGCCTTATAGCGTTTTTTTTCAACTAGTGACTATTTCGTGAATGGTCTGATTTGACAGATTATCAGTTTTATCCTTCCGCTGAACGAATATGGTTATGTATGCGGTTGAACAACGCTTTAAAATATGCGTTTTCGCTTCGCTAAGTGGGCCTGCGATCGACTTAGAGAAGATGCCGATTTTGCCAAAAAAAATCATCTCTTCAGATGAAGCCCATTTCGATCTTGGCCGGGTATGTAAACAAGCAATATTGTCGCATTTGGGGCACAGAAAACCCGCACGCATACATTGAAAAGCCGATACACGCCCAAAACGAGTCACTGTTCGGTGCGGATTTAGGTCCAGAGGCATAATTCGCCGCTACTTTCAATGGCGATCGTTATCGGGCCATGTTGAACGAATTTTTGTTCAGAAAAATTGAAGAGGAGGATATTGGCAACATTTGGTTTCAACAGGACGGCGCTACGTGCCACACAGCCGAAGCTACACTCTATGTTTTGCGCCCTGTTTTTGAAGATCGCATTATCAGCCGCAGAGCTGATGTCGTTTGGCCACCTTTTGGCCACATATCGTAGCTGCGTATGACACCTTTGGACTATTATTTGTGGGGTGCCGTAAAAGATAAGTGTTACAACGACAAGGCAGAGACAATTGAAGCTTTAAAGGATAATAGCTATTCGTGAAGCCGTTGGTGAAAAACAGCTGCACACAGTCGATAATGTGCTTAAAAATTGGACCGATCGTTTAGGCTTCTGCACGGTGAGTCGAGGCAGCCATTTGAATGAAATTATTTTCCATTATTAACCGGAACGATTTTACTTTCAAATAAATAAGGAAATTTGAGAAAATATTCAGTAGTTTTTCTTATTAAAAAAAAAAAGTTATTTGGCGGACCCTTTAGAGGTAGTTTACTTTCTGCACGGAAACTCCGAAGTTGCTATAAAGCCTTACAGAAAAGGTAGATATAATGCAAAATAACAGAGGAGTTTACCAGAAACTTGTCTCTCTATAAGGGGTTGTTGTGGCTGCTTTAAGGTCTTGTATAAATTTTGTCCGGAATGTTTGGCTCGGAAATAATTGGCAAGTAGGTACTACTTGAGGACTTATAGAAACAATAGCCTGAAAAAATCGAACATCGAGGCCTTAAAGAAGTAAAATTGTTACTTGGCAAAGTGCATACAAGCCAATGGACTTTTTAGCCTATGATCTTATGGCACCAATCGTAGTGCATAGTTCTCCCCAATACTGAGTATTCGTTCTTTCTTACTTAGTTTTGGTTTTTACTGACCCATTCTTGGTTCTGCACTCGTTTTGGACTCTTTATACCGAACCCAGGGTATATTAATTTCGATGCATGGTTTGTAATAATCACCGTAGACCCTTAAGACCTTTTAGAGATGTGATCGAGCCCGGTAGGTGAATTGATTAAGCCATGTCTGTCCGTCCGTTCTTATGAGTTAAGGTTTTAGGTCTTTAAAATCAAGCTAAGGAGCTGCAACTTGGTGCCCGGATTTATTCTTTTGTTGAGCAAACAAAATGTGAAAATTGGTTAAATCAGCCTACGGCCACGCCTACTACTGGCTTCAATGTTAGACAGCCTCTATTTCAGACTTTCTTTCAAAATGCCTTTTGGTCTCCCAAGCAACACAAATGGCTCTTAATGATGTCTTCAAGAACACTTTTTCAAATGCAAACAAAATCTTGATGATATCTGAAAGAGCCTTTTAAGACTCAAAAAGGCCCAAAGGGGAGGAGCTTATTGTATGGGAGCAAAAGTTCTTTAAGATGAATATTGCAAACATTATTAAGAGCTTATTATGAGGCGCTGCCCAGCTTGTGTCATCGCGTTACGTTCTTTCTCTTTCACGCTGTAACAAATTCAACAAACATAAATGAAATGGAATAAAACTCTGCCATCATACATTTCAAAAATACTCAAACACATTTATCCGATACCGCGCAATCTGTAAAAATAATGTTATGATTTTGCATTTCCCAAAACTAATTTTGATGGGCAAGATAAGATTTATCTGAAAAGATTATATTCTGTCCCCTTAAAAATCACGCGCCTTCGAAAAGCCGCACTGCAACATTTTTCGAAAAATAAAATTCCACCTTTTCCATATAATACCGTATGTACACAAATGCCATTTTCGATGCTGTGCTCATTCAACATGGCTATTCAAATCCAGTCAGTGTTTACATCTTTAAAACGTATAAACTTACTCTGCGATAAGTGACACACAGGTCGAAGACATAAACCATATATGCTGAAGTTAGCATGGATCTAAACCACAAATTAAATGTATTTAAAATATCTTAATGAGATCAAATAGAGGACATCGAGAGCTCTTTTCATCTGCCGTCTTAAAGACATTTTTGGCTGTCATTTTCAGATGTCATCTCCTTATTCGCTCTACAGAAAATAGTTTTGAATACCTTTTGTAGTTCTTTTTTTAGGAACAGAAAATAATGTATATTAAAAGACTTCATTTAGATGAAAATAAGTACAGTGGTATTAACAACCGTGAAATAAGACTCCACTAAGAGTTCTAATTGATTTGGCAGATATCTTTAAGACTTTATGTGTTGCTTGGGAGTTAGACAAGGTGTAGACAAGAAGCCTTTATCAAGGCGAAAATTGGACCACCCACACTATTGACCAGGCCCACTTTTAACATGTTCAAATTTTTAAAAACCCGATTTCGCGGAAAATTTACTCGAAATCGAAAGAAAAAATTAATAATGAACATCTATATTACTATTTGCTAAGTTTGTTTCATACAAATAGGGGGGCGTTTTTAGAAAAAAACTGTTTTTTTCTAAACTAATTTTTATTACTTACGCTATTTCTTATGATTCTAAAGAAATTACAATAAATTAATTTTAAATTTCAGCCCACGCCCATTTTTGGGGGCTTGGCCAATACAAATAATTTTTATACGCTACATGAATTCGGGTAAAAAACTTTTAGATTTGTTGTTATACGGTCGGGTATAGAGAAGTTCGTTACAGACCAACTCTTGCACTTACTCACTTGATTTGTTTTGTAATTTGAGTCAATGTTTCTACAAGGTTAACTAAGGTTAACACGGAGGAAAACTCTATTTTTTTTTCTCTATATTCAAGACTTCAAGAAAGCAATACCTTCAAAACTTCCTACCCCTACAAATGCTGGAATACGCAAACGAAATCGCATTCTTTTACAGCTCGTACCTATATAAGCTCTACAGAACCCTTGTTCTTCCACACGAAGACTACATAGGTTCGGTCACATCGAGCGTATGGATAACAATGTCCAGCCAAGGGGATCTTCGAATCCAAGCCCCCAGGTATGAGACGTTCAGGAAGAACAAACCTCCGTTTTTAAGAACCAAGTTATCGCGGATGCCGTACTTGATCTGGACAGTCCGAAGCTGCCAGCGTGTCCAGAATCACAGAGGGTGGAAAGCTACTGTATACCAGGTAGATATATTTCATATAGATCGGATCGGGGAGCCCTAAGTAAGTTTTCTGATTATTTGAGCTTATTGGTCAATAATTATTGTTGATGCGAATATAAAACTCTATTCCATTTTTACGCCTTACGTTTCGTAGTTTTTTTTTCGACATCTTCAGATCAATAAGTCCATAATTCTTCAGAAAAACGAAATTCTTCAAGTTTGGTCCGCAAATTTGTGGAAACCCAAAAATTAAAGATATCCTAGACAAAGTTTCTAAAAAACAGTCTGCTGCATTTTAGACTTTTCTAGGTCATCAGTTATGCTTGAAAACATTTGTCTTTTTCGACATACTCTGTTGACATTGAGTTTAAAAGAAAAAGAAAAAAAAAAAACAAAGAAAAGTAGCAGAGAGCACAACACAAGCATCCACTGCATACTGCAGTATAAGACCACAACGAAGGAGATGCCATAAAAATAGAAAACAATGATTTTTATTTGATAATAATGGCAAGGACAAAGCGCACAACCAAGTCACAAGCAAAAGGAGCCAATCCTGCAGACACATGCAGCACGGTTCAAGGAGCTTGCAGGAGGTGCAAACAAATCCAAGTCGCATTTGTGGCGCACCAAAAACTTTTGTCGATAATGGCCTCATCCTTCCACTATGTTCTTAACGTTGACTTTTAAAAAGAAATCCAATCCAAGCGTTTAGAGATGCACTTCATAGCTTCGAACCTCGATGTAGAAATTTTGGGGGGGTAATTTTTGCACATGAAGTGCGCTTACCAAACCGCATCAAGTGCAATTCACTTTTAATTAAGAGATGGAATTTCAATGTGTGGCCATTTTGGGCGGTTGCCATGGGACCGCACGTCAATAAACCAAATTGAAAAGTATAACAGCAACATCCTTTGGAAAATATGAATGTATGCCACACGTTTGCCTCTTCTGGCTGTTTGTCCCGGCTTCAAGGATCCGACTTTGACTGATGCATCGTGGGGTTGTAAATTTGAAAGCTTCGTAACATTGTTGCGCAATAAAATCGGTTTATGACTCCATCAAAATATGCAGAATGCTTGCCGCCGCCGCCGCTCTTCCGTAAGTTTAGATTTACGATTTTCGAAAAAGGCTTCTAAGATTTTAAGGCTGTTTATATGTAAAATATACTTGGTCCTTGGTCTGCCTTCGCGGGAGCAGCTCCTTTGGTATATTTTATGGCCCGCAAGAAGAGATATTTTGTTGTCGCGTCGTCGGTTACTGATAGTTTCTCGTTGCAAATTAATTCTACACGAATATGTGCAACAGTGTTGCCAGGATCCTCGCTGAAGTCCTTGCAATGAAAGTGGTAATTAAACTAATACCGCCAAGAAAATGAGTTTTGAAATTCAATACCTGGATTGGAGTGAAATTTTCACTTCATATGGTGCTGCCAGCCTTTAAGATTGTTGCATTCACCCGCAGAAGTATTCGAAATTTCGTGTCAAGACGCTGTAAGCAAGACTTCAAATGTATGTCATAAATTCGTTCCGCATTCCCGCAAAACTTGATGCAGCTAGTGTGCCCCGAAGCCGCCTTTCAACAAGCCATTTCTACTACAATGCTGGCAACGCCGCATGTCGTGAAGGGCATGTTGCCGTCGGCCCTCATTTTGCATTCAGGCGACATGATACATTTTCTCAGGCCATTAGCAGACAGTTGTTGAGACGAAGTTAAGAAGAAGGTTGGGGTTGCTGTGGCAAGCCGACAAAAAACCTTCGTGCTAAATTAATTTTGAAATTCCAACTATTTAAGGGCACATAGGCAAGTCTGTATGTTTTGCCCCGGAGACGGAGGTAGATCCCTCATGAACCTGTGCGCCGTTGGGCAAAATAGTTGCAGTTATGCACATGGTAAAAGGTAGGTACACTCACATACATTTTCGTGAATAATTTATTTACCACTCCCGGTGGAATCTATTTAAATCTTAATTTTTAGCCCCTATAAAGCAAAGGGGGCTGCTCACATTCATATGCTTCGCTCGTGCACACTTGCCATTCCACACATGTTCTCAGACTTTGTTAAGTGCTTTTGTCTGGCTGGCTGCTTAGCTCCTACCGGGCTAAGGGGGGAGGAAGTTTTTGTAGCTGCTCCATATCCATGTAATATGGAGCCAGCGTTGCGCTTTATTTATTCCATTTGGTATCACCTTATCCGGGCTATTATGGATAAAAGGCAGAAAGACCGCATGGCGAAGTAGGAGTACTACCAAATTCTCAATTAGCAGCACGCCGGCAAGCTTTGTGCTCCTATCTTTTTGCAGCTTCATGCCCTTCCATTGTGGAGAGTACTTAATGTACGTTCGTTACTGTCAAAGCAAAGTTACAAATTCAATTAAACGGGCGGACGGACTATAGTCATGTATCATGTTCTCTGTACGTGGGTTGTGCGGAAGGGCTGGGGCAGTTTCAGCGCACAAATTAACACAACTTGTACCGCGGATCAGGAAAATTGCAAGCTTGCAGTTTACAGCAACATCATTTCAGCAAAACTTGCAATTCGTAATCGTTAATCGATTAAAATATGCATATCGGTCTCCTGTTCCGCCAAACTGCTGTGGTAAGCCGACATTTACGTGTGTCCGTCAAATCGGCCATCAAGCGGGTTTAATTTCGCTTTTTTCCATACACCAAATTGGGGTGGGTTAGTGGAGCCTCCGCCGCTGTATCAGCAATTAGCGCCGCGAATTTCAACAAACGAAGAGTGTGTTGCATGTGGAGAACTTGTGGTAGCAACCATTTATTAATTATTTAAGCTAGGCAGGCGGGTGAAGAACGTACAAAAGAGCCTCTAACCCCCTCATTGACCAACACATTCAACAATGAATGAATTGACAGCTGAAATTATCGCGCACTACGAACAGGGTATAACCTATAAAATAGTACAATGTGCTTTGGCTCCACCAAAAATGCCACAAATGTTGTAACCGCCATTGGCGTCGCAATGCCATGTGCAAAACAAGTTCACGACGTAAATACAAAAAAATTGGTCGCTGTGTAGTGGGTTCATGCTGGCTATTCGGAATGCTATTAACCACTGATCCAGCGATCCAGTCGTATCAAATGCGGCGTCCATCCGATAGGCTAGTGGCGTTTAATCGGTATGCCTATTACAAAAACGGTGGGAAAACAAAACTGTGAAAAGCGTATTTGTGGCTGATTGGTATTGGTAGAACCAGATTTCATGAGGAAGCTCTACTTTTGAGGCTTATTATTGTTGGCCTCTATGGAAAGCCACCAAATGTCAGGGTAAGGATTAACATTTTCGAATTGATTTTGTATCCTAAAATAAAGTGATTATTACGGTCTATTTCTAGCCTTATAATTGCTATGCTTTAAGGCTTTGAAATCCACTTAATGATGACTTTCATGCGGTGGGAATTTGGTCCATTGTAGGGACCATTACTGAGAAGCCATTGTCGATATTAGGCATACAAGTTCTCTAATGTGCCTGTGGATTAGAAACCATCAGAGTTTTGCATTGTAGATCTTTAATAGTGTTCCTTTATTTGTATATAATGGTAGGGACGCTGAATGGGATTAAACACTTTTCTTTATTTTAAAGTTCTTATGTCTGAGCCAGTGCTTAAACTTCCAGAATTTTAAGGAAACATTTAAAAAAATACTCCTTTTGAAGTTTTCTTCTTGTCTGTTTTGGCGAAACTATGATGGACCCTAGGAATTATAACTCACCGACTTTTACTGCATTCATGCTGGTGGGCTTGTGGTGTTCGCTCATGGACGTCAAAATAACTTGCCATTTGTTCGTGGTGTTTATCGGTTCGTAAGTTTCATGAAGTTTTTATTAACGCGCTTGAACGAGCAAGAGTTCTCTTTTTTGTCAAATACGGCTTGCGAAATGAAGCTTTTAATTCTGTTTTTATGGGAAGCATTTTCAACTCAACTGCCTTTAATTTGCTGTGATCTAGATGCCAGAACAAAACACACAACTGCCTTCTTTTTAGCTTAGAGGGTATTTTTATACTCATGCATAGTTTGTAAACATAGACAAATAATCACCGTAGACCCCCAAGACCGTAAGGGCATATGATCGAGACCGATTTGTGAGTCGAATGAGCCATGTCCGCCCGTCCGTCTGTCCTTTGGTCTGTTGGTAGTTTTTGGGCCTTTCATTTTGAGCTAGGATTGAAAAACTCCAGTGAATTGAGTTCAATGGATTCGATGGAATGCAATGAATTTTTCTACATTAACGACTTTTCTACTTTACGACTTTTCGACTCAAATTATTCGTAAAAACTGCTTTCTGACTCTGAGTTGAAACAATTAAGTAACTAGATGTGCCATCCGAAAAATTGCCCGCAAAATTTTCAAATGACATAGCTACACAAGCCACACGAGGCAAAGACGACAGCGACAGCATTTTAGGTTGAAAACAAGTTGTTTGCCAACAGGGTTTAACTTTAAATAGTGGGAAATGATGAACTAATAATTTCAGCAAAAAGCCAAATTGCCTTTGATAATGACATTTACATTTGACAGATGTTTTTATTCGCCTGGGGGACCGCTTGTGGTATTTTTTCCAGGCATTTTGCGAAGCGTGGAAAAAATGACTGAAGATTGCTTTTGCAAAGATTTTCAACAATCACCAAACTAGTCTTTGGTCTTGTAAAAATCCATGCCTAATTATTTTTCTTTAACTTTACTTTGAACTTGCAAACTTAACGATATTTAGAAAGGATTCAGCTTTTCAATCGGAAAAAGTTTTTGTTCAAAACAAAGGGTCCGCCAAATAAATGCTATAAAAAATAAACTACTTTTTTATTTGAAAGTAAAATTGTTCCGGTTAATAATGGAAAATAATTTCATTCAAATGGCTTCCTCGGCTGGCCATGCAGTAGCCTACACGATCGGTCCAATTTTCAAGCACATTATCGATTGTGTGCAGCTGTATTTCACCAATGGCTTCACGAATATTGTCCTTTAAAGCGTCAATAGTCTCTGGCTTGTCAGCGTTACACTTATCTTTCACGGCACCCCACAACTAATAGTCCAACGGTGTCAAATCGCAGCGTGGCCAAGCGACATCGGCTCTGTGGCTAATAAATCGATCTTCAAAAACAGCGCGCAAAACATCGAGTGTAGCTTCAGCTGTGTGGCACGTAGCGCCATCTTGTTCAAATCATATGTTGCCAATATCCTCCTCTTCAATTTTTGTGAACAAAAATTCGTTCAACATGGTCCGATAACGATCGCCATTGACTGTAACAGTCACCCCTTGCTCATTTTCGAAGAAAAATTGCTAGATTAGATGTGCCATCCGAAACCAAAATGGACCAAAATCCGCACCAAACAGTGACTTGTTTTGGGTTTATCGGCTTTTCAAAGTATGCGTGCAGGTTTTCTGTGCCCCAAATGCGACAATTTTGCTTGTTTACATACCCGCCAAGATCAAAATGGGCTTCATCTGAAAAGATGATTTTTTTGTCACAATCGGCATCTTCTCTAAATCGATCGCAGGCCCACTTAGCTAAACGAAAACGCATATTTCCCAGCGTTGTTCAAGCGTATACATAACCATATTCGTTCAGCGGAAGGATAAAACTAATTATCTGTCCAATCAGACATGACCTAAGTGTTACCATTCACGAAGAAAACACTAGTTGAAAAAAAAAACGTTAGATGGCGGACCCTTTATTAGTTAAATTTTATATCCACCTACTCATGGATGCAAGTCGCTTTGATCCATAACTTCTTTCTGTTTCTTTTCAGATAAACGAACAACTTAACAAAAACAAACAATTAACAAATGCTATGATGTTAGGAACAATAATTTTTAGCCCGACCGGAGCGAGCGAAAATTCCTCCATTGGCAACTCTACAACGACAACTTTATTGCTGTCATGTTGTATTGGCATTTGGTGCCAAAAACAAAGTTTTTAAGTGCAATGATTTTTTTTCGGCAATTTTTAATATTTTAAAAGTGATTTGGTTCAAAACCAGTGCGGATTGAAACGAAAAAAAATTGCACAAAATGTATTGCGGAACAGTGTGTCTTTGTTTTTAAAACATTTTCGCTGCTGGCTCAATGGATTGCTTGGAATAATGCGCTCGAGGTATGTGTGTCATTCTAATTTTCTTCCAGGTATGTAAATTTGCCCAGATTATCTACAACTTTATACCATGTCTCCACGGCGATTAATATAAATCCGTATTAAATCCTCTACAAATCACGCAATTTACCATACAAAATTAAAATACTCTCATAAATCCCATTCAACATATTCACAAACCTATTATCTGCACCTTGATAACCGTTTGAGAATCAAAAAAGGAAACTAAAACTGCCCCTGTACGACAGATCTGTCACAAGTACGTTTTCTATTGTGATTTTTGCAGCAAAAATCGTTTTTCGCTCCTGGGAAATGACATCTCCACTCTCTTTTGAGAGTCAAAATGACGAAAACAGAGTGTTCGTGTCAAACTAATCCTATATTTGTCCGGTGGAGCCGGATTTTGGGATTTATTTTTAATCGTCGCGCGCTAGTTCTCTTTTAAATGCCGGTGGAAACATAGTTTTATTTTGTTACCTGCAAAAAATATAAAATATAAACTTGGTTTTGGTGCATGCGTTGCATTTAAAAAATTAATTCAATTGCCTGTCGGCACTTATTTAGGTTTGAGTAGCTTAAAGGCATTTTCGGCTATCGTCTTGGAGCATCAGGGTATTCTGAACTCTCGTGAAACTGTTTTTTGGCAGTCGTTTGAAAGTTCCTCTTTTCAAATGAAGATAAATAATTGCTTCCTGGCACTGGCCGTGCGTGAATCGAAAATCAAACCCAGAAGGCTTTTGGGGTCAAAATTTTCCCGTCTGCAGTGAGTACCTACTACGTATACCTCCAACCGATTTTTTTGGTAAATATTTTGATTGCTGTTGTATATTAAAGCTTAAACTTCACGGCAGCCTTGCACCATGTTGCTTGCACTTTTAGTGTTATAATTATGGTGCTGTTAACGTTTCTATGACCTATTTTATAAGTACTCACATAATACCTTATATAAGCTGCGCACCAATGGGACGACAACGAACCTTGCAAAACCATTAGTGCTACTGAAGAGCATTTTAAGTGTCTTATAAGTCGTCAAAAGCCAATGCTTATGGTTCCAGAGTGTGCTAGGAGCTTGGAAAATGAAGAAAAACTTAATCAAATATATTTTATTTTAAGCAGTTCCTTTAGTTTTGTCGAACACTGCACATGCGAGATCGTAAAATACTTTAGTCACATTTAAACTGCTGAGGTATTTTAATTAAAAAACCATAATGCTCCAAGTTATAGATGTCCCATCACTATTACCAGGAAAATAATTCCGAATAATTGACGGAAGAGTACCTACAGCTGTTTCCTGTGGTGGCGCGCTTTTTCGACGAGGCAATCCTTCCATACCACGTCGAAGCACAGGGTAAGTCGAAGCAACGAAAAGTTTTGAATTGCATGGAAGCATCAGGCAGACATAAAGCAGTCGTTGTTTGATATTTTATTCATATACCTACAACTGCATTCTAGACATTTGTCTACTTCCTTATTCATGCTTTTATTGCTCGTTCCCGGTCTTTGTTCGCAATCGTCGTCTGCCTGCTTCGTCCTTTTATAGATCCTTGGTGAGTAGACGTACAGCTACTGCCTGTCAGTACAGTGCCTACGTACAATACTATCTACAATTAAAAAAGTAGGTATCCACAGCACAATATTCATAGTCTGCTCTCGGAATATAAAAGGCATTATAAATTCATCTGAAGAAAAGAATAAAATCAAAACTCTTGGGGACTGTCCCAATACACTAGCTCACGTTGCTGCCGCCAGTCTATACCATCTCGCTCTGAATTGGTCCTGTTCGCCTCCGCCCCCCCTTTTTGCGTCATCCTTTTCTATCACCGTTGTTGTCCATTAAGTGAGGGAAGTCATGCCGTTCAAGGAAAACTGAACATAATTTGTTATGGGCAATAAAAGGTTGCTTGATATCATTACGTATATTTTTCCATTCAGGACAATTCGTCTGGGTTTTTGAATTATTGTGCGGAAACGCTCCAAAGGACATTATGCAATAAAGTGCACGTCAAATGATGATTTTTTAGTTAAAGATAATTATCAAAGGCTGCTATCTAGGTCATGACTTTCGAGGTATTGTTGTTCCACTATAGATTCTTGTCTACCTGAGGTGTTTCCATTTCAGACATCAAGTTGCAGGTCTCTTGTATATGTCGCACGATGCGACGCACGGTCGCTTTGTCATTGGAAAAGAGTACCGAAATTAGTTATTGAACGTCAACGCGTGTTTAATTCATAAGAAGAAAAAGGGGGCTAAGTGCCCTCAGTAGGTCACAGCCGCTTTAAAACAGTATCAACGCAGCATCCTTGTTGAAAACGGTTGACTTGTGCACCATCCCCTGCAGGTGCCAATTTCTCAAAATTTCTCAAAATCTATTATTTTACAAATTTTAAGTTAAGACTTTTTAATAGTGAAACAGAAGTCCAGGTTCTGATACGGACGGAACCAAATGACCCTTGTGGCTCGGTGGAATGCGCCTCTCTAAGGACTCGAAGGTGACTGAAAGCTAAGGTCAGTGTGTAGTCGAACTGCCCATACTAGCAACTAAACTTCCTCTTAGGGGCGGTCTCGCACTGAAACGAGATCATCCGACATTCCGAGTTGAACTGAGGTTAATCCCAGAAATGAGTTTTTCAGTGAACTAAGAACTGGGGTTAATCTGGGCTTAACTCACCAAATTTGGTGAGTTAATCTCGGATCATCTATGGAGAACAGTATGAACTTTTTTGAATGTTTTTTCTGCGTGGAATGTCAATTGATGTGCGCGTTGCTGTGAAAAATGACATTTAAGAATAACTCGAACTTCTTTTTCTGTGTTTTTCTATAAGAAATGAGAGCTGGGAGAGTCAATAATTTCGAGAGTCGAAGATTTTGACAACTTTGTTGACGGAGTTAACTCTGTACTGAAAAACTGCTCGCTGAGTTAACTCCAGATTCGTTTTGTTAACAGATCTTGGTCTAAGCTGGGCTTAACTCAGCACTGAAAACCCCGCCCTTAGCTATACATTCCTGGGCGTATGCTGTTTAAAATTTGGCTAAGCTCATTTAATTAGAGTCCGGAGTTTTGGCACTTTTGGAATTTTTATATGAGCCACACTATCGGGCTATTTTAGTAAGGCCTAATTACTTTCTCTATAAAAACTGTCTTCAGATCTAATGATGTTTTAGGTTAACATTTTTGCATTGATCTGAAAGATCACTTGGGTTTAGAAGACAGTGCCTTCTTTTGCAGCTTCTAGACTTCAAAATATTACCAGGAATTTCAATCATACGGATATACTTTTAATGAACTTCCGCTCCTCAAAGTAGCTCCTACTTTAAATTAGAAATTTGGCATTCATAAA
The DNA here is from genome assembly GCA_947623515.1 of Neoascia interrupta. Lineage (NCBI taxonomy): Eukaryota > Metazoa > Arthropoda > Insecta > Diptera > Syrphidae > Neoascia > Neoascia interrupta. Next base: position 44,898,556 of record OX392462.1, on the reverse strand, counting down.
AGTTCAAAAGAATATTCTTCCCAAAAAAACACTCAAAATTTATTTCAGAATTCATTCCCAAAATAGAGATGTCAGCTGATTATTTTTTGAATAAAATAAGTATAATGCGGTCATTTAGAAAAGACGCGTAATATCAATTAAAATTCCTATTCGAAACGTTGCGCCCTAATGTCGTTTCGGTGTTACGACTCGAAAATTACGTATCAACTTTGTGTTAAGTATTAAGTCTAAAAGTTATGAGAGAGCGAATGACTCACCTAGGATGCATACTGATGGTCAATTTACTCTACAATCGAGCTCAAACTACATTTGGATGACGCATCTGATAGGGTGTGTGCGCGCTGGTAGTTTTTCTGATTCCCCAATCTCGATAAATTTCTTTAATGGTTAATTCTTCCAATTCATTGGGTCCGCATTTCGTAGGTGTTGATGGGATCGACAAACATCGCCCGAGCTCTATACCCTGTGTTCGATAATTGTTTTATCTGGCTGCCAGACAACCTTAATGGATGTAAACTAATAAAAGACCCCAAAAGGATGTTCCACTTGATTGCCTTCAGACACAAAAACATGAGAACAATTTATCATGAGATCGAATCTTGTTTGACTCTTGATGACATAAATTATGGTATGTTCAATTGGACTCAGAAAAAGGAGAGAAAGAACTCAGACCAACAAGTTTGTGTGGTCACTTTGAGGACTTACCGCCGTGTCTCTGCTCACCTATCTTGTATAATCCGAAGGGCGCGCTTCTACGAAGACAAATTGGGGATTTCGTTACGGAGACGGGCATGGAAATTTAGCACTTGGCTGCAGACATAGGTACTCAATCGGCTGTCTGCACGAGTGTTCATCCCATAAATGCAACATACCTGTGCTGAGCTGCACATCGAGGGCGAAAACAAAGTTTAAGAAGTCACTCAGCGTGAAGCGATTTGGGAATCTTTTAACGTGTTTAATGGAGGTGATGAAAAGCCAAAGAGGTCCATAATTACAATAACATCTGTGTTGTTTGTGAACACAACCTTTTATCACTGACAGCGGTGAACGCGCAACGTAAAAATAAAAGTGGAGTCACTTCAGCTTCGTGTGGGCAGACAGAGCATACTCATATGGGATTTAAGGCCAACACGTTCCTCGAGGAGCACTGAGATGCCTCGCTGAATGGCAACGTCTGATATCAAGTGTCTTGTTGCATTGCGAAAGGTAAGCATCACATGAGAAATCTGCTCTTAGAAATTCGCTGAAAGCAAGTAGTTTCTTCGTCGACGAAGATGTTCTCCTGTTGAATTACTCTAACGTCTCATGGTACATTTATCTTTCAAACACGAATGAATGATGCTGATAAATCGGCTTGCATTAGTAAGACGAAGGAGTGTATATCGGCCATCCTTTTTCAACGTTCAACAACTACTTCCAACGATCTGAGTCTGAGGTAGTTAATTAAGCAAGATAAGTACAGCAATTTCTGCCATCGGAATGCCCGTGTAATCGCATTTAGGACACTTTCTGCCACACTTTTTGCCATCCATACTCTTGATGACACAATCGAGTCCTTTTTCCCGCAATGCTGGCTTTCTATTAACTGTTTCTTTTTGAGGTTACAAATTCAAGTTCATTTCTCTTAGCAACAGCCAGTCCAAACTTGAATCCTTTTTTTGGTAGAAAGACCAAGTTTCACTTACTGCTGTCAAGGCCGATGGATGTGATACGTTTTAATCGTTCTTGCCGCAACGATATAATTTTGCATTCCAGCGACATCTATAAGGGAACACAGGTCAGCTTCATAACTTATAGATTTCCAGTATTGTAAAATTCCTGGAAAAAAGCTGAAAATTGTCTTGTCAATTTATTGGTGTCTAAAAAAACATCTACTAGATGTTTTCCAGTTGTTTTTCATCAGTCACTTTCCAAGTTTCAATAGTGGAAATCGGCCAGACATATTCATGCCTAAAGCTATAGCCTAAAGCTCTATAGATTCATATGGTCATACCTCTTCTAGGTTTACAACATGCTGTCGAACAACGAAAAACTCCTGAACAAAGGCATTTCGTTGGTTAAAATTTGGCGAACCCATTGACTTATGTAAATAAATGTCAACGTTAAAACTAAAAGGTCTGCAGTACTTAAACCCCTTCGCAAAAGATAAAAACAGCTCTAAGACACAATGAAATCCATTGTTGATAACAGCTTTCCCTAAGGATAAGCTCGTTAAATCAGTGATCACATATGAACAAGAAATTTCACCTTGTCCTCCAACCATTCCAAATAGAGTCCTATAGCTGTCTCTATAGTGTTTACAAGCAAATTGGATAAGGAAATTCTTTAGAATTCATCTTTTCGCCCGAGGTGTTTGCATATTCTTGTGAAGCATCCTTGCGAACACGCAAAAAAAGAAAACTTTTTTCGCTTGTTTTCCATCTTGTGCGACGATGACTTTTCTCAAGACTTTTTCTTTGGTCAAGTGTTCATATTTTCATGGCAGTAGTTTTGCTGCCGCTCCTATACTCGTGCAGAGAATTGCTTCCTATTTATTATGGGAATAAACTTTAGAAAATCTAAGGACATTATTACGGCAGCAGGGTGGCACAAAGAGTCATCGTAATGGGTCCCAGGTTCCCTTAATCCATTCCGGCACACACATACACTCGGGGAAACTTTTATGAAAGTATGCAAATCATATATGACTCGGGGGGAAATGATTTTCTTTTGATGACAGAGCTGGCCAACTCCGTTCGTGAAAAAAATTGAAGAAAACCTACCAAAAAGGCCCAAAGTCAAGGGTAAAAATGAGATAATCTTCCCTTTTAGCCGCTAATTTTGTGGTTGCTACAAATTGGACAATTTAAAAATATTTTCCTGTTTTTTCTTTGACCCAATATTAAAGTGTCTTAAAGTGGGTGGAAACACGAACGGGCTGACGAAAAACAAAAGTCGAGCAACATTTACACGATACCAAAGGATCAAAGTATGTCTTTGGTGCTTAATGGATAATTTCAAAGTGCATGTGTGTGCATTTTCTGCACATGTGGTTGTCAGGGTAAAAGCACCTCCAAGCCCCAACATGTGCACAAATGGTGTGTGGGGTATACGGTGTACGAACTACATTCAACCCACAAAATTTATTGCATGAGTGCATCCAACCACCGCTTGACCCAATTTGGCTCCTTAGAGAAGTCGCAATGTAGCACTGGCAGCCAACAGTGGCGCCAAATGAGCACAATGCAAATATATCCTTAGAAGGATTACTCTGGGCTTCGACACATTTACGTTCGAAGCTCAACACTGTCACAACCGCAGTGCAACTCTGTGTTGAATTATGGTCAACTATGGGGGTGCTGAGCAGAGACACAAGCGACTTGTATTGATTCAATGTTGTATCGGAATGTGGCTAAGAACAATAATCACGAGACTGGAGCATGAACACTTACAAATTAAGACGTTTGCTCTGGGTGCACACAAACACATGCTAGGGTGTCCTTGACTTCAATTTGATGTTGCTGTCAATGCGGTGAATTGTAAGTTGTACTTATTTCATGGTGACACTGAAGAATGAGGATGTATCCTAATGGGCAAATTAAATAGGGACAAAAGTGAATAACGACGAGGGGGTGTTGTGTGGAATCAACAGCCATATTATGTGAAAATAGGAAAAGAGAGAAAAAGGAGCAAATTCAAAAGTAGAACTTGAAGTGACTCTATGGCTTAAGGTACTTGGAGTAACTAGTAAATATTGCTGCTTTAAACAAACTTTGAATTAAGTCTTTTAAGGTTCTTGAGGACTTTTTGAACACTTTTGACAAGGATTAATACTGGGTCGTGCGTATACGGTACAAACTTAAAGGTCCCCATCTTAGAATGGTCCTCATCTTAGGATGGTGGCATTCTCCACATTTTGTACAACTTGAAAACAAAAACTGGTCCGGCTCTTCGACTTTTTCGTTTTGTGCTGAATAAAAAGAAACTTACAACAACGATTTTAACTTACGTATAATATAATAATGTAATGTCGATTCACGATGCGTCATCCTCATCATCATTTTGGGTGACCGCTAATCCTTAGAAGGGTCGCAGAGCGAGGGCGGCTAAATGGTCTTTCCATCGTTCCGATCTTCCGACACCAAATCAAAAGACACAGACGCGATCACGATGTGTTCGGTAAAATTTTTTAAAACATAAATAAACTGAGTTTGTTGGCTTTAAAAGTTGGAACACTGACACGACTGATTCATGCGTGCGGTTAGTTTTTTCCCGGAGTAGATTTCAGGTGATCCTGATAAATCTTATCTGCTCCGCAGACCAATCGCTTATTAGTTGTTAGACCAAAAAAAAAACTAAGTAGATTTTTCGAGCTCCTGGAAGGATATTTTGTGAGCGGCACAAAATGCCGTAAGTTCTGGCTCTCTTAAGCTAGCGAGCACACTTCAACGCCCGCACAACGGACCCAGCGGGTTCATTGTAGCTTTTTTGTAGCTTCATTGTTGCGCCAATCCCGAATTTGTAGCTTGACCCGGTTCCGAGAAAAACAAGATTTCGCTAGGTTTTAGATGAAATTTTGACCCGGTTTCTATTTTTCGGTAACCGGGTGACGACCCAGTATTGGAACTAGTAGGTTAATTGTAGCTTTTTTGTAGCTTTTTTATAACGCTTTATATAAGCTTGACCCGGTTCCGAGAAAAACACGATTACACTAGCTTCAGATAAAATTTTAACCCTATTCATTGATTTCTGTATCCGGGTTTCGACCCAGGATGGAACCCAGTGCGTTAACTGTAGCTTTTTTGTAGCTTTTTTGTTAATTTCATCGCGAATTTGTAGCTTGACCCAGTTCCGAGAAAAACAAGATTCCGCTAGGTTCAGATAAAATTTTCACCCGGTTCATTTTTTTGTTATGTTTTTTCGTTATGTTATGCTTGAAGATTATAAAACTATAAATGCAACCTTTCATCCACGACGCGTTTGATGAATCTCCGTAAACTTAACCCTTTTATGGTCAATGTACCCGGATCCCTAAACATGAACGATAGAACAATATACACATACACTGCCTTTTTTTTCAAATTTTACAATACAAACGCAATACGAAACTGCACATTTTTTTCCTCATATTAGTATCATAAAGGGTCCACCAAATAACTTTTTTTTTTGCTATAATGCTATAAAAAAAACTACGGAATATTTTCTCAAATCTTTACAAGGTGGGGGCAACATAATTATCCTTTTTTGTTCTCTTTCTATTGAAATTTGAAGAAATTTAGTTTTATCCTCTAAAAATATTAAAATTATTGACTGACGATGAAAAATCGATTACTTGTTGGAAAAATATAATAAATAAGCAAATGTCAGTATCTGCATACAGGTAGACCAACTACTATTATGCATTTGAGCACGTATTAGAAGTATTGAATTATTCCACTAATTTTCGCCTAAATAAAAGAGTGGTTAAATGCTTTTACCTGTAATTATTGACTTCAATTTTTGAAAAGCATCTTCGCATGTACTACATTTCAGAATGTTCTTATACATGCATTGAGAAACGCATTAACGGCTTTTCTAAATTTGGCAGATTTTTTTTTTGCAAAAAAATGGCAACCTTAATGACGAATGGAACTATATCGTCATTAAGGTTGCCATTTATATTTGCCATACTATACCTCCATTTATATATATATATATAACTCCATATATATATATAAATGGAGGTATATCTGCAAGGTGGTTTTGAATTGTAATGGAAAGGCCTTTAAACTTCTCAGCTTCTCTGATTGACAACCAAAACCCCCGAATAGCTTTTTCAGCTCGAATCACCTAGTTCTCTATAAATTTCATGTTCTCTACATATATCGATGCTGGGTTTCATGCTGGGTCGACACCTGCATGCCGAAAAAAATTAACCGGGTGAAAGTTTTATCTGAAAATAGCGGAATCTTGTTTTTCTCGGAACCGGGTCAAGCAACAGATTCGCGATGAACGTAACAAAAAAGCTACAATTAACGCACTGGGTTCTGAATGGGTTTAATATTTCATCTGAAGCTAGTCATAGAATCTTAGAGTCTTACCTTGAAGACAGAATCTTTCGCGTAAGGTACGAAAATGAGTACTCGGAATTCAAAGAGATAAATGCCGGTATCCCGCAAGAAAGCGTTCTCGGCCCAATATTATTTTTGCTTTATACAAGAGACATACCCCACGATGAGGGAACAATTTTAGCTACGTTCGCTGACGACACTGCTATTCTCGCTATTGATACGGCAGTTGAATTATCAACAGGGAAACTTCAGAGCGCTTTAGACAAAATATGCGGCTGGACGAAGAGCTGGCAAGACGCCCTTAACGAGACTAAGTTAACGCATGTTAACTTTACTTATAAAAAGATAAACAATAAACCTTTATTCATTAACTCTTTACAAATCCCGTACTCAAATGAAGCGAAATATCTTGGAATGGCTTTAGACGCAAAACTTAAATGGAAGCCGCACGTTAAAAAGAAACGCAACGAGCTCGAAATCAAGTTAAGAGAAATGAATTGTCTTATCGGAAGATTTTCGAAACTAAGCATTTATAACAAACTGCTTTTGTATAAGCAAGTGCTAAAACCATCTTGGACGTACGGTATACAACTATGGGGTTGTACTAAACCAAGCAATATATCTATTTTAGAAACTTTTCAAAATAAGACACTCAGAGCAATCGTTAATGCTCCATGGTACATAAGAAATAGCGATCTACACCGAGATCTAGGAATCGCAACCACGTCTGACGAGGTAACAAACTTTTCTCGCAAACTTAGTACTCGTCTTCGCGGACTTACGCGAATCTTACGCGCCGACTACAACGAATGAGACCGTTAGATCTAGCAACATAAGATGAAACCGCATAAATTGACGGTATTGTAGGTGCCTTCGTTGGAAGGCAGCCTTCCACACGCGATTACTACATAAGCTTGAACTACTTGTTAAGGAAACTTAGTCGTAGTCTGACGGAAAATGGGAGGTTTTTTAGTGAGTAAGAATCTCACACTACTATGAGCAGGCGCGGCCGGTCCTCGTAGTGCCTATGAAGGTTTTTCCTACCTCCGGAAAAAAAAATCTGAAGCTAGTGGAATCGTGTTTTTCTCGGAACCGGGTCAAGCTACAAATTTCTAATAGGCGTAACAAAAAAGCTACAAAAAAGCAACAATTAACCCACTAGTTCCAATACTGGGTCGTCACCCGGTTACCGAAAAATAGGAACCGGGTCAAAATTTCATCTGGAACCGGGTCAAGCTACAAATTCGGGATTAGCGTAACTATAAAGCTACAAAAAAGCTACAATTAACGTGTCCGCTGTGCGGGCGTTGAAGTGTGCTCGCTAGCTTCAGAGAGCCAGAAGTTCTGATTATATTTTATCATATCGGATGCTAGAAATTTATCATTCTCACGTTAGAAATCAAAGACAAAGACCAACACCCAGCCGACCTAGCTGAATTCCTGTAGAATAGGGCAAACAAATCAGAAGTAAAGCAGGAAACTTTGCCGAAGGACGCTAAAGTATGCGTTTAGGCACGCACTGTTACGACAAAGCTTAGGTTAGAAAAAAAAGGGTTGCTGACAGCCAAACTGTTACGTGTACAAATTAGGTATCAACCTATCGAAAAAAGCAAGGAATTGGAAGCAAAAAAAAAAAAACATAAAGGGCTTAACAACGGATGTGAAGGATCAAAACGAATGAATATAATAAAACTCGTGCAAAACTAAGAAGGGATGGAAAACAAAACAAAATGAAAAAAAAACCGAATGAAAGAAAACGCAGTTTTGTGAAAGAAAAAACAAAATTTTGGAATTACGGGTGAAGTGCAAAATCATTTTTATGCTCATGAGTCATAACTGTTGACGAAACAAGTTTAACCAGTTAAATGTGAAGTGCGCCACATCCCCCGCTGCGCCATATTCCACTAATTTAGCCCAGTTGGTGCTAGTCGTTTTTTTTGCTACCTATTGTCTCAACAAGTCGTGGAACTACTATACCACTCTTTGTGGACAGGGCAATTGACAAACGTTTAAGTGGAGCTTTTTTTAACCTGCTGCTGTCTATGAAGCTCTATTAAGCCGTTTTATTTTAACTCTTCGATCTTTTCTGGGGTTTATTCTTAATAATTTTAGCTACTTTTTCTTACACGAAAGATACACCGAAATGTGCACCGAACTATGCCCGCAATCAGACATTTTCCTATTTAAGCTTGGGGTGACTTGTGTCTTTCTGTACAAGATCTTACTGTTGGTGTTGACAGATCGATAATGCGGCAGCTTTGCTATATACCTAATGTAAATATTCCCTTATATCTTAGTTCCATAACATGCTTGCCTTTTCTGCAACAGGGTAAAAGTTCCAATACTCTGGCTTGGCATTTATATCTGCTTTTAAGAATTTCGACAGTAGACAGTATAGGTAGGTATTCTTGTGGATATATCGAGTTCTAAGGGCACAAATCTGCTTTAGTACCTGCTCTGATTCCATTTGACAGTCATGTACTGTCGTAGTTTTTCTTTTACGAAAAGATCTATTGGTACATGCTCAAGTATTGTCCCATTAATCCCAGGGCGACTTGACAGAAGAGACAAAACTGAATGTTGCTGTTGCATTATATCAGACACAATAAAACAAAATAGAATTCGAACAAAGTTTTTAACTTATGAGGACTTTTATCATGAGACTTGGTAAAAGTCTCCATAAGCTGGAAGCGTGTTTGATGTGTGTTAAATTTTACTTAAACAATGATTTTACTTTAACCTTTATAAGTTGTTACGTCGTCGTCAAAAGCGTTGGTTTCTTTTTTTAACGACCTGTTCAGACAGCAAAGTCGGGCATGCTTTGACGTTGCCTACAAGTCTTTATTTTTCCTAGGTCATTTACTTATCTAAAGGCCTTTTAAATGCATTGCTATACCCGCTTAAAGTACTCGAAAAGTTGGCAGTGTCCCAATTTTTAGGACGGTATGAACCATATCAAGACTCCTCTTCTATTTACATGTTTATTAGTATGCTAAATTGTTTGTGTCGTGCATTTCTGTATGCACTACCCAAACTTTGTTTTCATTCATCGAATAATTTTACTGCAGGACTACACTCCTGCTCTAGTTAAGTATTAAAGTTCCTCTTAGAATTTGAGCCTGCGGTAACTTTGTATTGTAAACCAATTTAAATCTCTTCTAGTTTAGGACCTTTTGGCACTGCTGCCTCACTGCTCTGGACTGGGCGCTGCCCGACAGCAACATAATAAATGCACTACCACCATAGAAGTGACACAAAATTGGAATAAAACGATTAAAATATACTAAAAATAAACTCTGCTGGCGCCAGTTTAAAAGTTTTTCCCATCACTAGCGCCTGCTGACACAATGATGAAGCCGTTGTAAACTAGACACACATCCCTTCCCTTGCAATGGAATAATCCTTTTTAAGCTCAACTGAGGAAAGTAATCAACATTTTGGCAACCATTCAAAGTCTCTGTCCCTTTCTTGGCAGTTTGGCTGCATCGCATGTCTCCAAAATATCTACAACTTTAATTCTGAATATGAAATTTTAATACAAAATTTACACCCACACGCATCTCAGTATATGTATTAAGGTACATAAAAAAAGAACTGCTCGGGATAATCTCGACTGTGTGGATGATTACGACACGTTACCCAGGGGCACAAAAATGAGTCGAGTCCTTTACACGCGGCGGAAATTTTATGGCTTATTACATGTATGTCCAATAAACCAATTGTCCCCCTCCGGCGGCATCGAAAAAAGAGGCAGTGCCCGCAACCGGAACCCCTTGCCATGCACCAGCGGCAAGAGGGAATCTTAAATGTTGGCGCCTATGGGAGGAATCCCTTCATCGTTCATTCAAAGTTCATGTTCACATAATGTCATTCAACTCCGCCTCCGCCGGAAACGAGTGGCAGAGTTTTTTAGGTCTAGAAATTTATATGCGCCTAAATTGCGATCATTCCCTGGTACCCGCAACATACTCGATGCTATGTTTGGGCGTTAGTACCCAGATAGCATCTCTGGAGTTGGAGTGTCGTCCTTTTAACGACACGGACGATGGGCGAACCAGTAAAACTGAGATTGGACAAAGTCGCGGCCGATCCCTTAAGCGTCCTGAGTGGGTGGGTAATGGTCGTTTCGTCTCGCTGTGTCAGTAGGTTGGTCGATTCCATGTGTAGAACTGCTCCAGCTTATGAGTTATATTTACATTTTATACATACACGTTTATGAATATTTTTGGAAACTCCTCTTGCAAAAGGATGTTCACCAGCAAAAGAATTTGCAATCGTAAAGTGCCCGGACTGTGGGTCATTTTGTTTTTTATTGTCCGGCAATAATATGTCGTACATATAAAAGACAACTTATTTCGAGTCAAAATCAAAAACTCATTCGTTTTTGTGTGTCCTTGCACTTTCAATCGTCCTATGTCTCCCAATATAGACGACACTTTCGAGAGAAAAAAAAAACAGCTTCTTTGTGGATGTAAATTCCCATGGCAGTGTCACTAAGTTTCTGTTCCAATTGTAACTATTCCATCCTCAGGGAAGGGACATCAGACGTTTGGGTTCGTAGGTAGCAATGTCAAGCTGCAAGTCAGTAGCATGAAAAATCGACAACAACGCAAAGTTTCTCTGGTGATTATTTTTGGATCCTGGCTGCTGCCACAAAAACCATTCAAGTAAAAACCGCACTTTGTAAAATATGGGGTGAAATGCATTTGTGTAATTCCGTAATTATTTTATCATTTCTCACCTATTTGTCCTTGTCGGTCTGTGTGCAGCATTCTGGTGGTGCTGGTGCGGTGTGGTTGGGTTCTTTCTGCGCTTAGCTAAACCACTGCATTTGACAGACGAGAGGAGATTCGGAATGGCTTTTACATTTTGCAATGCTGTGACATGGTTACGCAGAGGAGCCCAGAGATGGTTGAATAGTGACGTCTATCACACTGTGAGACTGGTTGATGCCAAAGGAGTGGAACGTATAAATTTGCTTAAATTGGACACTTGCAGTGAATAGGTAGGTAGGTACTATTCCCCTTTGCTCTTTACTCATCATCATCCATTTTTCCACTTTGTGATGGATTGACGGCGGTTGGGCTATTGGCTTTCGGGTGCCACTTGGTCTGTGTAGTTGGACTGGATTATTGCTTCGAGGAGCTATTTTATTTTTGTGGTGACATTACCATGGATACTTTATAGAATTTCAACCTTTTGAATGGGGTCAAAGGGTATTTTCGGAATAGGTACCCTTCAAAGAGATTTGTGATTAGATAGAAAGCTGTCTATGGGGAAAGAAATGTTAGTTTTTCGTTGTTAATTCGCTCATCCGACGAAGTATTTAATACTTATTTTATTGCGCCTCAGAGGTCCACACTGGCCTTATCTTAACCTTTTTCTAAATCAAATTGCTGCCCTGGGATAGCTGCTACGAAATGTAGCTGTTATTGTAAGTCTTGCTATCATTTCGCCAAAAAAGCTCGTAGGCTTATAATAAATGTTAAAAATAAATTCTAAGAAAGACAAAATGGTTAAATCGAGCCCCCCCCGAATGAAGGGGTCTTGTGATAGAAATTTAACCATCGGAACAATTTCAGACAGTTAAACAAGCAACTCTAGACAGTAACAAAAAATGTAAAAAAATTCTTTAGTCAAGCGGGAGTGCACAATTCTGCCATCAAATATCTGACTTAAGCAATAAAATTCTGCTTATTCTGCCATTTAAGCAAACTTTCCAGGTTTTTATGATTTTTTTTTGAAGGGTAGGTAGGGTTGGTTGCAGTTAATGTCCACCCCCCCATAAATATTTAACTGCGTTCCCTTATAAAAGTGCTCTCTGGAATTGGGTATTAATTTGGAAAGCAGAATTTTGTAAAAAGATTTTCGACACAACCAGAATTATGAGCCCAACCCAGCCAGGCTGATATATGACGGAACAAAAAACAATTGACACCCACCCAATCTGGATGTCCTTTTATGGAGCTATTTTATTACGTTTAAATAGAATTGGTGTTTTGATTAGGATACCATCTTTCTTACCAATTGTGGTTGTGATTGGGATGAGAAAGCCTTGGGTCGACCCCGTAGCTCGACAAATACAAGATCTATAGAAAATACCGCCTTTTCTTCTTTCTATATCTTGTAAAAACTCTCGACACATTTCCTGCTACATGTTGCGTTATATGTATGACCTCAAGCCAATTTATGACAATTATTCCAGATGCCAATTTTGCTTTCAACTTGGATGGAGTTTTTTAAATGCTAAAACACATCACGCGCCCGGACTTCAAAGCACGAGCCACTAATCTGTGAGTGCTGACCCTCAGGTTTGAGCCAACATTTAGCGCCGAAACTGAAATTTTATATAAAGAGCTAATATATAGGACATGTGAGACGTTTTGTAAGATCCTAACAACTGTAAGAATCGGCCTTTCTATTATTGTAGGGAATGGAACGGAGGCGAGTAGACTTTACCTGGACCTGGAACACAACTTACCTGGAAGTACAATTTTCTCTTTTGATTGGTAGGGCTTTTTTGGCGGGATTGTCAGATCTTTGCATAGAGGACCTGGGCATTTGAGAACACCCGAGTCAATGGTCTGGTAAGAAGGCACTATGCTGAGAACACATCTATTTCTGCTGCAAAAATAAGGTCACCAACATCTCAGCAGTCTACCTAAGCCATGTAGAATTCTATAAATTGTAAATGCAGCACTTTCATCAATTTCCATTTTGAGCAATCCTATCAAGATAGAAACTTCAATTAGACCATGCACTGAGGGTGCAAATGCTTCTGATGACAGATCTACGTGTGCAGCGTAAAGCGGTTTATGTGTGGTGTTTTTGGGTCGACCCGGTCTTCTGGCGTCTTGCGATACTGATAACAGAGCTTTAAATGTTCAACAAAGGAGATTTCATTGTAGTTGTCTAGTAATAATAATACTCGCTGACAAGTTCTCTACATTTTATTTTTGCCAGCAAATTCTACCCACCACTCAGAAGACACAACTTCTGGTACTACCATGCAGACAACGTTACTTAAACTTGCATGAGCTTCACTGATAAGTAGCTCAGAACATGTTAAGCATCCACCAAATCAGCCCCAGAAACTTGCTTCTTCTTGTTTTCCTTAACTTAACAAGATAATAGCGCGGCGTTTCCCTACTTCACCCAGCAGCCTTTCTACTTAACATACTTAGTTAAGGTGGCGCTACAGTCTGTGGTGGACCTGGACCTCAGCCTCTGTCTCTAGCTAGCCGTCTCCAGTTTCGCACGCGAAGTTGGCTAAGGTCCCCTTCCACTTGCATGCGCCACCTGAGTCTCGGTGCTCCTCTACTGTGCCGTCCCTGCGAGGTTGATTCGAAGATTTTCCGGGCCGGGGCGTTGGTGTCCATTCGCTCTAGATGACCCAGCCATCGTAGACGTTGTGTTTTGACTCTTCTGGCTAGGTCGGTGTCGCTGTACAGCCCGTACAGTTCAAAGTTATATCTCCTCCTCCACTTTCCGTGTACGTAGACGGGTCCGTTAATCGTCCGAAGAATTTTCCTCTCGAAGCAGCCTTAAGTGTTTTCATCCGCCTTTGACAGGGTCCATGCTTCTACACCGTAAAGCAGGACTGGGATGATGAGGGCCATATACATGGACACTTTAGTTGCTCGAGAGAGGGCTTTGCTACTCAATTGCCTTCTTAGCCCAAAGGAACAGCAATTGGCAAGAGTTATCCTTCGTTTGATTTCAGCGCTGGTGTCATTGTCTGAATTGATAGCGGATGGAAGGTAGACAAAGTCCCTAACTATCTATTGGGTATCTTTTCTTGATGACAGCATGCAATTGGTTTTGCCCTCGGTGACTGCTAAACCCATATACGCCGCTTCCGTCCAAATACTCAATACGGCTTCACTGACATCGCGCTTTGTTCTTCCGATTATGTCAAAGTCGTCTTCGTATGCGAGTAGTGTTCGCGGAGGAGTTCTGCACAATTCTCTCAAGTATGATGTTAAAGAAGTCGACAGCGCGTCGCCTTGTCTAAATTCTTTTTTGACATCAAAGAGGTCGGTGAGGTCTTTGCCGACCTAGACGGAACAGCGTGAATTTTCCATCATCATCCTCGATTTCGTCATCGTCATCGACGATTGACGCTATACATAGCTCGTCTCTATAGACGCTGTCATACGCGGCCTTGAAATCGATGAAAAAGTGGTGTGTATCAATTTGGAATTCCTGGGTTTTCTCCAAGATCTGCCGTAGTGTGAATGTTTGATCGATGGTGGACTTTCCTGGCCTAAAGCCACACTGATATGTGCCTATCAGATTGTTGACAAATGGCTTCAGGCGTTCACACAGTACAGCAGAAAAGATGTAGTTGGAACAACTCAGAGGGTCTCCTTTCTTCAGGATCGGGCAAATAATGCTGAGGTTCCATTCGTCGGCCATGCTCTCTTCCGACCATATCTTACAGATGAGCTGGTGCATGCTCCTAACCAGCTCACTGCCCAGCAGATCTGAAAAGTTCGGCTACTTGGCTGTCTGCTTCGGCTGCTTTGTTGCACTTGAGCTTGAGACACAGCTACTTTCACTTCCTCCATGTTGGGTGGGCGGTATCGTTCGTATGCTTCGTCGGTAACGTCTTCGCCCGGGTTGAATGGTTCGTTCTGCCTGACAGCAGTATTTGGATCGTCTTCGTCGCTATAAGTCTGCAGACGTGGTCTTTCCAAATCCTCAGCACCGACTGCGATTCTACTATATGATGTTCCCTTGATGGTCCTTACAGGCTTTATATCCTTACAAATTTATACCCTTGGCAGGATCTTTTGATCCTCTGATTTAAAACTTTCTAACCTCATTCCTGTTGTAACATCTTTCTATCTCCTCAACTGCGCGCTTCTCGTGCTCTCTATTTTTGACGCTCGCGCTTTGTGACGCTCGCGAGCAGCTCTAGTTCTTCTGTACAGAGCCGCTTTGTATGCTTCCTGTTTAGCTACATGTGCTTGCCGACATGTATCGTCAAACCTGAGGTTTCGCTGTGGTGCCCGTGTGATAACCAACACTTCAGAGGCGGCGTCTCTGAAGGCATTTTGGCAATATTGCCACTGGCTATAAATACTTGATGTTGGCTGCATAGGACTTCTTAGGAGGCTTTGAGAGACTCGTTTGGAGAAGGACCTGGCGATCTCATGCGATTGTAGTCGGCCGACGTCAAACTTCCCCACAGTATTTCGATTACTTGGCGTTGGTCGGGATATCCGCAGCTGTACCTTGGCTACAACAAGGTGATCCGAGTCAATGTTGGCTCCTCGGAAAGTTCGGACATCCATGATACTGGAGGAGTGCCTTGATTCGATCCCTTCTACTAAGCCAATCCCTTCTACTAATAAAGGTAATTATTGTGCAACTGGATTGTCTTTAGTAGTTATGAAGTCACAAGTTAAAGAACTTTCATACATAAAAACAATGAACCATTGTTTGATGAACCATTGCACTTGTGAAGACAAGTGCCACATTCAATGTGTCATTGTTACCATCATTCCAAAACCGCCACTCAAACGCATGCAATCAAAAAAGTGAGAGGAAATTCTAAAACCCCTAAACGAAGACTTTGCACTCGCAGATTTGCAAGTTTGTAGATGCTAAGGATCCACCACGTATTCGAGTAAAATCTTTGATGCCGAAGGACTTTCCAAAAGCACAGCGGAGAAAAGAAAAGAACTTAACTTATAATTCGTTAAAGCGAAAAGTTTTAACTTTAACAGCTTTGCTGACGATAAGTGCGATAAGCACTCCAAGAATATGAAAAATGCATTAGAGGAGCCAGTTAGCATCAACCATACCAAGTTTCCTTGCTACTTTGGCGTTCTCGTATTTCCAAACGGATTTGCGTTTCGGAAAACTTCTTTCCGAAGGATTTCAATATTTCGCACAGTGGCAATATGGCAATCCCACCACCCAATGTGCCAGTCTGTAAAGACCATAAGTGTTGAAAAAAAAAAGTTCGTGGTGATTCTAATCGAGATAATCCACAAATAACATTGTCCATTGAGCATTAAACGAGGAGTTATGTGGTGAGGTTACAGCTCTGCACTGTGCGTCCAGACACTCGCAGTGTATTTCGTTGACGATTGACTAACTGTTAATGAACTTTGACAAAGTTCTTCTGGCTGCTGGTTAAAGGCAAATAGATCGGATTAAACGGACAGGCTTATGTTATTCTTTTCTGGCAGACACACCGGAAAACGCTCAGTTTAATGTTATCCAATTAGTTTTGGCTACTATGCCACGGGAGCGCTTGGAAAGCTTCTGCTACCAACCTTCCCCTCCCACAAGGAATAAACTTATATCGCAGGGCATTAAAATATTTACCTCGACACTTGTGGAACAGTGCAAGGAATATAGTTTGTCGACATCCTTTAGTAAGGGAGGCTCTGGTTTTTCTCTTGTTTTTGCCCGCGTCAGGTTTGGGTAAATGCTTTACACACTCAACCTTACTAGTTCAGTGGAAAAACGAGCCTTGCGAAGGAAATCCTGACAAATATAGTCCTTTTCCCGGTTGAAACTTAATTTTTTCAAAAACTTGGAGTGAATTCATTGGTCTTGCTATTGCTCAGTGTGTAGGATTCCTTTTTGGTATTCTTCTTTCTGCTGTTGTTATCTTGTTTGTTAAGGCCATCACTATCATCACCAGGTATATTGAGCCGCCCTCTGAAGTACGGGTATAAGTCTCCCTTCTCTGATATTACGTGTGCGGGAGTCAGTATCAGGAAAACAGAAGAGGATTGTGCCAGATAATCCAGGTGGAAACGTGATTAAGTTTAAAAGAAGGAAGTACTAAGAAGGAAGTTTGTGAGCAAGTTCCATGCCAATATCCTGTACACACACATATGGAAAACAAACTCACGCTTACTGCCGAAAAGCTGACTCTGCTGACGAACTGAAACTGGATTAGTGGCACCACATCTGAATAAAGTTCACAAATTGGACCAGGAGAGATTTGTAGGCGACGTGAATTTTGATCGATTGTTGGAAATCGGTCTCTGTGCATTTGGTATTCGCCCTGTGATGCATATCCCGCCCTGAGCATAATTAACAAAATTTGTAATTTATTTGATCTGCAATCGAATTAGATTTGACACGATTTGCTTTATTCTTGTTCAATTGAATTAAAGGGTTTCTTTTGAGCTTGATTACGAGCATAGTGCCTGCTAACAAAGGGCACCTGGAAAATTTGCTTTGTTCTACTCCATGTGCATGAGCTGATCAGGATTGAAGGGTATTTCGTAGGCTAATTTTACATCGCACTCCCTGGAAAAGGGATTGTTTGCTTTTTTATCTACCTCTCACCATTGTGTCTTAAGGTGTCCTGTTCAAAGCACCATGCTTCACAATTCGATGAATGCAATAATGAATGTAACTTGTCTCATATCAGAAGCAAATTGCTACCTCATACTTTTGAGAAATTGTTTCGGAAATCACGCTGCCATGCCAGAGTGATTATGGGAAATGTAGATGAATGCGAGGTAGTTGTTCAAAATGTTCTTTCATGTTGCCCGAATGGAACGGAATTGCACTGATAGGGTACATACCCGTCAATGATGAATCAATCTCAGTTTCCTTGGCCAACCCCCAGTCCTACCTTACACCCCTTTTCTGTTTTTCCTTCGGATTCCACTTCGATTAAGGAGCAGTCCTGTTTGGCAGCGCTGCTCTGTCGGCTTAAATTAATGATGTATTAAACCGAATCTAAAGGAGTTTTGCTGCGCGCTGTGTATAGCAATTCTGTATCCAGACCTATACATACCTTCAAGTAGAGATAAATTTTAACTCATTGCTCTCCATTCAAATGAATGAAAAATAGGGAATATATCTGTTGTTGAGTAGATTTTTTTATAGGTTCCTTCCTTCGTATAGTCGTCATCATCCTTGGTGGTGAGTCCTACTTTGCTCGTCCTCTCACATTGTCAAGGACGAGATTGAAAATGATTTTGCGAATAGTACTCACGTTCTTTAGCCACTACCACAACTACTAACGGACGTAGGAAAAAAATAAGCTGTAGGTAACAACAATAATTGTGGGATGAAAAGACTCCCCCAAAATGGGAAAACGGAAAGTACTAGTTGAAGACATTTAATTTTTATAAATCTCTCACGATAAATCAGAAAAACTTAATGAATGGGAGCGCTGCGCTTTTAAAAAGTGTCTTTATATCTCGCATCTTTGTGTTGTGTAGAATTTTTTTTTGTCGTTTTCCCCTGTGGTTGCATTATGTGAATGTTAATATTCTAATTAGAAACGAAATGGTTGAATTGAGAGACTTGTGCAATGGATTCGTTTAAAAATACGTCCAACGTCCAGAGGAACCCGTTGAGTGGAAAGAAAGAATCGATTCGATCAGCGTGTCAATACGTAAATGATAAATCAATCTGCAGGAGTCTGCAACTAAAGGTTTTATTTTGAAGGACCTTTTGTGGAAGATTTTGCATAACACGTTTACTTAATGATATTGGCTCACTTATATGCTTACTTTTTATACCCGACTGAGGGTATATTAATTTTATTGCATAGTTTGTATAGCAGTGAATTAATCATCGTAGACCCCTGAGACCTTTTAAAAATATGATCCAGGCCGACGGGTGAGTCGAATAATCCATGTCCATCTGTCCGTCCGTCCGTCCGTCTGTATGCGTGAATGTTTTGGTCTTCAAAATCAAGCTAGAGAGCTTAAACTTGGTACGAGGCTTGGTTCTTCTGTTGAAATTGGCTTGATCCGTCAACGGCCACGCCCACTACTGGCTTCAGTCCCTGGAGACAACCCCTATTTCACATTTTCTTTCAAAAAGCCTTTTGGTTAAGTTAATCAAGGCGTAGGAACTCAAATTTTGGTACTGGGCCAATGCTAGGCTCAGGACCTTTAAATTAAAATTGGACCGGAATTGCACCTTTTAACATGTTAGATCTTTAAAAATCCGATTTCTCGGAAAGTTGACTCCAAATCTAAAAAAACTCTATGACAAATATGAAAGATATTACTATTTGCTAAGTTTGTTACATAGATAGTTTTTAGCTCCGCCTACTTTTAAGGGGCGTTTTTAGGAAAACTCTGCTTCTTTCTGAAATAATTTTTGCTTTTGCCGTGTTTTCTCATGATTCTAACGAAATGACAATAACTAATTGGTTTTAACTTTAAGCCCATGCCCACTTTTGGGGGCGTGGCCTATGCAAATAATATATGAATTCAGGCCCAGAAACTTTAAGATTTGGTGTTACACGGGTATACAGAAGTTTGTCACAGACGAACTCTTGCACTTACTCACTTGTTATACCCTTTTCAACAGGAATGGGGTATATTAAGTTTGATACAGACAAAAATGTAACATAGAGAAATAAGAACGATAGACCAAGACCTTCTGAGTCGAATGAGCCATGTCCGTCCGTCTGTCCGTCCGTATGTCACCAATTTTCAGGCCTTAAATTTTTAGCTAGCAAGCTAAAATTTTGTACGTAAGCTCTCTGTCATCCGAAGCAATACAAGTGTTAAAATGTTTTAGATCCGTCCACAGACACGCCCACAATCGGTCAAAATGTGCAACAACCTCCGGTGCTTACAAGACTGTAAGACGTCGTGGAAAGCTAAAATTTATTATTTAGCATCTTCTAATGATTACAAGTCATAAAAAATAAAAATAAAGTCCGCAGACCGCCCCTTGTAGGCGTGGAATCGATCGAAAGTATAATTTTTCACATGCAACTTATTCAATGTTTTCGTTCCAAATTGAAAAAATTTTTCCTAATGTATTATGTAGAAAGCACTTTTTTTAAATTTCTTTCATACAGTTTTAGGCCACGCCTACATTTGGAGGCAGAATTTTTAAGAAAAACCTCAAATTTTGCAGAAAATATGGATTTCGACTACCTTTTAGCCTTACTTAAGTAAGAATAAGAAATAAAGTTTAGCACATTAGCTTCACCGGGTTCTATACTATATTTCGTTGCTTCAAAGTTTTGGGCCACGCCCATGTTTGGATGTTGATGTTATGAAATTCTTGAATTTTACCCAAAAAATTACATATTTGGCATCGAGTTAAAGAGTAATTGTTCAAATGCAACTTATTCAATATTTTTGTTCCAGATCGAAAAAATTTTACTTAATATGTTATGTAGAAAATACTCTACATTTTGTTCATACAAAGTTTTGGGCCACGCCCACATTTAGAGGCAGAATTCCATAAAACCCTATAAATTTCCAGAAAAACATGGATTTCGACTGCTGTTTAGCTTTACTACGTATAGAATAAGAAATAAAATTTACCGCATAAAGAACACCGGATACTATTTCAGATTTCGTTCATACAAAGTTTTCGGCCACGCCCACCTGTAGAGGTCAATTTCACAAAATTATTGAATTTAAACCAAAAAATTACAGTTTTGCGTACATTTTAGCCGCAAACTTGGATATTTCTCTGCTAATATTGATTGTCGGTTAAAGAGGTTGGACATGCCACGCCACTTTTTTAAAAAGAAAGTGAACAAAAACTTAAAAGGAATGTTTTTTCGTCTATTTAAAATGATGGTTTTTATAGATAGATATAATTTAATGAACTTTTGGTTGTTTTCTTTTTTGTTTATTTATTAACAAAATTTTTTTTTATTGGTTGTGTTTATTTTTTTCTTCTTATTTTTCTTATCTTATTACAACTTATTTTTTTATTTTCTTTTTGTTTTTTATTAATTTAAATATATTTTATGAATCCAAGTAATAAATATACTGACTGAAGAATCTCCGACAAAGATTGTTCTTGACTTCTGTCAAAAAATCAACAAAATTATGATCATTGAATGAAAGTTTTTGACAGCCAACATCTGCACCATATTTTGTCTCACCCTTATTCAATGCATGGCTTTAATGTCAAACAACTCAACAACAAAAACAACTTTTTTCTATTTAGTCCAACTAGTTGTCACTTTGACGTTTTTTTTTGGACTAGGTACTACAATACGTTTCGCTTTGAAAGCTTCTCGGGGTCCACATTTACAAACAGAACCTAGGTATTTTCTGATTCTGATATCCAGTGATAACTGGGACAAGCCACTCAATTTGCTTTTATGCAAAATACCAACAATCCTTCTCTGTCACATTCATACGAACTCTCAACTTGGAACCAATGCTTCTTGCTTTAAGAATATTATTTATGACAAATAAGGGAAATGAAGCACATTTAATCAAATTATAGAAAAGTTGGCTATACTGAACTTGTTTCTACCTCACTTAAATAAATTTGCTATTATAAAAAAATGCCTCGTGACAAGTACCTAGATATAAAGCCATATAGGTCACATGGATGAATATTTTTTTCAAGCATTCAGTTGCAGTTATCTAAAAGCAAATACATGTACAAATAAAAAAAAAATTTATTGCGATTGCTTAAAAGCTATGAAAATATTTTTTTTTTGTAGGTTGATGGGCCTAGAGGAGTTAAAATTCGATTATGTTGACTGACAACTTTTAAATCAAACTTGCCATTCAGCGGAAGATTTTGAGTTTATACTTTTTCCTCTTTTATATAAAAAAGTATTTTAAATATGTATATTTTTGGCAATTTTTTTCATAATATCCTATTTCAAGAAAAAACACTTAAGTTTCTGCTGAATTGGAAGAAATTGTGTCAAATAATACATTGCTCGTCAGTAGATTAGACGCAGTCATTTTTAAAAATTTAACTCAATATTTCTCCCATAACATGATGGATTAGAAAAAACTGACTATGGTAAATGATAGACTACTTTTAGACAGATTTAGCTAACGATACTTTGAAGACAAATTGAAAATTGAGTAAAGAGTATGCGGCAAAAAAACGCGTCATTAGATTAGACGCAGTGAGCAAATCAATGTTGTTTGTGTAGTGAATGCGTTTATTTTTTGTTTAAACGGCACATTTTATAAATTTTTATTGTCCTAGATTGAGTTTTAATAAAATGGACAAAAAGAGATATTTGTATTATATATCTTCAAAGCAAGAAACAATTGTAATTGCTTTGAAGCTCTTTCATGCCCAAAAAATACAGCGTAGTGATCATTGTGTACGCAATTATCCAGGAAACACGTCACGTCGTCTTACGCAAAATAATATAAAGGAAAGATAGCTTCTGTCTTAACACCTTGCGAAACGCGAATTATCCTCACAATAGCGTCAAATTCACCGCTATCAACACCCCAAAATTAGAGTTAAAGCTAATGGTAATGGCAACTTATCCACTATTACCCGAAAAAGTAAACGTGCGAAACACTTAAAGCGTCTGAAACCTAGAAAAAAACTAAATAACGCACGGAGGAAGTAACACTTGAGTTTCGCGAAAGATCACATGACCTGGGATGTGCAAAGTGGAATAAGCACAAATGATTGGCGGAGGGTTATTTTTTCCAGCGAAAAAAAGATGGTTATAATTATTACTTCCATGACCTGAGAAAAGAGGAGCGGTTTCTAGGCCGTCGGAGGCGTCATGATGTGGGGTTCAATTTCATTTTATGGCGCTATAGAGTTGGTACTTCTGAATACTAAAATGACTGGAAACAACTACAAAGTCTTGCTGGAAACAGTATTTCCCAAAACTTACGTGCTTTTTTAGACCAATTCCATGGATTTTTCAGTAGGACAACGCCCCCATACACACAGCCCGAGTCGTAAAATCTTTCATTTTGACCCAAAACGTTCACTTGCTGCCTTGGCCATCGTATGCCCCGGACCTTAACATAATAGAAAATGTGTGGGGCTGGCTTACACGTAAGGTGTATGAGGGAGGAAAGCAAAACGATGACAAGGAAGCGCTAATTAATGCAATCAAGTTAGCCTGGAGTGAAATTTCGCGGACTACCTGGAATCGCTGTATAAATCGTTAAAGGATAGAGTTTTTGAAGTTATTTTAAAGGCTGGTGGCAGCACACACTACTAAGATTCTAATACCACCTAAAATAAATATTAAAATAAAAATAGCTGCATATTTTTTGCTTTTATTTCATGTGGGTCTATTCTAATGAGGCGTTTTTTCGCATATTTTTTTACTCATTTTACAATTTGCAGTTTGTATCCCTTAGCTAAATGTGACGTGTCTGACGTGTATTTTATATTTTGTTGTTTACATCATAGTCTATCTTTTACCATAGACAGTTTTTTCTAATCCATCATGTTATGGGAGAAATATCGAGTTTACTTTTCAAAAATGACTGCGTCTAATCTAATGACGAGTAGTGCATTTATTTTCTGTATTTTATTAGTCTATTATGTAACGTCGTCCATTTCCCCCTATTAAGCCAACGTCTTTTTTCTTTTTGCAGGCAAGTGAAGGAAGGCAATTTTGCCCCAAATCTATCTCTGAAGCTGCTTCCCTGTTCTGTGTGCACATAATGCACAAATTATGCACAAATTTTCAAAATTATTGTTCAAGTTGATAAAATGTATCAAACGAAACCGAATCAACTATCCAAAATCCTCCGTTGGCAACTCTAAGTCGAGCACTTTTTTGCTGTCATTCTGTTCTATCATTCAATGACAGATAAATAAATTCAAATATTTTCGTGCAGTGAGTGGATTTCGTGGTCTCAAAAAAATTATGTGTTTGAATATTGTTTGAAAGTGCGATTTCAAACCAAGAAAATTTGTAAAATGCATTTTGAAAGAATGTAGCTGTTCCGAAATTGTGTCTTCGATAAAGTTGCCTCAAAATATGATCGTTAAATTCGGGGTAAGTAAGTACCTATGTACCTTATATCCTCTGTGCTGAAATTTTTTATAATTTACCACTGAATAATGCGATAAGAGATTGGTCTAGAAATATTTAACAGTTCCTAAAGCTGTTACAAGGATTGCTTTCTTTGCCTAAAGGCTTTTATTAGATTGAAAAAAGATGGTCGTAAACACCGGTTTGTTGTAGGACTTGTGAAGTTATTTCTTTTTTTGTCGGCAAGGTGGGCAGAGATAGAAGAGTCGATGACGTTTCTTGTTTTTAGTATCCTTTGAAACTCATACTTAAAAAGATTTTAAAAGTTTTCTTTATATATTTTAAAGCAGTTTTTCTAAAAAAAATGCCTTAAAAAATCTTACTACAGACATGGTCAGGATGTAACTATGTTGCTGCAGCTGTAGTCTTATAGATACCTGACCTACTTTTATTAAGAGCTTACCCTCACCCTATTTCTAAAATGCTGGTTCCAAAAAAGCACGATGAGTAACAGTTCTGGGTTTCGTAAGGCCCCTTAACTCTCCAAAGGAAATAAAAAAGTTATTATACCGAAGCCTGAGTATAGAAACTAGATTTTTTTTTAAAAAATATTTCTTTTAAAGCTTAATGCTTGCTATATTTTTTGGAGGTTTTTTAAGTTTCTATATTTAGATCGCGGTAAAATATTAAGTTTTTTCTCTATAACTTGAAAGTGTGAAAATTGAAGATAGGGCTAGGGGCAGAACGGTTTAAGCATTTTGACCCGAATATCGGCCTATTATAGTCATAAAAGCTTTTAAAGACTCACCACAAGCGCTGGTGGCAGTGGGTTAATAATAGAAAGCCCAGTTTAAGGTAGGCACTATGCCCCAAGGTCTCCAGTCCAAAAGCTGTTAACTTTTGCTCTAATTCAACATAAAATCAATTTTCTGACTTCCTTAAAAATCTACCCAAATTATTTTCTCAATTTGTTTCCAAAGTATTCCTCCAAAGTAGGCCGGCCCTCCAGGACGCTTTCCACATAGAAACCAAAGCTTCAAGGCAGAAATGCACAACTGGCCGTCAAATCAGCTCAATTAGCAACAATTCATCCCTTTCAAGCGAATCCAACTCACTTCAACTACCGTAAGATCCTTTCATTCCATTCGCCAACTATTGCCGAAGGCCAGCGACAAGTCAAATTAGTTCCCCCCTGTCAATGTTTATTTATGTAAATTCAATCCTCTCGAGCGACAAAATTTTGCCGAGTTTGGTCTGCGCCGCTCTAAGTGGCACAGTATACACGTCCCTTTATTATTCAATCGCAACGGCATTAATCAAACGTCTCAACAAGTTAATTAGGATCTTCCGCTATTACGATTGGAATCTATGCAAATTTAGCAATATCCAGCCCAGAGGCCAGGCCTCATGCACGTTGCCCTTTTCAGATTTTCATCGAAGTCTGCTGCAGCCAGCTAGGAAGATTTGTATTGTTCGTTGTCAATTATTGTCAGTTTACTTGATTAATTGGGCTCATTTGGCTGTCCAATACTGAGAAACCCTACACAGCCACAGATGGCGCGGTCGTTCTCTTCATGCAGATGATCCTTTAGGGGGTTTTTTTTTGGCTCAACTCAAAAAGTTAAAAACACTTGATGTTTTATAAAGGCAGACAAATTGCACAAGCAGAAGCAAGTATTTTTTGTTTCCTGCATACTTATTGCTTAAGCTAGGAATCCTGGCATCATCCCAAAGCACCCATTTTAATATTTAACATTACAAAGTCACAATTTCACTTCCCAATGGAAAGTTAACTGATCATCATGTATTTGGTGCAATTGTTTTAGACAAATAACAAAAAAAAGTCTGAGAGGATTTCTTCCTTCCACACGATACGAAGTGGAAACAAGGACGAATCTGCCACCCATCTCATGCTGAACATGGCAACTTGGCAAGTGAACACGGATCCATATCCTATCCATACATAGTCCGTCTATTACGTACTCTACTCATACTCTGTGCTGCTAATGTTATTATAAAAAGGATATAAACTTGGCACACACAGTTGTGAAATTGTCCGCAGAGTATGACGACGCCCCGCTATGACATCGCTATAAAAAGGACTCGACGTCGAGTTTATACGATGGTTTGGGTAGTTCCTCCGCCTTGTCCCAAAATGAACGATATGGTGGTGCCACTATGTCTTCTGCCAGATAGATAGATGCTTTTTTTATTACATATTTTGAAGCATAGGAAGCTGTCGACGTATAGCTTAATGTTTGAGTTGAAGTTCGGTTAAAGGACGTTTGGTAAAGATTTACCGCGGGGATATTGATTCGGATGCTATATTAAAGGAATTTCATTCGTATGCAACCGGGCTGCGATTGTAGGACAATGGATGGTGGTTTTTCTTCCAAAAGCTTCAAAAAAGTGATAACACAGAAACTTACGGGTTGGAGACATCCTTTTGTTGTGTCTAGAGGAGCATTTTTGATTTTATAATCGTCGTGTGTGGTTGAAAAGTAGATTGGCCCTTTTGCAATTTGTCTCAAGGTCGAACAAGTGTGGATACAGAAGATGAGCTGTTGTCGCAGACGTCGACGTGTCGATTTTCTATGTCTGGTTAAAGGCCAGCCGGATAGTTATTAATTGTTCGAAATTCCCTGCAAGACCATTGATTACCAAACGAGGACATTCAAGTCATATGCATTTTTTTTTTATTCAAACAAGTGAAAGCAAGGTTGTTGCGCTCGCCATTTCTAAAGCATTTGACAGAGTCTAGCACCAGGCTCTCTTGTCGAAAATGCGTGCATTTCGAATCGATGTGTCTTTTATTCATTGGATTAGAAATATCCTTTTGAACCAATCAATCCAAGTGGTTTTGGACGGTTTCAAGTCTGATGCCCATCATATTAATGCTGGTGTTCCCCAGGGCTCAGTTTTATCTCCAACACTCTTTTTGATCTTTTAAATGATCTCTTGTCTGCAACATCTAATCCAATTCATTCTTTTGCTGATGACAGTAATCTTAGTTTTTCATATTCATTTCCTTGCAAACGCCCCAGTCCTTCGAACGTCGAAAGGGAACGGTTAAGTATGTTGAACTCATTAAATTCCGACTTAAACAGCATATCAACATGGGGGCTTTTAAACAGAGTGGAATAGAATGCATCCAAAACGCAATGCTGTTTACTGTCATCCAAGCTGAATAGAAATCTTCAGCCGTTATCCATGAACGGCACTTGCATCACTGAAACCGAAAAGCTTTCCATCCTCGGTATGTGTGTTAATCAAAACTTACGTTGGAATGACCACATATTCGAGAACGCAGCGAAATGCTTGGGATTCCTTACTCGATGCAAAAAATACTTTAGACCTTCTGATCTGGCTGTCATCTATAAATCGTTCATACGACCAAAACTGGAGTATAACTCTCATGCCTCGGCAGGAGCTCCTTAGACAAATTTACACCTACTCGATCGGATACAAAAAGGAGCATTGAAATTCATAGGAGACTCAAACATTGCGAAGTCAATCGACTCCTTGCAACATTGTCGCAATGTCTCTTGTCTTTCATTGTTTTATCGTTTCTTCCATAAAGAGTGCTCCAGTGAAATAGCCAGTTGCATTCCACGAAAGAATTCAACTGTAATACTCGCGTAAGAAGGCATGCTCGTCAGTACACCCTTGAGCCCAATCTCAGACGAATGGATGTGGAACAGGCTTTCGAAGGAGGTTTTTCCTCGTCACTACAGTCCACAACAGTTCAAAACCAAAGTGCATCAGTTCCTCTCTTCTTTTTCCTCTGATCTTTTCCATTCGCGTTATGTTGACGCTACTATAAGGGTAGCCATAACCCCTTGAATGCGGATGAATTATAAAATAAAAATAAAAAAAAAACAAGTGAGGTTTCGTCCACAGTACTCATATACACCTCAAAATACTAAGCTTACTGCATACAATAATAGTTTTGCGCATTTTTGGCCACATCGCATTCTTCCCCTCTTAGTTTTGTTCGTTTTGGCAGGTCGCTTCATTTTGTGGCAACGATGTAGACAAACAACATGGACAACTTTCATTTTGATGCGACTGATCCTCGATGGATTCGAAAACGAAAAAGGCGTAACTATTTACAGGACATTTACCATGCCACTCGCAATTTTTCTTCTATGCTTCTGGTCCTTTTGTGAATATCGTTGATTCTTACTCTGAGAACCACCACGAACGTAGCCTCTTCGCTTTTACGATTTTCAATAGGGAATCCGAATTTTAGGTCACTGACAGGAGAACACAATTTTGACCGATAGTCGCGGTGTAGGAATGTAATCTGTATCTTCTGTAGTCTGCTTGATGTACATGCTTCCTAGTTTTGTCCCTGATTGGAATGTTATTCCATGGGCACACTGAACCTGCACACCCAGTGTTCCACTAATTGAGTTGACATTGGTTTTAGCTAGGTTTTCGTTTATGTTTTTACATCAAGAGTGTGCATTTCACTCCTCAAGAATTCAAGTAGGTACAATATCCACGCAAAATGCTGGGAAAAGTTTCACTCCTTAGCCTAGCAACAGCTTCTATCTTGACTCCATGAAAACTCTTTGCGCAAGCGTTATGTTAGCATCTCATAAAAGTCCTTGGTCATAAACGGGAGCGCATTACACAATATAAAAATCTTTAAAAAATATTCACGGGGATATTATGGGTGTAAGTGGAAAGTAAGTCAACGTTATAAGCTACCTTTTCGCGAAGGAAGAGGCCAAATATTTGAAAATTATCATCGTCTTTAAAATACTAGACCATTTAATTAACAACTCGTAAAACAACTCGTGACGTATTGTCTCAAAACAAAACCTTTTTTGCAAGGCCGGATACAAACTGCGGTATACCATTATACGTGCCTAGAGCTAGATACACTCAAAGACTATCCCCGTTCCAAACTAACGAACTTGGAACACATGGAATCGAAACCCAACATAAGGTATGTGCCGACATTAATACCAAAAGGATTATCGTCTATAAACGTATAATGACCTTTTCATTGAGGATTTCTTCGTTTTTTTTTGCTGACCGCAGTATTTTCCCAAACATCTATTTGGCACACACATCAACCGAGCCTGTCCGAAGGTGAACTGACAGCCCTGTATAGAATAGCGTTCGGTTGCCAATGCTAACGTCGGTTGGGCGGACGTACTATAAAGGTACTGACAGATGTGGAGCAATTTTGTGTTTAAATTAAACTATGTAGTATGTATGGCTGGTAGCTGTGATGAGCTGTGATGGTCGTGTCGGTACCGATGTAAAGTCAGGTTGGCTTGTTAGCTCCAACGATAGTGATAGTTAATTACGCGCAAAGGTTTTTGACTGTTCATATAGAGTCTGCAATGCAAATCGATAATAAAATACACTTCATCAACAGCGAAGCGATTTTTTATTGCTCTGAAATTGGTTACGCTTGCACGCCCCTGCTACACCTCCACTGGCTCCCGAACGCCTGAATGTCCACCTCAACCGGAGAAATTTATATTCAATAAAACTTAAATATGTGCATCATGGTTCATACTCGATTAGCTGTCTTTATTTACAGGAAATAAAGTGCTACTCATGCGGTGCACTTAAATAAGAATTTAATAACGTATTCATATCATGCAGCAGCAGTAGTGGCAGCGTGTAAAACCAATGAGTGTGCCAGTCGAGTATACGCTGATCCGTGTGCAATTTCCAGACAAAACGAATAGTGCAGAGGATGTCCTTGGAAAAAAATAAAATGCCATCGAAACATTGACATTTAATCTGCTGGGCAGCCATATGCTGAGATATCTACATAT
The DNA here is from genome assembly GCA_947623515.1 of Neoascia interrupta. Taxonomy (NCBI): domain Eukaryota; kingdom Metazoa; phylum Arthropoda; class Insecta; order Diptera; family Syrphidae; genus Neoascia; species Neoascia interrupta. The sequence continues at coordinate 44,869,034 of OX392462.1, read as the reverse complement.
ATTCTGCAGCAAGGACACGTTCGGGTATGTGCACTACACGTTTCTGTTATAGGAAAAGTATCATCCTTAGCCGTTTAGACGCGCAACCGAATCCAGTGGGGCACACCGAACCAGCTCGCACAACACACACAGCTAATGTCGCCTACATTTTTATGAGAGTTTTGTGCCCGTTTATCTACATTATGACCCCGATCAATCGTTGTTTTATATGCTCGTTCCATTTAACCAGCAATTCGGTATAGCATAAAGTTTTGGGAGTTAGGGACGTAGCAGAGTGTCAGGTTCAAATATGTTCCAATCCTCATCTATAGCGTGCGTGTCTGTCCTATCTTCGACACCGTTGACAAGCGAGACAAAAATCGATTGGATTTCACGGATTTTAGACAGTTGTGGGGGAGTAAAGTTTGCTGCCTGCTGCATCCCTGTCTTTAGTTTTACTACCTCTCATTCATAGACACGACCTTTTTCGCTTTGTGTCTCGTCTTCATGTGACAACTTTGAATAAATAAAATGGCAAACACACATCCATATTTGCCTGATGTGCTACAAGTCAAGAGGGAAGAAAAATAGGGAATAATACAGAAAACTGAACAAAAATAAAGGAGCCGAGAGAGAAACAAACACAAGAGGGCTGCTATCGAGTTAGCAAATGCGATGGATATTCATGACAATCCTTCAGATGGCTTAAATTTGTTCATATTTCAAATAGATTTCGTTTGGGGGTTAGTCGAGCAGCGTTGTCGTCGGGACTCTGCAGACAGATCGTTCGATGGTGTATCTGTCTTTTGTATGACTGGAGGGTATCTATAGCTAATATTTGCGAATTTGGTGTGAATAATGGGGGCGGTGATGCTTTTATGCGGAGGAACAATGGAGTGTGGGATCATTTGTTTGTGTTACACGTTAACCATTGTGTTTCCGTTCGCACGGATACGAAATCAGAAGACGAGTTTGCATTTGTATAAACTTACATCGAGAATTTGGCAGTTTTTTTTTGCCCTACCAACCACCATCTTTAAATCTTTAGGTGTTTCGCAAAGTTGCTTGTTCTACGTATGTATACCTATATCCTTGAGGAATATCGTTCACCTTTTTGATTTTTAGATTTTTCTTCATTTTGTTTCCGGAGGAAGTTAGCCTAAATGTACGTACCGTCATGTGGGAAGATGGGGAACGACTTAAATCAGTTGATTTGTGTCATGTTTGAAGAACAGATTGTAGAAGAAAATATGTTTGAGTGTTAGTGTAGGTGGTGGAAAATATGTCACCAAGTAGGGTGAAGTAGATACCAAGTAAGGCTTGTTTTTGGTTCTGAAAAATGAACGAAAACGCTATAGCGTACCTAACCATATAATTGAGAACATTTTGAGGGAGGTTGAAAGAGCTCATATGAAAAATAGTATTTAGAAAAAATCATGCTAACCTACCTACCTACACATTGTAAGTTTTAAAGTAGCTATATGTAGGTTTCAACCTAACAATATTGCTCACCGATACCCTAAGTTTTAGTCGCTGCATTGAAGGTTGTATTTGAAAACATTTATTACGCTGCTAAAGCGACTACAAAGAACAAGACCCTTCAATCTAGCGACGCAGGGTGAAGCCACACGACCTGACGGTTTTTAGTAGGTGCATTCACATAGCAACCTACCCAACGCGATAAACACTACGGAAGCGTAAACTATTTGTTAAGTAAACTTAGTTGTAGTCAAAAGGAATTGTGAGAGAGCGAAGATTTACTACTTGGCTCGAGAGAGACTAAAATTAACTTTTTAGCGGCCCGTCCAAAAATGAAAAAAGGAAGTCTTATGGTATCTCTCCGTTGTCCGTCCGTCCGTCCGCACCTGTAACTTTTGAACGGTAAGTCGTATAAAGATAAAATTTGGTACACCTATAAAGTCCGTGAAAATGCGAACGCACAAAAGGACAATTTTTTATATACACGCATAATGGTTTAATTACAGTTCGGATATTGATGGTAAAAAAGACAAAAAGTGTTTTGGCCTTATCTTAAAAGGTTTTACAGCAAGAAAGAAGAAAATGAACCCAAGCACTAAAAAAATATTGGACTTTCATAATAAATTCGAATTTGTTGTTCAAATGTTCAAAAGCTTTTGAGAAATAAGGAATGGAAAATAGATACCCCTTTTCAACACGTTTAACGTCATAAATTTTTCATCATTTTATTTAAAAAGCCGATATTGGGTAAATCAAAGGCGTAGTAAAAGCCAAAGTCAAATTTCGGTGAAACGGTTTTAAAACTGAAGTTTTGGCGTATTTTCGAAAAAAAAATCGTGAAAAATTTTGTCCCCACCGCCACTACTATCCCCAATAAAGCATGGGCCAAATGATTTGAAAAAAAGCACATAGATCAACAATTATTTTAATTTCCAGGAAAACTATAGGAATTTTCGAATATTTAGCAGATTCTGAGATTTAGCTCAAAAACTTCAAAATTATTTCAAAATTTATTTTTCAAAATATTCTGGTAGTACCGATTAAAGTGTATATAAGTTGTATATATTTGTGTATATTATTGTTTGTATATAAAACGTATAAAGCGAATTCTAAAACTTTTAAGATTTTTCAAAAATGGCGTTTCTAACATAAAATTTTCTGAAACGGTTTAAAAAACAAATAAAGAAACTCGCTTTTATAACCTATAACTAAAAAATCTGTCCTCCGAGTATTAGAAAAAAGTAAAAAAAAGTAACCATTGCTAGCGCAAAGTAAAAGAATGTAAAAAAAATTATAACGGCATTCTACAAAAGGTTCCAAATAGACGTTTTATCGATTTTAAATAAAAAATGCAGAAAAAGTCTCAAAAACCGCGTGTCCGCCCACACATTTCAAGAAAGGTAACATATACCGTTTTGGAAAAAATATCCGACATAGACAATTTTTTGAGGATCGAAAGAAAATATAGAGGTGCTGTAATATTGCCTGGTTTTCGAGATATGCTGAAAATCACTCAAGTTGATTTACTAAAGTGGTAGTGCTAAAAAATGCCTATTTAACTTCTCAGTTGTTTCTATCTTATATGAACTAAATTTTACACAAGCACAAACCACTAGAGTTTTAAACCAAAAATTATTTGTCACCCTTCAATAAAAATTTGAATACCTTAACTTAAGATTTGGCTAAAATAAGTACAGTAGACTTGTAAAAAGATATTAACAGTACATTGAGTACATAAAATTAATAAAAAAATATATTTCAAGAATTTTCGCAAAAAAGAACATGAGGCAAATTTAGCTACAATTTTACGCTATGCCTTCAGAAAAAGCCGACGGACCGCTCCGTGTAAGACTTCATACTTGATGTTCTTTTTTTAGATATCTTAAGTTCCTTTTGATGAAGCATACCTCTTAAAGTCAACTTTCCTATAAAAATCTAATATTCTTCAAAAGTCGACTAAATTCGTTCAGTGTCACTTAAGCTTCTAACACCGCTCACAAACACTTCAAAATAACACCCCTCTATCGTTTCAAATTCACAATAATCACCTTAAATCTGCTACTCCGTCGCTGTGCCTAATATAAGTAGGCTGTCTGTCAGCCGTCGAGTTAAATCACACTTATCACTGCCCCATAACAACCCTCAGTACCCCGTTCTTGAAGTCAAAGACAATTTATTAAAAATAAAAAAAAATCCCCAGGGGAATACGATATTTTTCTTAATATCTTCCACCCAGTTCCTTAGAATCTTCGGCTGCAGGAGCATACTGGGTCTTTTTTCTATTTTTAGGAAAATTTTAATAGCTGCATGCGTGGATCGAGGGTTTATTTATTGGATTGCTTCAGCACTACAAATGTTAGTGTCTAAGGAGCCTATGTATTTCTGACAGAATGTTGTCTTTGCGCCTCAATCAATTACAACCATACAACCTTACAGCCCAAAAGAGAAAGCCAGGGCCGCCGAGAGGAAATCCGGGCCCGGAGTAGCCATGTACGGACCCCCTGTTTTTTTTTTCGATAGTATCGAAAAGATCCACAAGTTTGAAAGTGGGCCTAACAAAACATCAACAGCATCAGTGATGAAATGCTATTTTTGAAAGTTTTTCATATATGTATTTTTACGCTCTGTACTTGGATCAAGACCACCCAAAAAAAATTTCAGATTTGAAATTCACTTTGACCGCAATCCTTAAGCAATCATCAATGCTTATTTTGGGTTTGATTGCTTGAATCTATTAAAAAAGTACTTTTCTATAATAATTTACGTGGCTCTTGGAAGAAGTTCGGGCCCTTTGGAAATTCCGGGCCCGGGGGTAAACCACCCGTTACCCCCCCCCCCCACTTCTCGACGACTCTGGGGAAAGCACTTGGCAAAGGGTATTCGTTAATTGTTCGCCGATAAAATAAGATTTTTAAACCTATGTGACATTCCCGAACGCGTTTGTCTTTCGCCCTTATGAGGGCAATACCTATGCCCGGACCAGATGAATCTATTTTTAACGACAACCTTAATCTTAACTAATCCGTGATACTGGCTCTTGTCAAACCAATATTAATTTAATTAAGAGAGTGACAGCCTCTGGGTGTACCTACGTACGAACTTCAGCAGAGAAATATCTGTGACTATGGAATTCTCCGTACTCTGTCTCGTCTTCAATTAGAACTATTATCAAAGTAAATACATCGTAGATATCCAAAATAAATGTCAACAGACGTTGTATCGCATGCTACATTCCAACGACAGGAAATCAATCCTTGGCAAAGTTTTCAAAGAAGAAAAAAACGAGCTCAAACCCGGAAACACACACAACGAGACGGGGGTAAAAAAAATCGACCGAGGAAGAAGAAAAACTTCCCATTTGGTTATTTTGTAAAAGTCTTAGCTCCTACATGTGAAGACCCCCTCTTCGGTTAACCCCCGATAGGTGAAAGTTATGCTTTTCTCACTCACTTTAGTTAACCTAATGTTCGAAACTCGTGATAGCACCTATCTCCGCAAGCAACGGCACTCGCCTGCGCCACCACTCACGTCAGGATAATCCATAAATAAACAAAAGTAATGATTGATTGGTTGCACAAGCACTTTGTCAATCTGTGCCCCAGATACCTTTGCACCGTCTTCGTTACCTACATCAGACGGGAGAAATTTATTAAACATTCGTGGGTATGACGTGCGTTCATAACTTTTGCATACGGTGGCAATCACATGCAGAGCGAGTAGCAGAAGTTGCCAAAGGAAAGCCACCAGGGAACTAAGACTCGAGTCCTTTTTTCTTCGTCAGTGAATTGCAAATGAGTCGAGTTGAACAATCGATGGCGAGCACATTTCTTTGTAATTGGATTAACATCGCAGCTCCTCGAGTAGCGAAAGCAGAGTGAATTAAATTGTGATCAACCCTTTAAGCCGTTGTGCACCTTCACCCTTATCTTTGCGAATGCTGAAGCAATAATTATCCAACCATGCTGTGTAATGACCTCGCTTTGAATGTTTAACAGAGCAGTGTGTGGGAGGGGTCAATGTATCGTCAATGTTGGACAGACCCATCTGTAGACATAATGCTTGCGACAAATGATGCGTGGCATTCAAAGTTTTTCGCTGTAGCCAGCACGCCAGCCGCCGCCGCCGTTTCGACGGAAAAAAATCCCATCACGTCAACGACTGTAGTGTCCTTTGCAGTTGTGTAGCTTCTTCCCCATCACAGGGCCCAGACATTTTGGCAACACCGAGACAACCGCATTATAACAATGGCGCCGAGCGAATATTCTTTTATTGATTTCTCTACTGTCTTTTATAATTCCTTCGTCTCTAGTTCGCATTTTTCTTTGTCTAGTAGCCTGTTCACAACTCCTATAGGAAATAAAAATATTGTGTGGGTACGATATGAAGTAGGAGGGAGCACTTGTCGTTTCGTTGTCACAATAAAAACAAAAAAAAACGAAACCGTATGAAGGGCTTCAAGACGATAGAAGAAAAAAAATGCAGCCTAAAACTACGCTCCACACGCGGTGTTGGTGTTGTGTATCCGAAAGGCAAACAATAGTTACGTGGAACAGGAACCCGGACAGCAATAGGCGGAATAATATTGACATTACAGTTAATAACTACACAGCCAGTTATGAATGATAAAATATGACAATGAACACGTTTTTCGTTGGGTGGAAGGAGCTAGAAAAATAGTTTTTGATGTGTATGAATGTCGGTTTGCTTCCTTAAGCCTTTAAGGCCAGGAGCCGAATTTTACTGAATTTCTAATGAAATACTTGTCACTTCGATAATGAGACTGACACTTATCAAAGTACGTACGCAATTATCGTTAATTATAAACAAACGAAAAAGTTACGTTCCTGAGACATTCATGAATAGTATATTAAAGTGCCTTGGAGAGGTATGGTATACTGCTAAAAAGATATGTTTAAGTTGACAGGCCTTTCTTATGCAAATTGAAGACACAAAACCTTTTAAATAAAAACAAAAATATAGTTCAACTTCAACACTTTTTCAAAGTCAAAATACCTTATTAAAAACTGTGTCACAAAATTTAAGCACAACTTTTAAATATAGTTCAACTTTACCACTTATTCAAAATTTGAGCTATACATGCTTAATTCTCCAAATAATTTGACCCTATATCAAAGTTTTCAAAATAAATTCAAATTTCAAGGAGAAAATGCTGACATTTGCTGCAAGTGCTTTGAAACACACGTTATTTCGTCAAATCATCGCATATAGTCACCACACCACGTTGTCCCCCTCCTAATCCAATCGCAACCATACGTTTCATCCATGGTAACTAATGAGGAGGGTTGGTATCAAAGTTGTTCTTACATAATTCTGCTTTCAAATTGTGTGCTTTTCAAAATCATGTTTTACGAAATTCGGAAAATGTCAGATTTTTAAAGCGACACAGTGAAATGTCTATTACAAGACAATCCTCCTGTTTGTTTCTTTTTATACCCTTACTTTACTTCAAAAAAAAGAAAAGTTAGCAAAGAAAGGTGAATTTAATTGCTTTTGTCAGAATTTCGGAAAACACAATGCTAACAAGTGAGTAAGTGCAAGAGTTTGCATGTGACCAACTTCTATATGCCCGACCCTATATACCTTTAACACTAAATCACTGATCAGACTTTAAAGAGATAGCCAACTCTGCAACCCCCTGCCCGCTAAAACCCGCAAAAACACCTACAGGGAACAAAACGGAACGTATTGGAATCTGCCAGGGGATTCGCCTTTGATTTCCTGTCTGTGTGAAACACTTGCCAGCTGAGAGTGTAGTAGTGTGCCAGGCAAAACACAGAACACATATGCAGTTCCCAGTCAGTGGAAGCTTGGGGGCAAAAAGAGAATTCTTGTGCCGAGTTGGCTATCTCTTTATAGTCTGATCAGTGCACTAAATCTTAAAGATTCTTGGCCCGAATTCATATATTACTTGTATAGGCCACGCCCCAAAATGGGCATAAACTTAATATTAAAATCAATTAGGAGGTAAAAGTGAAAATTATTTTAGAAAAACAAACAGTTTTTTCCTAAAAACGCCTCTTAAAAGTAGGCGGAGCCCAAAACTTTGTATGGAGCAAACTTAGCAAATAGTCATATCCTTAATATTTGTCACATAATTTTTTTTCGATTTGGAGTGAACTTTCCGAGAAATCGGGTTTTCAAAGATCTAACTTGTTAAAGGTAGACATGGTCGATATTGTGGGCGGTGCAATATTTGCCTTGTTAAAGTTCTTGGGCCAACATTGCTCAGTACCAAAATTAAAGTTCCTGTGCCTTGACTAACTTGATCAAAAGGCATTTTGAAATAGTGTAATAGAGGTTGTCTCACATTGAAGCCAGTAGTGGGCGTGACGGTTGACGGATTAAGCCAAGTTTCACTGTCTGTGAAACAAAAGAACTAAGCCGCCTACCAAGTTTCAGGTCTCTAGCTTGGTCTTGAAGACCTAAAACCTTCACACATACAGACGGACGGACGGACGAGGCTTAATCGATTCACCTGTCGGTCTCGATCATATCTCTAAAAGGTCTTAAGGGTCTACGATGATTATTTCACTGTTTACAAACTATGCATTAAAATTAATATACCGTCGGTCGGGTATTAAAAGCACATTTTTTGACAAAACTTTGACATGCAGATTTTTGGTCAAGAATTGTGCAACTACCTCCCGAGTTTTGAAAACTGTAAGACGTTTAAAAAAGCTGAAATTTGACATTTAGCATCTCCTAATGAATGTTAGACACAAACATTCTCCTCTAGTGGGCGTGGCATCTATTTTAAGGGTAAATTTTCAAATGCATTTTACTCAATATTTTTGCTCGAAATTGAAAAAAAAGTTGCTTAATATTTTGTGTAGAAAACTGTATGTAATTTGATGTATGCTTAGTTCCACATTTTGTCTATACAAGACTTTGGGCCACGCCAGAGTCTTGTATAGACAAGACTAAAATTTTCCAGAAAAACTTAATTTCGACAGGCCTTGAGCCTAATTTAGGAAAGCAGGAAACAAAAAAAGTAGCAGGTTAGGTAAACAAGACTTCAGTCCAGATTTCGTTAGTATAAAGTTTTTAGCCACGCCCTCTTTTCGGGGTCGATTTTTCAAAAATATTGAATTTGAACCAAAAAATTGCATTTTTACGTACATTTAAGTGTAACTTGGAAATATCAGTGGTAGTATTGGACCACGCCCCTTTTCGAAGTTTGCATTACTTATAAAATGTCAAATAATAACTTTGCCATCAATATTTTACAATGTGGGATAGGATGGGGTATTCAAAGGTCCGTTTTACGGACTGTAACTTCTGCGTACACACTGTAGCACTTACTCACTGGTTGTCGCATGTCTATGGCTTGAATGGCTGGCATATGAGTGGAGGCTGACCTCAACTTGTGCGTGCATTTAAAGAAAGTAAGTTGAAAGCAAAAATGCACACTCTCGGCAATTGCCTTCAGCAAAACAAATCGCCAGACAATTTATTTGATCAGCAGTAACATTACAGCTCTAAGAAAGCCAGTTTGCAGATAAGTGACCCTATAAACACCGAGGCAGGTAATCTTATACCGTACCTACCATCTTTCCAACACTGTCCCCTAAAGCCAATACCACGCATGAATACTGGTATGTATATACTCAGGTGTACCTATAAAATAAAATAGAGTGGCGCAACAGCTCGAGGTGAACCAGGGCCAACTTCTCAACATTGCATGCTGTATGTGTTAATTTCTTCACATACAAGGGCTCCTACAATTTTTTGCCGAATCCGAACGGCACTTTGAGAAGTTTTTCAAGACAAATGATACTCTCGGAGGGCTTGTCAGACCCTCGCGGAGGTGGGGCCCGTTTAAAAAAAACAAGTCTTTTTTTCAGGTGACTATGCCAGGATTCGAACCCAGACTTCCGGCGTAGTAAGCACACACACTAACCACAACGCCACGGCACCCCACGAGGCAGATACATACCAAAAACACGCTCCTCAGAAATTTTAACCTTCTTCTGTTGTAGCAGCCGCAGTGCAAAGCTGTACATCTCATTATTTAACTTCATTTTAACCATCGTATTTGATTTACGTTTATAAATCGATTGCATTCGATAACACCCACACATGGGTGTATCACTCTGTTTGGTTGCTTCGCACATTTCATACATCTCAGAGAGACACACAGAAGGCGGAAAAAAATTACTCCCCCTGAACTGATAGCGACTGGCCCGAAGCCGCATTGCTCCTTCGCCCTGCTCACCGTTGTTTTTAAAGCAGTTCGAGGCAACGACGTGACTTGAATCCGAATCAAATAAGGCGAAGATAATTTCAATAATGTGGACACATTCATGTTGTTCCAGTGGGGGACATACATCCTTGCTAATACCTCCAACAAACGAGAACGACCTGACAAATTGATAGAGACCTTAATGATTATAGGCCTGAAGGAGAAGCAGTATTGCGTAGGTCTTTAAACTGTTTAATTATGTGGTAAGCTTGAGCTTCGGCAAATACCTTTATTGACTTAAACTTTCACCCGCTTTTAGTTGAGACACACGATGTCCTTTGCCAAGCAGCGACGGCTCGCATTCATATGTCTATATTTGTATTCTATCAATATTTACATCCTCACCGGCATTTATCTTGTCTAAAGTGAATAAAACTGACAACATGTGATTAAGGCAAAAGACACCTGCTCATATGGATGGGCAATAAAGCACAGCTCCGTTCAACCATGCACCAGCGATCATCCGGCTGTTATTTTAGCCTTCAATCCTATTTGCATAATTAGTTGAGTTTATCGCGCAAAAACTATTAACTGAAGCCAGAATTGAGTTCCGGGCATATAGTTGGTACTTAGCTGTTTCGGAACAGCTCCTCTGTCCGGACAGTCGGACTGTGTTCAGTCGATGTAAACTAGAAGCCGAAAAACATCTCTTCAATATACAAACTCTCCATGAAGAGCAGTCCTGGCCGCTGTCGGCGCTGCTTCTGGTGGTAATAGCACATTCATCCGCACGCACAGCTCATTTTAAAACAACCAATTTACTGCCTCCACCTTATGCAATATGCAGTAAACGGATAGCAGTTGCAGCTTGCAGCACGAGCCATGGTCGGATGGAGATATTGACAAATTAAGCCTATTACCGTTTTGTCGCAGATTGTGCCCATTTGGGCATGGTAATCATTTTATTCGCTCTCGTGGAGAGCGAAATATTCCATCAACGATGGATGTGACTCATCGCAGGATGGAAAATCCGTTTTTGTTGTTTTACGTTCATATGCCTGGAGCAATAGTTTCTTCCGCACTTCTGTCACCCGAGTGTATGCCAATTAGGCACTATCTCTTCGAAAGAACTCTTTGCCAAGAGGTGTGACCACAGGCTTTAAACTGTGATCCACCCTTTCATTGCGTCTCGGAATTTCAACGATACGTATGTTTAATCTTCATTCAGCATCCCCCAGTCATGTGCTGAGGCAACTCCGGAATTTTGAATTTGCATTTTCGTGGATTTGAAAGTTTTCCCACAAAGTGTGGGGGCAGTACAGTTCAGCCCAAAGTACAGTTTGCTCTTTCGCTCTGATGGAAATCCAATAAAAATCGCATTTAATGGGAAATTGAGTTACTAATATGGCGTAAAACCACTAGCGACATTATTCGCGTGAACCATAAGCTCTATTAGGAGGGGGCGAAAAACCATCTTACTACGAAATGCTTTTAGCCTTTCTGGCGAACTTCCTGTATGCGTGCCCCTGTAGAGTATAGCCACGTCTCAAAGCCAACCCGAAGTTGATCTCGCGGGCTAAGTAGATAATGTGCGGTTTGATAAGGAATTAATACGTAATGAGTGGAGCTAAAGCGTATTGAGAGGGTGCAAATGGCATATTAATTGCAAGTTGAAAGGGAAGGTATGATGAATTGAATATGGGGTTTGAGATTGCGCTAGGAGTTTCTTGTTAACATGTTGTAAGCTCTAGTATATGTGTATTGTTATGGCGAGAGAGTGTGATGCCATATTATGAAACCAACTGTTGGCAACAGAGTGAAATACAGGGTATAAACACACATTTCAGGACGAAAGGCAAATCCTCGGGGATTAAATAATGCGTATAGGATCTCATTATTTTAAGTCGAGTTGTTTTAACTTTTGCATCGCCCACAGTAGCGACCATGCCCACTGTACACGAAAAAGTCTAATACAATTATTAATTTGATTTATTTGCACTTAATGCACTGTTCAACGCATAGAACTGTGCTTGAATAGTTATGAAACAACAAGGAAAAATACAATATTCTTCTTTTACACAGGTTACCATTTACGATGTGATCTGCTCTGTGATAGAAATCCAAGTGGACGAGATCAAAAAGCAATTTACATATGTAAGCTAAGTAAGTTAATCTAAGAGCAGCCACAAAACATGAGAAAGAGATTAGAGATAAGATATTAGCAAATACTGGTTTTTTAGCAGTACGTACATGCACAGGGTGTGCAGTGTGTAACAATAATTAGTATACAAAACAAAACATAATGTAAATTGAAATACGCCGATGAGTCGTAAACACCCACTTTTAACATGTTAGATCTTTAAAAACCCGATTTCTCGGAAAGTTTACTCCAAATCGAAAAAAAAAATACATGACAAATATTAAAGATATGACTATTTGCTAAGTTTGCTCCATTCAAAGTTTTGAGCTCCGCCCACGTTTGGAAGCGTTTTTAGGAAAAATTTTCGGTTTTACCCCATTTTGTCAAGATTTTAACTAAATTACAATTAATTGATTTTAATTTTTAGCCCAGGCCCACCATCATCAAAGTCTTTGGTTCCAGAACCCTTACACTTAGTTGAGGAGATGCCAGTTGCATCGAGATGATACTTTTTGGCCTCCTCAACCAGTTCAAGTTCCTTCCTCGTTAGCGACAAGACATTCCACGTGCCAATTCGGGATTGGTGCCGTTGTCGATTTTTAGAGTTACCACCTAAGCCCTCATTTTGACTTGGCGCTTCTCCTCCGCCCCCATGTAATGGATAGCGGCACCATTGACGGGCTGCTCGTAACTTCTTCGGGTTAAACCCGGTCGGATGCCGAGCGGGACCTTCCGACCACTCACAGTCAGTGACAGTATTCCTTTGCCACCCAGGCGAAAACCAAGACTGGTGACCCGCATACGGTGGGAAAGGTTGCAGGATGCTGACTCTTATTTCAGAGAGTGCTTTGCATGTTTCGGAGAAGTTTGAACAAATTCCAACTGACCTTTTGAATGTAGAGGAGGAATGGCAGCTGTTTTTATCGGCAGTCATTGCCTCTGCAGGAAATGTTTGTGGAGTGAAGCGGCTTGGGGTAGCGGCTGGTGGTGAGAAAAGAGCTGCTTGGTTTAAAACTGGAGTTCAAGAAGCCATCAGAGAGAAGTAGAGAGCCTACATTGCGTGGATCCAATGTAGAAACTCAACCCAATCAACAATAAGGCGCGAAGGACTTCCTATCTAGCAGTCAGAACACCAGTTAGGCGAGAAATTGGAGAACGATTACAGGTCTGCAAACAATATATTTTGGCAGACCATACGCCGGCTCAGAAGAAGGAAGTTGAATATCATTCAAGGGGTTACATCTAAGGACGGTACACTTCTTTCAGATGAGAGCGATGTCTAGCGCAGATGGAGAGAGCACTCTTCGGAGTTGCTCAACCCCCAACAGGGCACTGAAGATGGCATTCCCACTGCTGACGAGATATGGGCGGAGAATAGTCGCACAGTAGACGAAGTCACTAAAGCGATTAAATCGCTTAAAGTTGGCAAGTCTGCTGGAGTTGATGAAATCCGGCCAGAAATGCTCAAGGCAATGGGTGAAGAGGGTGTTAAATGGCTAACACGTGTCATTAAGGTGGCCTGGGATAGCGGGAAGGTAAACAGCGATTGGCGAACGGGAGTTATAGTGCCCATTTTTAACAAAGGGAACAGGAGAGATTGCGCCAACTATAGCTGCATATCACTCTTGAGTCTTCCGGGAAAAGTATTCGCGAAGTAATCGAGCCTTTGTTACGGGAAGAACAGTGTGGATTTCGGCCTGGCAGAAGCACAACCGACCAGCTTTTTACTCTGAAAGTTATTCTTGAGAAGGCCTGGGAATATGCCAAACCGGTCTATGCGTGTTTTGTAGATCTATAAAAGGCGTATGAGCGAGTCCCTCGGGATACACTGTCGAGAGTTTTGCAGGACTATGCGCTGAGTGGGCCTCTTCAGAGAGCCATCCAGTCCTTGTATGGAAACTGCAGAAGCTGTGTACGGATACAAGGGGTCAAATCCCGTCCTTTTGATGTGCGCGTTGGACTTCGCCAGGGCTGTGTTCTGTCGCCGCTCCTTTTTATAGCACATATGGACTGGATGGTGAAGCGCAGTCTTGGCGAGCAATGTTTCGAATTGGCTGGCATCAGGATGAGCCATCTGCTTTTCGCAGATGATTTGGCCATCCTTGCATCATCCAAAGAGGAACTTCAACGAGCACTGGATAGGTTTGCAGCCGTCTGTGGTGATGCTGGGATGAAAGTAAACGTGAACAAATCGGAAGTGATGGTTGTCTCATGTGCAGTGTACCCTGCACATAATGGAGTTCCATTAAAACAGGTGGAGAAGTTTAAGTATCTCGGGGTCTTTTTCACGAAAGATGGGAGGAGTGATACTGAGTTGTCCTGTAGAATTGGCCAAGCTGGAGCAATAGTAAAGGAACTGCGCCGGCCGGTCATCAGGAAAGCTGAGCTTGGAGTGAAAGCAAAGATCTCAGTTTTTAATTCAGTGTTCGTTCCGACCCTCATCTATGTTCATGAAATTTGGGTAATGACCGAAAGAATTAGATCGCGGGTACAAGCTGCCGAAATGAGATTCCTGAGGTGCGTTGCTGGTGTTACTCTAGGGGATAGGTAACACAGAAACGTCAGTATTCGTGGGAATCTTAATGTTGAACAGCTACTTCTCCGAGTGGAGCGATAGATTCTTCGATGGTTTGGACAAGTTGTTCGCATGCCCCCTGACAGACTTCCTAGACAGGTCATGCTAGCCGAGATGCGAGCGCGTCGCCCCCCTGGTAGGCCAGAAAGAAACAGGTGGTGGGATCAGGTAAAGAACCTCCCTGAGTCCCGCCTGGGGATTGCGCCGGGGTCTCTTGAGTTGGTGGCGGGGGATCGAGAAAGATTGAAGGACCATTTAGCCACCCTCGCTCCGCGACCCTTTTAAAGGATAAGCGGCATCCGAAAATGATGATGATGATGAGCCCAGGCCCACTTTTGGGGGCGTGGCCTATACAAATAATATCTAAATGGATTGGGGACAAAATATTTTAAAATTTTGTGTTTTGATTTTTGACCAATTTAAAATTTGGTCTTTTTAAGGAGATCAAGCTATCTGATCTAAACTGGGGATCTGAAGTGGTGCCTGTCCTCCATCTGGCGTTAGTTTCTTGTATGCTGTGATTTTTGAGCTGTAATTTGAAGAAAGCTAGGGGAGTACCTATATTACAGGAGTTTTCATCTTCTGGCAGTCTACTGGCGTTCTTAGCCAGTTTATCAGCCTCACTAGTTTCCCATGATGTTTCTATGACCTGGCACCCAGCATAGGCGGATGTGGAACTGTTCGGACATCTCATCAAGAGATGTGCGACAGTTAATAACTAATTTAGAGTTTATAGAGATTGATGTCAGGGATTTGATGGCAGCCTGGCTATCCGTAAAGATACAGACTTGGCGGGTGGATATCACGTTCCACTTTAGCCATTACAAGGCTTCACTAATTGCCATTATTTTGCTTGGAAGGCGCTGCATTGGTTGGGTAGGCGAAGGGATTTATTTAAGTTAAGGCACTCAAAGAACACACCACTTCCTACGCGGTCTTCCGTCCTGGATGCGTCTTTGTAAAAGTGTATGGCGTTACCAAAGGGTATATTACCGCCGTACCACAGGTCTCTGTTCGGAATCCGGTTTTCGAAGCTTTCTCTGGGAATTATGAAGGTGAAGTATAATCCAGGTTCGTGGAGGTGAGATGCTGTTCGTTTAGAATATTGGCATGTCCGTAAACGTAATCACGCCATTGGAAGCATGCTTTAAGTCGAATAAAATTAAGTCGAAGAACTCCTACTTAAAGTCCTGATAAAAAAGTGTAAGCTTTATTTGATCCCTAAAAAAAGTTTAACCCTTAAAAGTTTTTTTTTTTAGCAAAATATGTATTTTATTTGCACATATTAATGTCTATCTTTCTATTAATGTAAATATTATGCCTCATTGCGCTTAAAAGTAAACGCAATAAATTGAGTTACACACAATAGATTGAGCTTTTTATTGCATCTTCACCTCGTTAGCTCCCCTCGATATAATTGTAATATGCTATACCAACGGTTTTAAACATAATAATAATTTCTCATTTGCCACTTTATTTCACACGCAATTCCATTACCATTGAATAGATTGTACCAAAGCGCGCCAAACTACGCTCCATCATAATAATTATAGGGCATTGTTCATCCTCACGAGTTCACCCTTTACGGCATAACCCCACGTCCCCACGAACGACCCTATCCGCGGATTATAACTACATTCATTCATGGTAGCAGAGAAAATTGCATAACGCAACGCATAGGTGCAATTTTATGGAACATATTGAGCCGATGCAACGCTGCACTGAGCAAAAGATGTCGGCTTGCTTGCTGTCGGGTACACATTGTTACTGCTACTGCTAACGAGTTCGTTAATTCAATCCTAAAATTAATTCGGACGTCCGTAAAAAAAAAACATTTTAAGAGGATTGCAGCATGGGCGTGGAAGAGGTGCCCCTATACAACAATAACAGTAACACAATAATTTGGGCCTTTTGGTGGCCGATTTCGGTCCTTCCTCCCGCTCCCATTCGGTTATTAAGCCTGTGCAACAATAGCACGATACCCTGGCTAAAAATTCAATTTCATGCCCCTTTGGGTAAACAGATTCGTACGAAGTAAAGCCCTCGGAAGCCCACCCACGTGTAGGGAAGAGTACACATGCGTCGATATGGCATCATGTGCTGGAGCAGAAAATTATTGCGGCTTCATTGTTTTACACATAATCGTGAACTCCATCCAGTGGTCAGGTCTAACGTTTCCCAGCCCATGGGGTTGGAGTTGTTTAAAAGACGGCGTATAATTATTGTTTTATGGACGATCTGATCGGCAGAAAACTCTGGTAGGGTGTAATTCGCTATTTGAGGACTACATAAACCGAACGGTGTTTTATGCTGTTTACCCTACCTTTAAAATCTGACCTTAGGTCCCAAGCTTCTGATGCATAATACCTATTTCCTCAGCGTCCAACGTTGAAAAATTAGTCGTGATGGGTAAACTTGACTTGTGCCGGTCGTTTTATGATTTCCTTTCATGCTGTAGCTTAAAGTGTCCCAATCGTGCTCATATGGTTAAGTGAGCATAAAGAAACATATTCAAAAGGCTTTGATGAAAAGAATGGCGTATGGGTTCACCCTTTTCTAGACAGGAGTACCTACTTTTTATACCCCATCCGATAGGATGGGAGGTATTAAGTTTCATTCATAGTTTGTAACATAGAGATATAATCACCGTAGACCCCCAAGACCTTAAGGGCATATGATCGAGACCGAATTGTAAGTCGAATGAGCCATTTTCGTCCGTCCGTCCGTTCGTCCGTCTGTCTGTAGTGTAGTTTGTAGTTTTTAGGCCTTAAATTTTGAGCTAGAAAGTTGAAACTTGATATCTTTTCTTTCTAGGTCCCGAAGCAGTGCAAGTGTAAAAATTTTTGAAATCCGCCCACTGGCACGCCCACTTTACTTATTGGCATACAAAATCAAAGATATGTCGTAGGAAGCGAGGGACACCATACGATATCCTCGCTTAAGTATGTATTATGATTGCCATTTCACAAAAAAGCGAAAACCGTTCCCATGTGGGCGTGGTCATACTCAATTTGCATTCTAATAAACGGTTTTTATTCGATATATTTGTTTTAAATCCATAAAACTTGCACCATCAAATGTTCTGTTAATGAAATAAATAAATTTTTGCCACGCCCACTTTTGGGGCCGTTCTTAAGTAATAACCAAATTTTTGATATGAAAGTGCAATCAACACGCATGTATCCCACTTCTGATTAAAAATATGACCAAACTAGTGGGAGGGTTACAATCCGCTTAGGCGAATCTTTGGATACCCTATCCCAATTGACTAATGTCAAGCTCCGAATTGTGCCATAAATCTTGGTTGTTAAATTTCAATTAAGAATCTTCTCCCTAAGAAAGGGGCGTGGCATCCACCCGTTCTCAACAGCATCGTATTTTTGTTTATATTTTTTATCAGAAGTGGTATACACGTGTTGACTGCATTTTCATATTAAAAATTTAGTTTCTACTTAAAAACGCCCCCAAAAGTGGGCGTGGCGAAAATTTATTCACTTGAGTTGATAGCTTACGCACATATCTGAATATTTTATAGTGCACGTTTTTTGGATTTAAAGCAAATATCCCCTATATAATAAAGCGCTATGTGCGTAAGTATGTCGCTTACAGTCGCCAAATGACAAGTCCAAGTCGTGTTACTCAGTAGCTCACTGGGAGAGTGTTCGGTTTGCGTTTCGTTGGCTAGGGGTTCAAATCGCGTCGAGGGGCGGAGGCAATTTTTTTTTTATAAATTCTGCAATGTTTTATTTCCTTGGGTTCATTGGAGTTTCTAACATGTTAGCACCAAAAAACGGAATGCTTCACCTTTAAAGGATTACTCCAACTCATGCTCACTTCCTCCAGAATTAAAGGTTCTTCCAGCTCCTGCCCACTTCTCCAGAATACCTTGGGCTCATTGGAGTATTCCTTGGCTTCATTGGAGTTTCTGGCCGTGTAGAACCGAAAAATGATATGCTTCCCTTTATAAAGGTCCTCTTCAGCTCCTGCCCACCTCCCGTAGAATTCCATGGGCACTACAATAAAGTGCTATGTGCATAGGTATTCAAAGCGCTATTTGCACGTCCAAATTATGTGACAAGGTAGCTCACCGCGAGAGTGGTCGGCTCGGTTGGGGTTGGGTTGGGCCCAGTGCAATTTTTTATTTTTTATTTTAATGGATGAGTGCTGCGTTGTTCCTGTCGTACGACAGGCTTCTTTACTAGTACCAAATAAAAACAGTTTATTAGAATGCATATTGAGTATGACCACGCCTACAAGGGGGCGGTATTCGCTTTTTTTTTATATGCCAACAATACCCTTAAGCGAGGATAGCGCATACCAAATTTCAGCTTCCTGCGACAACCTTGATTTTTCATGCTATTAAGTAAAGTAGGCGTGTCAGTGGGCGGATTTTAAAAATTTTTACACTTGTACTGCTTCGGGACCTAGAAAGAACAGACATCAAGTTTCAAGTTCCTAGCTGAAAATTTAGGGCCTAAAAACTACCGACAGACGGACGGACGGACGGACGGACATGGCTCATTCGACTTACAATTCGGTCTCGATCATATGCCCTTAAGGTCTTGGGGATCTACAGCGATTATTTTTCTATGTTACAAACTATGAATCCAACTTAATATACCTCCTATCCTATGGGATGGGGTATAAGAACCGATGTTATTGAAAAGGGGTTTATGTCACGAACCTTTTTTTTAGGAAGGAGACCCTTAACAGACAAATTCTAAGTATAATTAAGGTTAATAGAAACTATAAGAAACCAAGATTTATAACTCAATTCGGAGCTTGACAATGGTCAATTGGGATGGGTTATCCAACGATTCGCCTAAGCGGATTGTAACCCTCCCACAAGTTTGTTACTGTTTAGAGCACACATTTCAAGGAATAGAAAATTCTTTCCCCAGTAACTAATTAATTAGTAATGATTCTAGCCTTAGACTACCTTATTGTATGTAACATTAAAATGAACCTGAGAATCTTTTGGTTCATGTTTTACTTGCTTCTCACAGCAATAAATAAGGAAAAGATTGATAACTTTAATCACTCCGATAAGCATGCACAACAGCTTCTATACTCAACCGTTGCTGCCACATTTTATGGCGGCTATAGGTATAATATTTTTTTTTTTCGATGCCTTCGATTTTTCCTGTCCTCATCATGTTCAACCCCAGTGATGTATGCCATCTTTATCGTGTCCACACAACCGCTCTCATTTGAATATCAATTCAAGCCTCCTGATTAATGATCGCCAGCCTAAATGATCTTTCAACACTTAAACATATATTTCCTTTGGCCATTCATTTGAAACTCCCACTCCCACCCATAACAATCGGGAAACCGATAGAACCCCAAATGAGCAATCGGATTTTAAATGTTTTATGGAAAACCTCATTCCGTGCGGTCCTCATTAATCCATCGAACGGGCCCAAAACAAAACAAACCAATCCCTCCATATAAAATCGATTGTCGCTTGGTTAGCCTCTGGCTGTACCTCCTCGTTTTATTAGAAATCGGCCTTCGGATAACGTCAACATTTGAACACGACCAGTGACAAATTTTGATTGCTTCTCAAAAATGCCACCGATTCGGCACTTTTATTATATCATTAGATGCAAGCCATAAATATCAATTAACACTGACAATGGTGGACTCTAGAAGTGAGTAGTCAGTCAGCATAAAAAAAGCCTTTCTGTTTCCGATTGGATTTTGAAGTGGAAAGCTTTGGAGTTTTAAAAAAGAAAAAAGAAAAAAACCTCACAAAAGAACGTTAGATAGGTACATGTGAATAAATGTGGGTTTGGGGTAAAGCCAAATCCGACCCAACAAAGCAAGACATCATCGCCGAGCTAACAATAATCCATAAAAGAATCCATAAAAGAAAAACCGTTGTACACCCCAATCCAATTGGGTTCGATAAAGAAACAAGAGAAGGTGACTTTCCGCTTCCCGGAGCAAAATCCTTAATATGGAATCCTGAAAAATTACAAGATTTTAGAAAATATTTTCGAACAAACGTTATCGCACTACGATGTTGTGGCGGTCGTTATGGGTCTGTTTACAAGAAACGATAGAGAAGGGGGAAAACGCGTCAGCAAGCGATAGGATTTCATTAAGGGGTGCTTATATAAACACATAGAACCAGAAAAATTCGTCGGGATTTGTGCGGGAGATTTATGAACAATGTAGGTACACCACAGTTGGAGGAGCAATTCCTGTTCGCAACCACACGAAACGAATCGAATCGGGAGTAAAACTGAGGCTCCCCTTTCGAAAGAGGTTTTAGTTGCCTTTTGGTGGCGCGGGGGTATGGGCTTCAAACTCAAACAGCGCGCGCCGTATTGTCAAACATCAATATTTACAATTAGGTATTACTTCGATTCCCATTCTCGCCGAGTAATGCTGGAATCACCCTGTCGCCGGCTAATCCCCAAGCAGAGACGCATTCTGTCGTGGGAGAACAGTCGTCGTCGTACACACCCCAACAATAACAATTTGGTATTATTTCCCAAGGACCCAAAAACCAATCCAATTATTTCATAATCCGTTTGAAACATTTTCGGATTTACAAGCAATGAAATTGGGGATGCCGCGGGAATGGTCTATTGCCCCCCCAAAGTATGGTGCCACAGTGTATGGTGTCCCTTGAAGTAATACTAAATCTACGGGGCATTAAAGCAATATCATTGGCACGCTGTTAGCAGAATGGGTTGCTTCCTTGTGTGATGGTATTTTAGCAGAGAAAGCTCCCTATCACTGTCAAAATTGATCTTTGTTTATAGTGTACCTACCAGAGTGCCTCCACACATATGACCACAAGGACATCTACTAAATGTGACAGTTTAGGGCGCAACAGATAGGGTGCTAAGATCCAATCTGCTTGTGTTTTTTGAGGGATATCTCACTATGTGAAATAGTTTCCCATAAACCACGACTTCACTAAGGGAATCACAGCGTTACACTGAAACGACAAAGCTTTACCGTCAAAACCACAATTTGTCCGAGGATCATACCTATTCCTATCTACTACAGGCGAATCGGAACTATTCAATACTCGCGTCGAAAGCGATAAAACAACTCCTGCGGTATCCGTGTGTAAAGTTGAGAGTGCGATGGTCTTCATTAGCTTTTTATTTTCTATAATTCATGGCTTATCCACTTAAGGTAAATCCAGTGACAGTTTTCACACCTGCTGGCACCTCATGTAGTCATTTCTATGTTAGTGTGACAGCGGCGGGGGTTGGGTACACCCACTGTGTATTCGAGGAGTGTCAGGTGACAAACGGCAGCAGCGCCGACAGGTGAATTAAGATCTATATCGTCGTCATCACGTACCGACACATGTGGACAAAACAAATTTCGAGCACATTTCCTTGTAGTGATTCAGTTCGATGAAATGTAATTCGAAATCAATTATGCATTTAGTTTGCCCAGGTGATTTCCTTGGCTGGTCGTTGAATGACCTTAACATTGTCCAAGGCTGCGATGTGTGTTGTTTCAAGGAGACACTTGTCTGTCTACTCTATATGTGTTATTTATTTTTTTTTGGTTATGGCAAGTAGGTAGTCGCTTAATGATATACTTTTATCGATCTTATGCACGGCTTCTAGAGCTCTCGAACGTAATGGACTAAATTAAACCGTGATACTGATAAAATGTTGCAACAACCTCACTTTCACCATGAAGGAGCGGTTCCACTTTTCGTTGAGATAAGGCATCAGATGACCAGTGGACATTTTGCCACGAAAGCCGTATTGACGGTCATTGAGAAGCCTCCGTGATTCTAGATACTTCATAAGCTGACCATGACCTTGGAAAGAATGGATGTTAGTGCAATTGGTCGGCAACTGGGCGGATAAGTTGAATCGCCTTTTTTTTGGAACGGGCTCAACAAATGCAGTTTTCCATATACTCGGAAAGAGACCAAAAGAGTAGGACAGATAGAAAAGTCTATGCAGTGGTTTGGCCAGCGATGGAAGAACACCTCTTCAAAACTATGGGGAGGTGTTACTAACTATACACAAACTCGAATTTGTGTGTGTTGAGGTTTTTAAGGACTTATGCTATATACTGTACGAGTGCAAAAATGAATTTATCCCATGGAATGTTCTACTCTCTCGAGTACAGGTGGAGACATGGCACAATCAGGGAGCGAGGAGCAATGAGCTGCAAAATGAGCTGCAAGTAGATTGGACTTGTCTAAGGAGCTGACAGCTTGGATGCCATTGAAATCGAGTGTCAAGATGAAGGATGAGGCACAATTCTTAATATTTTTGACGAATGACCAGAAACTTATGCTACCTTTGGGACAATGAAGTATTTTTTGCCTCAATTTCTGATCATGAGAGAATTAAGCACGACGGATATGAGCATTGCAGACATTTCTGGCTTCTTTAAACTTTTTCCGATCTTCCTTGGTTGGGTTGGCTTTATATGACCGAAAACTAACCTCCTTCAACTTAATGTCCTCTTTACAGTTAGTGTTAAGGATTTAAAAGACGGCCGACTTCTTTGAAGTGAAAGTGAAAGACTAAAACAACTTTATTGAGAGTTATAAGTCTTATGCCTGGTTTACAGAAGTGTTATACATTTAAGTAATAGACAGAGTTGCCGAGTTAAATTATTTAAACCCTTTTTAGTTTTATATTCAACACTCCCACTTTAAGATAATTTACTCTTTATAACATTTAGGCTTTTAAGTTTGAAAAAAATTAATCTCTATTTACAATTCCAATCAACAATCTAAAATTCAAAAATTTTTCTTTACTTAAAGGTTTAGTCAAAATATCGGCTTGTTGTTGTTCAGAAGGAACGAAATCTATGCGAAATACACCCCTTTCATATTGTTCATGTATAAAGTGGTAGTCAATATGTTTAGTTCGTCTGTGGAACTCTGGGTTTTTTATAAGTCGAATGGCCCCTTGGTTGTCCATATTCAGCACTGGTTCACCAACATAAGCCGGAGCCATCTCAGAAAGTAGTTGCCTTAGCCAT
Organism: Neoascia interrupta; assembly: GCA_947623515.1. Classification (NCBI taxonomy): domain Eukaryota; kingdom Metazoa; phylum Arthropoda; class Insecta; order Diptera; family Syrphidae; genus Neoascia; species Neoascia interrupta. Next base: position 44,845,670 of record OX392462.1, on the reverse strand, counting down.
ATAATATCTTTAACTGCCTGTGAGGCTGCTACATACTCCGACTCAGTCGTAGACAGAGAAAGGCATTTTTACCTCTGATAAGACCATGTCAATGGTCCACCTCCAAGTAAAAAAATGAACCCAGTTGTAGAACGTCTAGTGACAGGATCTCCTGCATAGTCAGCGTCACTGAAACATACCAAAGAACAAAATTGAGTTTTTTGAAAAAGTATACCCATTTTTCTGGTCCCGCTTACCCGTACTTCATGATTCGCTTGACAGCATTTATATGAGCATTATTTGGAGCATCTAGGAAACGGGAAACCACTCCCACTGCAGAAGCGATATCTGGGCGAGTCGCCATTGCCAGATACATATGAGAGCCCACTGCTTCACGGCTTGCAGTTGACCATGTTGAATTTCTTTAACAACCGTTCGATATAATTTGATTGCCCAACGTGAATTCCGCCTCCAGACTTGATTAAAATTTCCAATCCAAGAAAACGGCCAGCCTCCAAAACTGTGATCTCAAATTTCTCCTGTAAGAAACTCACCAGCTCAACTGCGTCGTCTTTTCTATCCGTAGCCACCAGTTCATCATCGATGTATACAGCAAGTATAATTCTGCGGTTACTGTCCGTCGATAAAAAAATGCAAGGATCCATTTCGCTCGGCCATTTCGTTGAACTCCTGGAGAACTGCCGTCAGCTTTTGATTCCAACAGCGAGACGACTGCTTGAGCCCATATAGACTATTTTGCAGCTTGCAAACCTTGTTAGTGCCGTCACCAAAACCCTTTGGCTGATCCATATAGATCTCTTCAGTGAGGTCGCCATGCAAAAATGCAGTTTTGACATCAAATTGCGTTAAAACAAGTCCTTCGTTCGCCGCTATAGCAAGAATTGACCGAATAGAAGTGAACTTTGCTACCGGGCTGTATGTTTCCTCATAATCAATTCCGTACTCCTGGGTATAACCCTGTGCAACCAACCTTGCTTTATACTTTTGTTTTCCAGCGCCTAGATCCTTAAGTTTGAACACCCATTTGTCGCCAATAATTTTTCTGTCAACAGGAGGAGACACTAGATCCCATGTATGATTTTTCCACTTTTCGTGTAGCTAGTATCCAGATGCGATAACCCTTCGATGTGTTGGAGTATCCCATGAATAAGCCTTTCTTCGACTTCTTGTCCCACTTTCGGCGTTTTTGCTTAGGAACGTGACAAAAAACTTCACCGCTAAACGTTCTGAAGTCATCGACCTGAGCTTTACGTCCACACCACATTTGCAAGGGGGTTTTACCTCCTATGCTTATGGTGCGATTAAGAACGTAAACAGCAGTGTTTACAGCTTCTGCCCAAAACCTTTTTCCCAGATCCTTTGTAATCAGCATAGTTCGAGCTGCTTCGACCACTATCCGATTCTCCCGTTCAGCTCTCCCATTTTGCTGTGGAGTGTACGCCACACTGGTTTCATGACGAATGAAACGACGTTTAAGGAACAGCTTCACAGATTCGTTGCAAAATTCCGTGCCATTGTCTGTGCGAAGTGTTTTCCCTGGATGGCGACTTTTAGCACAAGCAAAATCTAAGAAGTCTTCCATAGTCGAACATAGATCTGACTTGTTCTTCAAAAAAATATGCCACTCTGAAGCGTGAGTAATGATCTTTGAAAAGGAGCAAATAGTTGGCACCTCCTATTGAAGATTCTTCCATCGGACCAGATAAATCAGCATGGACAAGTTCACCCGGCTGACTTGCCTCGAAAGAACTCCTCGGAAATGGCATTCGAGTAGAGTTGCGCACACACCATGAATTCTCCTTTGGTTTGATATTCTTAGTCCTGTTGGGAATGAAGGATTGCATGCCAATGAGAATTCAACGTCAATGTCGAGGAAACAAAGTGACCAATGGAAAGAATTAAAGAAACTATTTAAGCCGTCACAGTTGGCTTTCTCGTATTGCCAAACTGTTCTTTTCGGAGCCGGATCTTTTGAGGTGTTATTTTGAAACGAGTAAGAAGCCGATATGACACAATGGTCTGACGAGCCTAGAGATAGGACGCTCACTGAGTACTTGTCAGGATGGGAGGTAAGGAACAAGTCTAGAGCGTGTGTCCGGGGATCCGCGTAGGCTCGTTTACAGACTGGGTTAGATGGTTGGCCACAGCAAAAATCTTAACATACCTGCCTTCAGGTGTTGTCTGTCCAGAATAACGAAGCTACTGAGCCATGTCGAAGCTACTGCAATAACGATTTCAGTACGAGCATGATGGGATACCATTCTATTGATGCAGTCCGATAGCTCATCAAACCTGTTACAGGTCAATTTGCTATTGACATTTGGGCTTCTTCATATAGAGCAGTGATGTGACACATGCCTACGAAATGTGAATTTTAACCACTTGAAACTGAATGTGGGATCAGAGCTGTTGTTGATATGTGGTGGAATTGGGTAGGCCACATAGTTGTGGACAAAAAAAAAAACGCCACTCGGATCGATGGCTACTTTCGAAATATTGTTGAAAACGCCAATATCAAGCTTAGCTCCAAATTCAAATTAACGGGAATTTTTTTGAAGCACAATGTCTTTCTTAGCTATACTATAAGCTTCGCACAAGTAAACGACAAACAAGTTTGTCCGCACCCTATCCAAATCAAAACGAAAAAAATATTCATAAGTACGTTACGTTGCGTTCTATAGAGAAAGCTACCATGACATGATTGCGTTGCAGCCCTCATGTAAATGCAACTTTTTCAAATGTTTTAGGTCCACGACTTAGAAGTACTCGTTAAGATATCCATGCCTATGCCCTTTGCATAAGGGCCTTTTAAACAACTTTATGTTCATTGATGTTTGTTACCTACTTTATGTTTTTTCCCATTGTTGGTATGAAAAGGTATCTACTTAAGTCCTCCTTGTCATAGACGAATCAGTTGAGCTTTAAGTAACATTTAAATAAAAAAAAATCATTAAATACTTTGCCTACTGCGAAGTAGGTACCCACTTTTTTCATTCCATAATAACAAAGCCGGGACCAGAAACCTTACTACCAAACGTACACATTTCTGTACGTTTGGTAGTAAGGTTGATATACGTTGCGTATATCAAGTACGCAACGTTTGAAGATACTCCTGCACCGACCCAAACTTCAACCAGCTTTCCGGATCCGAAACACGCAAAACATTTCTAGTTAGAGCACAAAAGAAAAATAATAGTTCCGTTCTCCCAAAAACTGGGTCATGCTTTTTAACTTTACGAGTGTGTCCTAAAAAAACATCTCTCAAACTGCAATGTTGACTGCCTCACCCAACCGCTGCCGTCGAACTATAAGTGGCTCTAGGGTAAGAGCCCAATTTACTTACTCACTGGCTAGGTATGTTAGTGTTGGAGCAATCAATTTACGTTTCAGTGTACAACAGAGGCAAGGACTAGCGTAAAATCGTAATAACCCAGGTCGTACACCCGCATCTGATGTAAAACCCATTTTAATCGGTGCTTGGGAAGGCGCTTGCCCGACAAATCAACCAAACGACTTTGTACGCATAGGAGCAACGGCGGGCGGTGTCCGACTTTCATTGAAGGGTTACTATAAAAACAAAAGGCACGAAACCTTCACGGCTTCCAGCACAGCTCGCAACAATGCTCAATTGTTTCCGTTGTAAAGCTTATTTCACTATCATCCCATGTCCATGCTTTCCTTCAATGTGTGTAGTGTAGGTTCTCTACCGTAACGTCGAAGTTTTATGAATGCGAGGCACTACACGAAACCGACACAATTCCTTGAATACATTTTCTCTTGCACACGGATCGCTAAAGCGAGAAAAAATATATGGCATCCCTTTATGAAATATTGAGATAGTTCGTGCATTCAATTACTGTATAGGAAACGGGGTTAAACGCGGATCGGGCTCGTACTGATTGCAGTCTTCGACTGACATGCTTAGAGAGTGGGAGCTGATACATTCAAAGCCATTTAATTGACCAAGAGCAAGAATATAATTCTAAGCTAGAAGTAAGAAAGCCATTACAAACAGATCACAGTAGCGGGATGAGTAACACAGTTCTCCAAGCTTTAACTTTTACGAAATGCGGTGTAGCTTCATTTCTCTCCGGGCATTTGGTTAACGTCGAGCTGCACTGATAAAGACACTCATATTTTTTGCGTTCTAGTTGGGCTATCTTTAGTTGCAAGGCACAGGGACTTCTGAAAAAACGACAGGGATTATCATAAGCGGGTTAACACTTCACAAAAACGTTGCCATTGCCAATGAATTGTTGCGTTCGATTGGCCCGCCAGTATAGTGTTGTCCATAGGGAGATAGAGCAATTGCAGCATCTTTTGCCGACTCCATGGCATTGTCTTTCGGAATGGGATGACGTGGCCGGAAAAATATAAGCAGATATTCAGTTTACTTTATTGAATTTTGTGGAGGAACATATTTTTCAATAGGGAATTTTACAATAGGGGTTAAAAGTAGCGAGACGGTTAAAGGTGGAAAAGGTTTTGGTTTTTTACCTACATGATGATTCGACGTAGGTACTTTAGTGTAAGCAAAGCAACCTTAGCAAACTTTTGTTCTGATTCTATTCGCTTCTGTTATTATTATTCTTACAGAAAAAAGGCCCCTGCCCTTAAAGAAAAAATGATACACGAAGCTGTGACAATTATCGTTCTATCAAGCTGATGTCTCACTCAATGAAGATCGTCGAGCGGGTACTAGATAGTCGACTACGAAAAATAATAAGGCTTTCTGAGGACCAGTGTGGGTTTGTGCTGGTTGATTTTGAAAAAGCTTTCGATAGACTACCACGAGATCTTGTATGGGTGGCACTTAGAAAACGAGGAGTTCAAGAAGCCTACGTGCGGATGATCATGGACATGTATGATGGAGCAAAGACAAGAGTAAGATGTCCTTCCGGAGTCCCTGATGAGTTCTGAATTAAAGTCGGTGTACACCAGGGAAGCGTCCTAAGTCCTTTGCTTTTCATTGTAGTCCTTGATTATCTGCTTGAAGGAAAACTGACGGACCCCAAAGTACATCAACTATTCTTCGCTGACGATGGGGCCGTCATAAGTGAAGATCATATATCCCTGCAGCGAGCACTTGATATATGGGTGGATGTTTAAGAGGGGAATGGGTATCGTATTAGCCAAAAGAAGACAGAGTATCTGTGCTGCCCATTCTCTGACCCACCCGAACCAATTCCAGACATTAAATTGAATGGAAAGGTGCTTCCCAAGTGTGAAACGTTCAAGTACCTGGGATCTATGATTAATAGCAAAGCAAACTGTGATGACGACATCAGTCATCGCGTAAGCGTGGGGTGGATGAAGTGGCGAGAAAACTCCGCCAACTTCTGTGACCGAAAAATGCCCCTAAGCTGAAAGGAAAGCTCTACACCGCAGTTGTGCGTCCGGCGCTTACATATGGTTCACAATGTTGGACAGCGTATAAGAAATATGAGAACAAGTTAACGGCAGCTGAGATGAAGATGCTTCGCATGACAGCAGGAGTAACAAAGCGAGATAAAATAAGAAGTACGAAGATCCGAGGAAGCTTCCATGTAAAAGAACCTATCTCCAGAAAAATGGAGCACGACCGGTTCAGTTGGTATTGCCACGTTCAAAGGAGAGATCCTACGAACCCCGTCAAAAAGGCAATGTCAATCAACATTCCAGCGCAATTGCGAAGGAGAGGAAGGCCTAAATGGATCACACAAATGCAACGACAACAGCATTTATTCGGCATGAGTGACGAAGAGATCCAAAACCGGACCATTAGGAATGCAGTAGAGTGGGAGGGCTATAATCCATAAATTCAGATCATAGCCTCGCGCCTAAAAGAAAAAGAGGAAGAAGAGGACAGAAGGGCCCCTGCGAAGAGGTTAGGTAGGGGGCTTCTTTTTTTCGCCACCTTATTTCATAGCACCGCAGTGAATGCTAAACATAACATAGCTATTTTAGCCAGAGAAAACATTTTACCACACCAGCTATTATTATTTGAGAAGAAACTATT